>JAQMCX010000053.1:6802953-6928716 GCA_029814765.1 Acanthurus leucopareius | reverse complement strand
CCAAGGGGCTTCTTCAGTTCATGTGCAACAGATTAGACTGGGTTAGTCTGTCTGGTCTAATCTGTTGCACATGAACTGATGAAGCCCCTTGGATTAGAGGCGAAACGTCTTCACAGACAAATGACAAAGTCCAGTCACGTTCCATTTAATTGCCCAGATATGACTTTGACCTGGAAGAATGAGCATATTCACAGATAATTGAATGTATTAATACCTCTAATTTTCACCTACCTGCAGTATATAAAAGACGATGTTCACAACCCACTTCATTTTGGCTTGTTGTGCTGTTCTTGATTTCACTGCAAAAGTGAGGAAATACGCATGTTAGATTCAATACAGTACATAGATTTTTGTTGTGTTGCAGCCCTCTTTAAAATACCCCAAAGACTTTTATGTGGGTAATCACAATGAATGACTAGTTCTGTTTTTCTCTTTAATTGAATCATTGAAAAAAATCTGAGATGTTAGAGATTTATACCCTGACACCAAGCAAAGCAACTATTTTTATACATCCCCAAATTAATGTGCTACAACCATTCACATAGAGCAGTGCATGTATCACAACACTGAGCTCTTTGTGAGGTCCACGGCAAAGGCTGGGGGCAGTTGCATGAAAAATACATTATATAAGAAATATCATAAGCACAGTATATCTCAGAGAAAATAGTGATTGCATGGTTGTTGCTTAAGTTACGGGAAGTACAAGATGTGCTGATTAGCTTGGTCATGGAGGATTTAACCTGTCAGCAGAAAAGAGAGAGACAATGTCACCACAGAAACTATATGAAACAGCCGCTGCTCTGCTGAACATGTGTATCATACTGAAATTCAATTTAGCCACTTTCTCTCTTAGCACAAGATGATCCAGAGGCTGACGGTGAACGACAGCAACAGGCAGCAGCTGTTCATGCAGAACATTCAGAAAGTATGTTATCCAAAACCTCCTGCCACTTCCTGTGGTTGGTGTTTTAAATGTGTGACTCCACTGCAGAAGACACGCAGGTGTGGAGGACACAATAAGTGCCTTTCACAGGACAAGTACAAAATCTTTGAACCTACAGGGACAAAATAACAGGAACACAAATAGCAGCAGCTCTTCTTTTTGTTGAAGCTGTTATGGATATTTTGATTGATATTTAGAGGTCATAATTTGTAGGGTGATTGTATGTCACTGAATTCGGTGTAGCTGATTCCTCTGTTTGTCACAGCAATACTGATCTTTATTTTGGGGCTCCTTCTCCATTGTTTATCCAAACTATGTTATCTCTTACCGTGTGTTTTCAGCCTGTCTGTCATCTTGTTGATTTTGCGCTCCAATCTGGCATATCTAGCAAACTCATCCATCATGCTAATGGAGGACTGCTCCTTCTTCATCTCCTGGATTTCGGCCCTCATCTCACTCTCCTGCTCAGCATCTTTCTGCACCATCTTTGAGAGCTTGAGAGAAGAGAAAAAGACTGTTACAACATCCACTGAACTCACTCTATTTAACAGAAAGACAGACTTTAACTGTTGGTGTGTTCAATATAGGTTGCTGTTAATGGATGCAAGGACTAAATCAACAAAATTATTGGTCTGATTCCAATAAGTTATCACTGAACTTGAAAAAAATTTAATCCATGTTACCTGGAAATAGCAAAATATATACATGTATTCAATTGCTAATTCATAACATAACAATTGAAAGAGTCTGTGAGAACAGGTTTCTGGGAGTTGTGCTGGACCACAAGATCTGCTGGAAGCCTCACATTAAATATGTGTACAAAGATGGCCAGGAGCATTGGATTATTGGGTAAATCTTTACACACCCTAAACCAAAAAACACTATATATCCTATAATGTGTGCTCAAATTACCATAATTTTACTACTGTGTGGGAGTATGGTGAAATAACTCCAAGACCACCCTACAAAGGATATGCACACTGCAAAAAAGTCCAATTAGGATTATAAATCATGCAGGGTATCATGAGCACAGTAATTTTCTGTTCTTAGTCACAGATTTTGGCATTTATGGATCTCGTCCAATTTAAAATCACATAACTCATGCTTAAAGTAAAGAATAATGCACCACCAAATGACGTGCAAAAATTTTTTCAAGGGCAGAGAGGGTACATAGGACCTGAGAGAAAAATCAAGTTAAAGCAACCCTGTATCTGTCCTTCACTTAAAAGCATGTGTCTATCACTTTGTGAGGCGACTTGTGGAATGGATTTGCTGATGAAATCATCACTGATTGGTTTAAAAAAAGATACTAGAAAATCCTTGATGAGTATAAAAAGGAGGAAACATCAAAACTATGATTTAATTTAATCACGGTAATGTTTGGAAAGATTCATTTTGCAGCTATTTGATGATGAGTTACATAAATAGAAGGTTGATTTGATTATCTTATTGGTGCAAAGAATATTTTATTTCATTTCTAATGTAAGCAGTAAATTACATTAAGTATTAGTTTTTATTGTATTTGCTATGGTAAATATATACCTATTTTTTACATTTTTCTCTTAAGGTTCTGAGAGTTTATATATTATGATATTGTGGAGTAGGGGCAGGACTAAATAAGCAATTTGCTTCTTCCTGCTCCCTCTGGGACACATCCTTCATTTTGCTGCTTGATGAAGACTGATTCCTTTATCTACATGTTGTGTTTTGTCCTGTTTAGTGAGATTTTCAGTATGATGTTTGCTCGAGGAAAATAACAAAAAAAAAAATCTGATATGACGTGTTTCTGCTAGACAATCAAAGGCAGTATTATCAAAAAAAAAAAAGTCACATTCCTTTGAATTCAGACTTAATACTCTCAGTTTGGTAAACTGAGCTATCCTTAGCTAAAATGCTAACTTGTAAACAGCTTCACTGCGTTTATATTGCTGTCGGCTCCCCAACATTTGAACAATGATGCAGCAGTACAATGCTCCCCCCTTAAGTGTAATAACTACACTCGAGATCTCGGGAAAACCCCACCCTCCGCCTGTAGCAAAACGACTACGTCTCAAGCTAACAAGCTATCCATGTATCCTTCTCCTTTAGCATCGGGTCACTGTAAGCTAAGCTAGCCAGCAATGCTCTGCTGTCTTTGAAACGATGCTTGATAAGTTACACCATGACTCATAGCTCAATATAAAGCCATAATATGTGCCTTACGTTTAAAAGCACTTTTCTATACTTACGAACGACGATATTGAAGGTAGCAGCGTTTTCATGAGGTTGCAAAGAAAAACCGACCCCAGCACAAGGAACCACGCATAGCCGGTCGCCATGTTTGTTCCTCCTCCTCGATGCAGCAGCAGCAGCAGCGCAGTTTGACAATAATTAGGCCATTCAGGCTGTGCTGTTCAAGCTGCTTTTTAAAATACACAGTTATAATACACTCATACAGCGCAGCACACTGTAAGATTGGCTATACATAGACTATACAGTATGTAACAAAAGAGTTGCAGTCATTTGTGATTTAAAGACATGTAATTTTTATCAGCTACTTTTATATAACATTTTTTTTAAGGTCTTAGATAATGTCTGCGTTCCTGGGGCTTTAAACAGCTAACAGGTGGGAAATTAAACATTTTACACATGACATGCTTCTTTATAAGTTACTGCACGCGCCATAGGGTCCATACATTTTTCAAGTCCCCTTGGGAACAACCCTTAATTTTCAAAAAAACAAAAGTGAGAGTTGGCTGGGGTTTACTGATTGGCACAAAACCCTGCCCACACAGGTAAACTGTTATGGTTCAAAAATGTGTTGCCTCGACCTCAAAGCCAATCACTGGATGTAATGGGCGGGGGATAACTCCTCCCGTTAGGTTGGTAGGATAAGGGATAAAATATACCAAGAGGGAGATCCAATCCGGTTTCAGCTAGTTCTAGTGCTGCTTGGACGTTTATGTTAAGTTACAGACTGTTCTGGAGGTATAGGCTGAGATACAGGGCTTGACTCCCTTACTTTCTAAAACTGTAAAAGGCTGTTCGTGTGTCCCTGCGGTACAAACTAAGCAACAATGGGAAAGAAAAAAGTAAGTTTAACATGTGTACATTGTGTGAAATATGATACATGAGGTTATTTAATAACATAAGTTACAATGTATCGGCTTTTTTTTTGAAAAAAAAAGAAAAATCCACTACAATGTTTCGTTTCACAGTGCATGAGCTGTAATTGTAACATTGTTAATAGTCGCTACAGCCTCCGTGTGCACGCATGAAGTCCACCTTTGCTGCGCTCAGGTCTGTGTCCTGTCCACCCTGCTGATACAGGGAAGTGGCGCGTTTTTACTTGGCACAGTGCAACATGCGTTTTCATCGACCAAGTTTACACGTTGCATGGTCTCGTCTGAAGCTTCTCATTCAAGTCTCGGTGGCTTAAAAATACATAATCTGGCTTTCCTTTTAGTCATAATTTGCCTTCACTGTGTTGTGAGATCAAACAAAGAGGCGCAACCGTCGTCGATTCACAGGTTGCCATTACAAGGAAATGTCTTGCGAAATTAACTCATGCATGTTTCAACTTATCGCGGTCGTATTCGTTACTGTTTGAGCAGCTGTTTCTAATTAGGGTATGTCGAGTTGTTTTATGCGTTTTTGCAGCCCACAGTGCTGAGATTTTGACCTGTGCGTGTGCGTACTCCGAAGCTACCGAGCGTCACCCTTGAGGTGCTCAGTCTTTTCTTTAAGAGAGACATGGCAGCCGAAACATCTCTCGAAAAGACAGCGACACATCTGGTCGTTTTTGACCGGAGCACGTTTAATCACGTCGGCGAAGTTTTATTGCATAATTCAGAGATATCGTCGTGTTGGGAACACAAATTAGATGTATTGATGTATGGAGGCGCATGTGGAGGTGGAGCGACGCTTCCCTCTACCATAAGAAGCTGCCGCAGATTTCATACTTCAAACATTCGTCTCATGAAAGACTCACCACAGTGCTTGGCGGGATTATCGGAACTGGTTGAGCCCTTTTTTTTTAATTTAGAAAAAGTGTCAGACTCTCTTCTTCCTCCCCCCTCTCTCTCTCACTCTCACACACACACACACACATAGTTTAAGGTTGCATAATTTCTTTGTGACTTAAGGGGAGGGAGAGGTGCCCATCCCCCTTTGCACTACACACCCACTTTAGCTCATTCACGGATGCTTGTTGATTCTGCTTTATTAATTTTTCTTCCACCTCTCTGTGTCTCACAGGCTGCCCCTGCTGAAGATACACCTAAAGTGGTTAGTATGCAAGTTTTCACACCTAAAATGACCCAAATGGCCTTCGACACCCCAACTGACATCAAATTGAACATTTTGTTCTACTTTGTGACAAGACACATGGGAGGGATTTAAATGAGAAAAGATGTCTTTTTACATGATTTAGTCCAACACATATTTAATCATGCAACTTAAAACCAAGGTTTCAACAGTGACTGTGTTAATCAAAAGGTCTTAATGTGCAGGTTTTGATCAAAATGTGGGCAGTTTTTTGGGTATGTAAGGCTGCACGGCCTATAGGGGGTGCTGGTTAATGTGCAGCCCAGAATGGTTTCCTATTTTCTACTGTGGACTTTTAACTTGAGTTTAAATACCACGAAGCAGACATTTCTTATGTATTTACTGTCCTCAGAAATTATTAAAAGACAGCAAGTCATTTTACACCCATAGCACAAACACTGTACACTGCAACAGTGCGAGACCTTTGACAGCAATGACTGTAAAGCACTTATCGAGGACAGAGATGCTGCATCTTAGCTGTGGTGTAAAGCATGTCCAGTTTGAATTTACTACCCACAGCTGAGTCCAGGTACCTAGGCAAATGTCAAATGAGAGTAAATAAAAGGACTTCTGCTTTAGTTTTAGTTTGATCAAGCTAGTTTGCAAGCAGTACAATTTTGTTCATTTCATACATCAAGGCTGTTGTGTCTTTAACTTTTAAATCAATTTTGTTTGTCTAAAACTAAGTAATATTCTTTGTACGAGTTTTAAGATTGTTTTTGTTGCTGCTGCAAGGACAAACAAATCAAAACAAAGCAAAACCTACATAATATAAGAAAATAAGATATCCCTTCATTAGTCCCACAGTTGGGAAATTCGCATAAGTTCAACCATGAATTCAAACAAGACATTGTGTGTATGAGTTGATGTAACAGTCAGGTTATCTGTTGATCTCTAATTTATTTCTTGATCATTTTTTTTCATGTGATAAAGAGTTCTGCCAACTCATTGTGAGACTGTAATATTTGAAGTGACTGTACTAACCTTTTTTTTATCCTTCTATAGCAAACGAGACGCTCCAAGAGGTTCCTACGTGTAAGTTCTACAAAAACCATCGCAAACCATGCATTATTCAGTTTTTTATATTTATTTGTTGCTGTAATATGACATATAAATGTATGGTCTATGTTTGTTACAGGAAGAACAAGACCAAAATACAACACCAGCAAAGAAAAAGGTAAAACAAGAAATCGTTAAAGAAAAAAAGAGAATCATATCTATGTAAAATAGACTATTATTCTCTGTTTAATGTATTTGGCAGTGCATTTCATGCTGCTTGCTTTGTTTTTGACATGGTAGGTAACCCCCAAGGGCAAAAGGGAGAAAGAGGTAGAAAAGGCCAAGCCAGAAGAAGAGAAGATTGAGGAACCTCAGGCAGAGAAAGAAGAGGTTCCTGCAGAAAACGGGGAGGCCAAAGCTGAGGAGGTATGAGGTTTGAATTTAAGGTTCGTGGCCTGAGGTAGAAGGAGATGAGTCTTTACAGCTCACGTCACATGCACGTGCAGTTCAACCCTTTTGTGCAGAAGGTTTGAAGTTAATAACTGTTGTGGTATTTCTGTTCCGGGTAATTGAAAATTGCAAGTCAACACTATCTAAGAAAATGGACAACATCGGCCTTCGCGCAGTCACCCGCTACCTCGGTCTCAAGAGCTTATCACCCAAGGAGGTCCACGAGGACATGGTGGCAACACTAGGGGGAGGTGCCCCTTCTTACAGCATGGTGAAGAAGTGGGCCGCAGAATTCAAATGTGGCACAGAGAGCCTGGAAGATGATCCCTGTCCCGGAAGGCCGGTAACTGTCACCACACTGGAGACCATTGACAAGATCCATGACATCCATCCGTTTGCTCCACGAGTGCTGGACTGTGTACATGTAGAAGGGAACTTCACTGAAAAAAAAGAAAATGCTCGGTTTTCTTAAATTGACTCCTTCTACCTTTGGCCATGAACTTATCAATCACCTCATTACTAATTTGCCACTTCATGATTGTTGTTGCATGACATTTGTTTTTATTTTTTTCTGCACTGTATAAACGTATAAAGAAAACTAAAATGATTTAGCATGTTTTCTTCATCCCCCAGCCGGCTGCAGCTGCAGATGAAGATGAGGCAGAAGAAAAGGAGGGCGAACCTGAAGAGGAGGAAAAACCAGCAGAGTAGGAGTGGGGCCCTGAAACTCACTTGCCAATGCTTTCTGTACCTATTTCCTTGTACAATTCAGAGATTATTTTTTATCTACTATTTTCATAAGACGGCAGTGTTTTTAGGGACATGATTGCAGAAATGCATTTTTTTAACAAACAAATACTACAATTTCAGTTTTCATGGCTTCTGTGAAGGGAAAATTTCAGTCATTGGTTTGTTTTTTTTTGTTTTTTATTTTACATTGTGCTTGTTTTTTCTTTTTTTCTGGCTTCTCATTTTAGTTTGTAGTTTTCAGCTTGACATGGTGTCATGCTTATATCAGGAGTCTGATCTCAACTCGGGGTGAGTTCACCTGGGACATTCCAAGACGTCTTGAGGCATTTTGTAACCTGTACTGTTTTGGAATTTGAAACATTGTAATACTGTGTGTTTTAATAGGGAATAGGATGATTGAAAGTTTGAGTTGTGCTTTGTCCGCAATGTTCACTTTAATCATGCTCACTAGTACTGGAATTGGTTGGGTTGTTTGTTTTTTGTTTTTTTTTGTTGTTATGCAGTCTCTGATGGTACATTTCAAAACAGTTGAATTGATCCATATTCTTAGCTTTGTAAATGCATTAACGAGTTAATCATATATGTCATGCTATTTTCATCTCAGTTAACTAAATGGATTGCCGCAAATTTGTGGAAAAATCCATTGTGGTTTGGGGATTTCTCTACCAATGTACAGTGTCCTTTTTTTAAGAAAAAAAGGGGAATGAAAAATTTTTTTCTTTGTTATGAATGGTATAAAATGCCAAATAAAGTGGGAATTTCTCTTAAGTGATCAGGTGTCTCTCATTAGCTATCTATTGTATGTTATTCTGTGTAAAGTTAATAAGTTAAAAGCACTGATTCATGTATAACCACTACTGGCAACTGGATGAGAGTGGACAGAAATTTGTTTGGCTAAAGATATTTTTGCTCCTAAATTTTGCATTTCAATTTCCCAGTTGTTTTCCAGTGCACTTTATTATGCAGCTAATAGAGATTTTTGCATATTAGGTTGATAGGTATTATGTAAGAAAAAGTACTGGGACATAAATTCAAATTAAGTGGACTAATTGTTTAACACCTTGTCGAATCTTATATATTTAAGGAATATTTTTTTATAAATACTTGTTTTCTGAACACATGTTTACTGCATAAAGAAAATATAGTAATGTAATGACTGATTAGTGAGCCCAAAACAAGGAATATTATGCATAAAGCATGCAAAATACAATGTATTAGTAAGAATGTAAATTGACATCTTCATCACCGGGACTTTTAGGGAAATATCTAATATGAAGCATTGCACATCATTGATAGAGAGCAGCTAAAAGGCCTTCAAAACCCACCAACTGTGTGCTCTTTTAACTGTATTTTTTATGTATGAGTACTATGTGGTAATTTAGTTAGATACATCCAAGAAAAATTAATTTAGCAATGCCATTTATGTAAGAAACACATCCCATGAAACAATGAAGATATCTTAGCTGGACCCTTGATACAGAACCTGAAGATCAAGTAATAAAGCAGAATCAATCTGAAGCCCTTGGTCAGTGTGCTATAGAGAATTCTTCCATGCAACCAGGGTTGTGAATAATTATCCTAAATACTTCACATATGGAAAAGCATTTGAGGACTCTTAGGATCTGTTGCCCTGCTCCAGTTGTCCACATAGTTCAGCGGTTTCAATCCATTAAGGAGTATGTTTATTTCCAAAAATTATTCAGTAAAATGTCAGTAATAGGTATTAAAATGTGGAACCAGAGGAAAAATATTGTTATGGGTCATTATGATGGCTACAAAGTCAACGAACCCTTAGGCACTGATGTAACTAACCTTTATTAAATACAGACAATTACCTTAATTATTTACAACCTCTTTATGGCCCTTGTAGCCAAGAGGACTACTCACATTTAATTGAATTGGAGAACGTACATAATGAAAAAATGATAATCTGAAGCCGATTTTTACAATGAACCCCTCTTCAAGACAGGGCTACAAGCTAAGGCCACAAAAAGGCAGGTGATAGGTCTTTTGCTGGTGCACAGTAACCAGAGTATTGAAAAAGAAAAACATTGAGCAGGTGTCTTTGGGTAACTGAGTTGTCTGCATTGCTTGGTTTGACCTCCCAGCTTGGACATGGTGGGATGTAATTTCCTTTTATCTAAGCACTGTATAGTTATGACACACTTTTTTTATTGAACATTTCCATTATATGATACTAAATAACCATTCCATCACATTTAAAATAGAAATGTTGTATTTTTTTAATTCATCAGATTTTTGTGACACCACTTTTAACAGCAAAACATGATTACCTTACATTAAGTATTGCCTATGTCAGTCTTTTAACCAACATATTTCACTTCACTCCGGTAAGAAGTTGACAGTTTTGTCGACGACGAGAAACGATGCGGTTCTATATAACCATTCCACCAAGTAGTATACAAAATATTTAAAATTTGCTTCACATTTAAAAAGGCCTACGTAAATTTTTTTTCAGTGATAAAAACAAATCATTATAATAATCTATATTAATATAACAAAGTAAAGGAAGAACTTCTGCATAATGAGTATTTTTACTTTTGAACTACTCTAGGTGAGTATTTTTTAAAGTTTGATATTTCTATCAATATTAAGGATATCCGTGTACTAATATGTAATGTAACATGTATAAGTACCGAAATAAAACATATCTCAAAGTCGAACATTGGCTTAAGATTGCATAAGCACTGAAAGGAAATCAAACCATCGAAATAAAAGGGAATATCTTTATCTAAATTGTAGATGATTGCGTCGATAATTTGATAAACCCTGACTAAGCAAACTTATTAATCAACAAACTGGTGAAATAAATTGGCAACCATTGCTTATGACGTCATGTGCAGAACTCACGACCTTGGTCAGTAGAAAGGGGGCGGCCGCTTGTTTACCGCGATCAATGTTATTCAAAAAACTTAAATATTTTTATTTTTTAACACTCTGGGCTGTAAATCGTATCAATAGCAGGCGCCCTGCTTACATAATGCCGATGTTGCTATCCTACAGGGCAGGCTAACGCACACTTTTGTCTTTTGTCAAAAAGTGCTCCTCCCCCAACCCCCTTTTTCCTGTTACTCCGCTGTGGCGGAAGTAAGTCGTATCGCGGAGGCCTCATCCTTCCAATGGCGACTGCAAACAGGCTGAATAGAAAGCGGGAGCAACCGTGGAGGGGGTCAGAGCTGTGTTACCAAAATTAAATAAATATATCATATTCTCTGTAGTCATAAAGTTATCCTGAAATTTGTTTCACCTCTCAAAATCACGGCCGTTTCAATGGCCAAAAATCGGAACATTTCGCTCCTTGAGTCGGGTAAGCAGCACAAGTAAACCCAATTGATAGCTTAATTTACAAAGATATCGCTCGTGCTAATTGATGTGCCAACTGCTTTTCTCACGGTTAATGTCCTCGCTGTTTCAATTTCAGAGCTCTATTACTTGATTTCTCGTTTCCTAACAACGGGTCCATGTCGGAGAGCGGCTGAGGTGAGCTGGCGTGCCTTGACTGGCACCGTGTGTTGTATTTTCAAAATAGTTGACTAGCTAGTTGATAATGGATTCAATAGAGGCAATCTAATCTGAATCGCCCCTCTTAATCCACCACAGGTCCTGGCGAGTGAACTAGAGGAATATCAGGTGTGTATCCTCGCTGTTCCCTTTTGCTGCTATCTTATTGCTAGCTGCTATCCGTCGCTCTTGACTGAGTCTGGGCTTATAACTTGTTTCACTCAGTCGACTTTTTAATAACACTATCTCTGAACGTCTCACTCGTTTGACATCACCCGGGTTTTTTTTGTTTTTTTTTTTTTTAAAAGCTAGCCCAATGTCTACCTGCTGATGTTTTCTATGAGTCGGCTTAACCAAACTCTGTTTTTTTTTTTTTTTATAAAACACAGCTCTTACCCGGGAGATTGGACTGGCTTGGAAACGAGCATCCGAGGACATATGAAGATGTGGTGAGTGTTAACTTAATATCCGTTGTTGGGCTCATTGTCGGCGGTTGTTATTGTCTAGTGACAGGGGGACTCTGTGTCCATGCTCTGTTCTTGTTTACGGTCTTTGTTCTTTTTCCTGCTTGACTACTACTGTGTTTCATCAAGTTTGGACGATTGTGAAGGTTTCGATTCCTTCCCACTCTCTTATTTTATCAGAGTCAATTTGGGTTGGTTGGTACAAAATGGTATTTGTACGGAGGGTTTAATATTGTTAAGCCCCGTCTGTTGTACTGCAGATAGGGTGGGTAGTTCGGTTGGTGCGACGTCGAGACGTCTGCGCTAGCCAATCAGAGACCGAGTTGCGCTGTCTCTGCGTTATTTTGCATGTGACCTGCGCTGTGATTGGTCAATAAAAGGAAAAGTTTTTGCATAAAAAGCCTTTCGGAATAGGAGTTGAGAAGCACATGAAACCACCAACTACCCTGTCTGAAAAACTGTTTAGGCAGACTGCGGCACGTAGAAGAAGAAGAAGTCTTAAAAAACGTTTGATATGATGCCTTTAACACAGAAAATCCAACAAAAAAAAAATCAGACTTCATTAATATTTTATATAGTGTGTGTAATCTAAATGACAGCAACTAACAGCTACATTCATTATTCATTGTCTGTTTATTATTTTTCAGACTACTCAGGATGACATCTTCAAATTGCTTATCTTGTTTGACAAATAGCACTAAATTCAGACTTATTTATTAACAATTATATAGAACAAAGAAGAACAGCTCATTATTACATGTAAGAAAGTTATTTGGGATACTGATGCAATAATTAGAAATCAAATGTTGTGTTTTCAAGTTGTTTTAGCAGTGATCTGTATTTAGTACTCTCTTTGTTTGCCATGTTAGGTTGCAGCAAACAGACATATTGCACCAGACCATTTGCTACGGATATGTAAGCAGATTGGACCAATTCTTGACAAAGAGGTGCCATCGTGTGTCCCAGGCGTACACTCTCTCCTGGGATCTGGAAAGCAGTCAATGCTTAGGACCGCAAAAGGTACACAGTCTTAAAGGCACCTCAGAGTTTGTTCAGCCGCCAGAACCAATACTCTCTTTTCCCCACGTACAGCTGGTAATCAGCTGAATCATTCTGTGAACTTTCTGTTTTTGTTTTTCAGACTGCGACAGTGTGCGGTTTCAAGCTTCATCATATGCAGCCCTTCACCGGGGCAGACCACCAGAGAGGCCTTTGAACTGCAAAAAACCTCCACACCTAGGTAGGTCAAGCTTTAACTAATATTCATCTGTTAGGTTTTTGAAAAATGTAATGAACAAATAGATGTTCTGTGCTAAGAATTGATACACATATTTGGCTTGACATTGCTTGGTAGTATTTTTTAGTGTTTCTCCCAGCTCTTCGTGCATGTTATTTGTCTGTTTACAAGTCATCAAATAAGTGGGTAATGCACACATTAAAAAAGTCTAAAAAATAAAATCCTTATAAAATCCTGAGGGACTGACAGGTTATACATATTATGTATTTCACCGTGTAATCCTCTTTTTCACGATTGAATTTTTTACTAAAAGGCATTTTGGCTGTTGATGATAAATGGAAATTGCCATGACTTTGCCAGATTGGTCGGCTCAATGCAGTCTGCTACATTGCACTTGATATTGTTAAAAGCATGACAGTTATTTTGATTATAATTTCTTCAAGATTTTTGCACAGAATTGTTAATTTTTCAGAACTTAACCTGCCTGATGCTTCAGGTTTTATTGCTGTTTGCCCATGCAGTTGTTGATTTATCTCCTGCACACTTTTGTCTTCTTGATATGCTTGTTTGTCTATTTAAGACCTGTTCAGCCTCGGGGAAAATAACACATATGTAGACTTTCTTTGTTGAAGAATTGCTATTGAAGTTACTTAACTATTTGAAAAGCGGCATTTTTTTTGTAGACATGCACTACAAATAGCCCTCGTTAATGTTTCAAACAACTTTATTTTGTAGCCACGAGAATTTAAGCAGATAAAAACCTTATGGATGGTCCATTTGTTTCTCTGATATTTTGTTGTTTCCCGGAGCAACAGATACAAACCAGATGCATCAGAGTTCAGAGCGGCAGCTGTGTTGTTATTGTTTACAGATACATTTGTAACTGAGAAAGCAATTTTCGTTTCATGCTATAAATTTTAGGTGACACATCAAGTTGAAAAAAAGAGAGAAAGTTAGTGAGAGGGATGAGCTAAGCTATCTGTATTTGGTGCTGTGTTTAAAGGCCTAAGATTTATTGGACAACTGACATGCTTGGTTAAGCCCAAAAATAACAGCCTCCCCTATTTTAATTTTTTTGTGTGTGTGTGTGTTCATCCCAGGATGATAATGCCCCTCCACTCCTGCCCACATTAGAGTAAATATATCTCACGCCCACTGTATTTGTGTTGATCTCAGTGCTGTTGCAGCCATGTAATTACATCACTATTTTCTGATGATTGACATTTTATCATCAACAGTGAAGGTCCTTAGAGGAAGAGAGCTGACGGGAGCGCAAAGCTTCAGCTCCATCAATCCTGTCAGCAACTATGAGCGCATGCGGTTGCATAGGCGGATCCTGGGGCATCTGTCTGCAGTGTACTGTATCGCGTTTGATCGCACTGGTCTCAGGATCTTCACGGTAAGTCAAAACTTGTCAACACAGCCCCCTACTCAAAAATTAACCCCCATGTAATGTGCTGTGACATATTTTCAATTGTGCTTCACGCATAATGTATTAGGAGAGGTGGCAAGTCTTAAGCCACCATCTTCACTTTGTGCCCCGGTCTTGTTTTGTAATCAGTACAAAAATAGAAGTTGCTTCTCTTTGTCAGGGCTCGGATGACTGTTTGGTGAAGATTTGGTCCTCGTTTGATGGAAGGCTTCATTCAACATTGCGAGGACACTCTGCAGAGATCACAGACTTAGCGGTCAATTATGAAAACACACTAATTGCCGCAGGAAGCTGTGACAAGACCATCCGTGTATGGTGCCTTCGGACCTGTGCCCCTATGGCTGTGCTGCAGGGGCACAGTGGATCCATTACCTCCCTACAGGTAAGAGGATCTCCTCCATGAAAATCTACTGCATTTTAGAAACAGCCTTGTCCTGTGTTTTCTAAAAACAGCAGAAACAAATTGTGTGCACTGTCTAACCTGCAATATATCGTATTCATTTGTGATGATTTGGTGCCAGACTGTCATCAGACAAATTGCACCTGTCTCTCAAAACAAAGGTGCAAAGTGTTGTTCTGTTCCTTTTTCTAAAATAATTCTTCATCATATGAACAAGATTTGTCTTGCTCACACTCTGGGCATGCTAAATTGTAGCAAAGATCAAGCAATTGTAAATTAATTAAAGCAGCAAAGATACCTTTACGGTGCTTCACCACATTGTGCATCACTTGCCTGTAATCAAGGATTAGATCATACAAGTGATATTTTTTGTTGAAGCCTGCAATCGTGTTCTTAAACTACCTTTAAGAAATCTACAAGATTACATAATTGAGAGCATTTGTGACTTTGGTACATTGTGCATCTTTTTCCTCTTTATACTTATGACAGCATGTGAATTTTTTTGTCTCCATCTGCCTCAAATATATCTTCTTTTTATTGATGTAACAATTTTTTTTTCTCTCAAGTATAAAAAAATTTTGGGGGGCTGAAAACATGATCATTGTTACCTTGCAGTCTCAGCTTTTTGTTGTCTATGATGGGGACAGTAAAGGAAAAAATAATAATATTTGAACCTCCATATATGATGCAATCTTTATTACAATATAATTTAGTCAAAGTAATTCAGGCGCTTGATCTCTGAATGTTTTTTGTTTTCAGTTCTCACCATTTGCCAAGGGCTCAAAACGTTACATGCTGTCCACTGGAACGGATGCTACTGTCTGCTTCTGGCAGTGGGACGTCAACAACATCAACTTTAGGTAAGTGCTGCTTTAAATGACCACTTAAATATGTTGTAAAATGGTGAATTCAAAAATATTCAGAGTTAGTTCATTCTAAAAATATTATCACATTGACAAAATTTTAAATGTGTTTTGTTTTGTCCATTCTAAGGAATTATAGTTTTTAAAAGTCCTCTACAAATAAAAAGAATGAGAACAGTATGTTTATAGACCGAAAGGAATATTCACGCTGCTGATATTTGAACAAACAGTTTTGTTTTGCACCAGCCACCAGCCACAGAAAAAGCTGTGCCCCAAGGCTTTTTGCTTTTGTTTGTCCATCGATTGCCATTGCAATCTCATGCTTGATATTTCAGGAACGCCTTGAGGGAATTTTTCAAATTTGGTAAAAAATGCCAACTTAGACTCAAGTTATTTTTGAGTTTTGTCATTTAATTGCAAAAAATATTATTTTATTTCAAACAATGTCCAACAGGATGAAGGGGTGACCTTTAAATTTCAAAAGGTCAGAGGTTTAATTCACTGAGACATCATAATGGTTTATAAAAACCATTATACACCATAACTCAGGAACAACAGGGAAGATTGTGATCACATATATTGGGTGAAAACCGAACTGGTGACATGAAACTTTTGTACCATCTTGAAACTGTACTGGTTGTATAGATCGTCTGAGCTGCCATGCTGAACACGTGTATGAAGCATTAATGTGAGAGAATCTGTATCGTATTTGCAGCAACATCCATATTTGAAGCAGTTTAGTCATCACAAGCTCATCGGTTTTGCCGATGTTGAGCTTCAAGTGATTGTTGTTGCACCGTGTGATGAAGCTCTCTATTGATCCTATAAACTCCTCTGTATAAATACTGTAGTTTTTCAGTGAAACTAGCATGATTTTCACTGGAATCATACATGTAAGTAATAATGTGGTAATTGCCTTTTACCAAAAATACCTTTGATGAAATTCCTTAACTGCATATATTACATGAAATCTGTCTGGACAGACATGAATGTACCTGCATCTTGACTGGTTTGTGGAGGCTTACAACTTTGAGGCAATAATTTCAGTTTGTGTATCAGCTAAACTGCCAAGTCTGACTAGCAAACAGTTAAACTTGCTAAAACCATGGCTGTTATGTAAATGAATGTTGAAAATGGCAGCTTCTCATATGAAAATCAGCAACAGGCCTCCAGCAAACTGTGAAAGACCAACCAAACTGGGTTGACAGTTTTTTTGTTCCTCCAGCACTTGCTATTTTACTGGTAGTGCAGCCTCTTAATATAGCTGCATTAAAAGGGCCTACTTTACTTTAATGTACTGAACTTAATAGCATCTGGCTGTGTATAAGTCCCCAGGTAAAAGTATAAACCAGTAAAACTAAGGTAATATGAAAAAGGAGACTTGAACTAAATATTACTGTGTATGTGGTTGATGAGTCTTTTCTAACAAATGAATGTTGACTTGACTCATCACTGACATCCTGAAGTTGATATGCTGGTTAGATTAAATGCAACTTAAATTGACAGCTTTTGGCAACTAAGTAAAAGCTCCTTTAACCAAATATTGTAGATTTTTAAAAACATGGAACACAGTTTTGATGCATAAGCCCTTCTCCTATTTTATCGTATACTTTTGTGTGTCATTGCACTTTTCCTGTTATTGAAATGTAGCAACTTGATCTGCTTTGTTTAAAATAATTAACATTTTCTTTCTGTTCTTTAAGTGATCGACCACACAAATTCATAGAGCGGCCGAGGCCAGGAGTTCAGACTATGTGCTCCTCATTCAGTCCAGGTAATTATTGTTTTAGGTAGATTAATATGTTGTGTATATAACCTTGACAGATACTACTTCGTGTGTTTACCATTCAGCTCACAGGATAATAAGCTAGCTAGCCTATTTAAATATAACAGTCATAAAAATATTACAGTCATAAAAATAAACTTCTCTTCTTCAGGTGGCATGTTCTTAGCAACAGGAAGTACAGATGATGTCATCAGAATATATTACATGGGAAGCGGGACTCCAGAAAAGATATCAGAGCTCCATGAGCACACGGTAGGAAACCCTCTCAGAGGCCAAACGTTGATGTGCAGCTCATACATACATTTTCAGCCTCATTTCTGCTTCAACACAATGAACTTTGAGCTTCAAACAGAAGTGTTTTGATCCACCTCCACATTTCTGCTCTCCGTGTAGGACAAAGTTGACAGCATCCAGTTTTGCCACTCAGGTGAAAGGTATGGTGAAACCACACAACTTTCAGTATCAATTTCTAATAATAACTACACTAGATTCAATGCAATGATGTCAGCAGTGATGGTGAAGGTTTTTTGTTTCTGCTTCGTCTCAGGTTCGTGAGTGGAAGTAGAGATGGAACGGCTCGGATCTGGAAGCTCCATCAGAGACAACAGTGGAGATGCCTCCTGCTCAACATGTCTGCCACTCTTCCAGGGTAAGGAGCTCTTTGCTGTTGTTATATGTGATTCTGGCAATGAATTAATTTTTTTCTGTTCAGATTCCTTTCATGTTTCCTCAGCATTCATGTCTGTCTTAAGAAGAAATAGTGAAACAAGGATGTTACACAGAATTAGCAGTGGGATGTGCAAGAACAAGAGTCCTATTTGCTGTAAAGAGCATCTGTGAGATTTGCTAAATTAAGCGCTATCAGTTGGTCTCTAGGCTGCTCTAAAGAGCTGTCGGAGCACGTAGGCTACTTGTACATTTGCTGGTGCTTGCTAAGGAATTTACCTAAATGTTGTGTTTGTGCATTTGTCAGGTTGTATCTGTTTCAACAACAGCTTTGCAAGAAAGTTAGAGGGCTGTGAAGATCTTTATTAGTATCATTTTATCTAGATAGTGGTCTCTCATTGGTAAAACTTTGGCCTACTGATGTTACAATATTGTAAAAATATTCCAGTTCCTTTTTAAAGTTGCTGTGACCAAAATCTGATTTCCCAAATATCAGTCATTTCATATCCAGATGAAGATACATTCCTGTTTTCTTTGATCAAATATTAAATAAAACCATTTATAAGGTGCTTTACTGCAAATATTTTTGCCAAGTTCTTTGAGACAAACAGTACATTCAGCTCCAAATCTTCATGTTTTGTCAAACAAATGACAAAATATAGAGCACAGCAGATATTCACGTTATGGCTCGCTTGACTGCAGTTATCCTTACTTGACTTCCATCATGCTTGCTGGTAACTTCCTAAAAGAGTTTGGTCTTTGAGCTTGACAGTGTTTTGTTAACATAGATGGAGTAACTAAGGAGTTCTGCGAGTCATATATTTATCTTAGCTGGTGAAAAGCCATCAATTCAATTTTTCCTGCTGTGCATGATGATGTTTTTATTCTAGTCTGCACAAAGAGGAGGGAATGACAGATAGGTCCATTGTCAATATATGTGTGTGTCTGAAGGGGCCAACCAAATTAAAATGCTGCTTTCAGCTCTAAAATAAGATTTTTGCTCAATACTTTTAATGATAAAAAAGGAAAATCAATGTTTGTGGTCAGTTTTTATATTATGGAAGGCGACTGCAAAAAAATCAATGTATGAGAAATGTTGTAACATTTATATTACAACAGAAAACCAAGGAAAAATTAGCCGTTTGGTTTATTGTCATTTGTGTTGCAACTTTAATCAACTGTATTCCTTCTAGACAGCATCTACTGAGAGTTGCAGCAATAAGTGTGTGAATTTTTTTCTTTTATATTTTTCAGTGCTGAACCAATGAGTGAAGAGGAAAGCTACTTCAAACCCAAAGTCACCATGGTAGCGTGGGATCGCCATGATAATACAGTCATCACGGCTGTTAACAACCATCTCCTTAAAGTGTGGAACTCCTACACAGGACAGCTGCTACATATCCTCAAAGTAATTGTGCACCATGTTTTGTTTCTCTCAGTGAAATTTAAAGCATAGTGGAAATCACAACCACCTTATTTAATCTCCACAAACTAAGGGATGCTAAAATCAGACACAACATTGTTTCCAGGGCCATGAGGCTGAGGTGTTTGTCCTGGAGCCGCACCCTTTTGACCCCAGGATCATCCTGTCTGCCGGCCATGATGGGAATGTCTTCATATGGGATCTGCTGCGAGGGACGAACACACAGCACTACTTTAACATGGTACACTTAGACTCTGCCATATCAGAGCATGGCATTTACATGATGACAGACACTACAGTTCTGTAACAAATGATACTCAATTATGTCTTGTTTCCACTGCATAATACAGCTTGAATCCAAAGTTTGAGCACAGTGGGGAAATAAAGCCAGGTGTTCTCGACAACTTTTTTTGATGGAAAACCAAACAAAAAAAAACAGTCTAAGTCAAGTTTAGCCAGTGCATGGTCCATATACTGGCGTTAAAGACTTAGTGTGATACACATGACACAAAGCAATGAGCATTGCAATAAGCAATCGACTTAATTTAGTACATATTTGTCTGAGACTCAAAATTAGTTTACCTCGGGCCTCACATAGGGTGCCATTAAATGTTTTTTATCACATAATTACTCCTGAATCTGCCTCTTTTTACCAAACAGTCCTCCAGAGGATTTGTGTTTCCACCTGTATTTATTCAGGTGCTGTTTGATGAGTCCTACTGACTAATTATTGTGTATTTTTTACTCTGTTTTACTCTGACTGCACAAAGTGGGTATGATAAGAAAACCAGCAAGATTATCTCATAAATCTACTAGAAGGTCCTGCAGGAAGGGACAGAATCAAGCAAGGACCCGTGCTGTGATGGATGATTGTTACAAACTGCACTTCTGTGCTGATTCTGGTTGGCAGGCTAACAAGTTTTTCGTAAATGGTGTGATTTTGTGTTTTTTCATCCAGATTGAGGGCCAGGGTCATGGAGCGGTTTTCGACTGCAAATTCACCCCGGATGGCCAGCGATTTGCCTGCACAGACTCCCATGGCCATCTGCTCGTCTTCGGCTTCGGCAGTTCCAAGCCATATGAGAAGGCAAGGTTTAATTTTATGAGCACCTTTGAATCTTAATACAAACAAGTCGTCATTGTCACATACTGAAAACCAAGGTGATACCCTGCATGTATTGCATCTCACAGATAAAGCAAATCTATATTTCTTAACACTTTCAAAAGCCTAGGTAGGAAAATGCAACAATGAGCATCCAAAAATAAGTGTGAATAAGTGTGAAAAATCCCATAACACATGAACGTAACAAAAGTAAGAAGAGTGAAACCAAATCCTTTAATCAAACTGCTTTTCTTTTCCTGGTGTCCACACAGCTTCCAGACCAGATGTTCTTCCACACAGACTACCGACCGCTGATCCGGGACACAAATGGCTTTGTGCTGGACGAACAGACGCAGCAGGCACCTCATCTCATGCCTCCACCCTTCTTGGTTGACGTGGATGGAAACCCCCATCCACCCAGGTAAACATGACCTCCCTTTTTTTTAAATTTCATTTCCTCTCATCTAAGAGTCATATTGTCCTTGTTTAATATTTAATTCTTACATGTGTGTTTAAAATTTCCTTACTTGATTTTCAGGTATCAGCGTCTCGTCCCAGGGCGGGAGAACATTGCTGCTGAACATTTGGTTCCTCAACTGGGATACGTAGCCACCAGTAAGAATGAAACCAGCCAAACACAGGCCTTAAATTTATTAACCCTTTGTTTGAAATCTAAATCAAAGGTTCAGTTTTACTGCTTTATCAGCCAACTTTATGCACAAAAATCTGAGCCTTTATTTCCTCTGACAAAACTGCCTACTCTCTAACCAGACGGCCCCACTCATGCTCTCTGTCTCCCTGTTTGATGACATCTGCAGGTGATGGCGAGGTGGTGGAGCAGGTGATCAGCCAACAGACTGCAGAGCACGAGGCGGTTACTGTCAGACGCAGCAGCCTTCTGGACGAGGCCATCCGACAGCTTCAGCAGCAACAGGACCAGCAAAACCAGCCTGGGGCTGAGGCAGCACTGAGGCCTGGAGCCAGACCAGAAGGGCAAGCGGAGGCACAGGGCCCAGCTTTGGCACCAGCACCAAGCACGCCACGTAGAGGTATCATACACCACCTGTGTCCCATTTAGCTCACAAAAGGAAACAGTGAGCTGTTGGAGCCTATCTGTGTGATTTACCTGAAAATGTCACCCAGTCCTTTAGTGGTGCTTAACGTTTTGTTATGTTTTCTTTCTTTATAGTGTCTGTAAATGATCGAGCAGACGTGCAGTCGCCTCCTAATGTGGGTCTACGGCGTAGTGGACAGGTGGAGGGTGTCCGACAGATGCATCAGAATGCTCCTCGCAGCCAGATGGCAACTGAGAGAGACCTGCAGGCCTGGAGACGCAGGGTGGTGGTGCCTGAACTGGCACCTAGCAGCTACAGGTAACCAGAGGATTTTGATAATTTGCTTTAGTTCAAAGCCAAAAAGTACATTAAAAAAATCTTTTCTTTTAGCTTTTACCAAATTATTTTCACAAGCCCCTTTTTTTAAAAATAAAAAACAAAGCATCAAATGGATTAAAGAGATCGTAAATTCAACCCGGTTATCTCAATGACAACAACAGACTAAAGGTCCAACATCAATCCTTTAAGGCTCTAAGTTTGAATTATTGACATCAAAAGAAGTGACAGTCGCTTCAGGCTAAATGTACCAATCAAGCATCCAGTGTATGGTTTTCATACTGAATGATATTTTACAACATTTCTTTCATTTCAGAGTTTATTACTCTCCTCTTAGGTTGTAAACATTGTGTAAATTGTTTTTCAGGGATCAGGAGGACATTCGAACAGCCAAAGGAGACGATGAGGTGGCTCTGTATACTACAAAGAAGAGACGCATAATCTACAGCAGCTGTCGAGTAGGTTTTCTTGTCCTTCTACATCGCAGGAAGTCTCAGAAAAATGATTTGTGTGCCTCTGTTCTGTGAACAGTGGAACAGTATGCACTGAACTGTAACCTGCGTGTTATTTGCATTTATCAGTGTATTTTTTAAGGTGTTGTGTGTAAATTGCCTGTGCCTTTGTATTTCATTCAGATTAAAGACTGAAACAATTGTTGGTATTTTTATGCTTTTTTTTTTCTTTTTGGCATCAATTTCTGCAAAAAATTTTGCGCTGGTGTTGACACAGTCCCATCTGTCCCTTCAGGATGATTCAGATGATGAGCCTCCCACCGCCAAGCGGGCTCACGGCCACAGTGACACGCTGGAAATCATGGACTTGTCATGTGAAGATGGAGAGGAGACGGCAAGCTCAGAGGTACACCTTTGATTTTGGTAAAAATGTCAACTAATGTCTGTCTTTATGTGATTTCGTGTGATTTTAAG
Organism: Acanthurus leucopareius; assembly: GCA_029814765.1. Taxonomy (NCBI): domain Eukaryota; kingdom Metazoa; phylum Chordata; class Actinopteri; order Acanthuriformes; family Acanthuridae; genus Acanthurus; species Acanthurus leucopareius. The sequence goes on along the minus strand of JAQMCX010000053.1, from coordinate 6,906,057 downwards.
CAAGTTTCTATTTCTGTTTTAATCTGTTCAGGACAATGAATTGGATGGCAGTGAACTGGATTCCTCCAATGATGAGGAAGAGTGGAATAGTGACAGCTCAAGGTATGAAGTTTTGTAAGGTTAATGCTCTGCTGAGAAGTCATTCTTTAGATTTGAGCCTGTTCACGGTATGAGTTAAAAGGCTTTTCCTAATGATTTTTGGATGTTAAAACGCTGTGTGACTCCTAAAACCCCACCCATCTGTACCCTTAGAGGGTTCAAATGAGTTATTTTATTACATTTTTGTACTTCCTGTTTTCACGTAAATGTTTGAAATGTGTAATCACAACTGATTTTCATTGAACAGCCACACGTCCAGTGAATACTCTGACTGGACGGCAGACGCCGGAATCAACCTGCAGCCCTCCACCCCTTTGTCGTCACGCAAACGAGTGCACCGCAGACTCAGCACCTCTGAAGAGGAGGAGGAAGACAATGAAGACGAGGAGGAAAAGCAGCAGAGTGACGAGGAGGAAAAAGTCGTGAAGAAAAGCAAAGAGAAGTCCAAGAAGGCAAAGAACAAGTCACCCAGGGTGAGTTGGTAAAGTTCATAAAGCATACTGCACTCAGGTCATTGCGACATCTAGGAGACATAAAGACAAGAATTTTGAACATATACTCATTAACTTTTAACACCTCTGTGCTTCACTCAGCGTCCAAAGGCCAGACCATCTATCAACAGAGAAGTCTCCAATGAGTTCAGACCCTCAATATGGATCACTGATGTCATCCCCAGGAAGTCTCCTTTCGTTCCCCAAATGGGTGATGAGGTTTGTACATTAGACCATAAAAAAAGCACTAAACAGAACTATGGGAAAGCATTTTTATTGCTGCTTTGCTCAAAGATCTATTTATTTCTATTCTATCTTAGCAGGATATTGTGCCCTTTTTTGCAAGCAAGATTAAACTCTATTCTTCCTTAAGAGAAGTTAAGTCACTGCCTTAGCAGAGCAGAGAAGCAGAAGAAGAGTAAATATATAGACTTGAATAAGAAGAACATAAGAAATTCAGCTTATAGGAATATAATGCAGGAAATTTTAGCACTTTGGTAAGGCTTCAAAGACTGAGAAGACTGAGAAAGAGTTTATTTAGAAATGATTACAGTATAAATTGTCTATTTGAAGCCACTGTAAAGATTTAAGTCTTTCGGTTGTTGCATCATGATCATCCACCTGTCTCCGAGGGTGTGACTCTATGAAAGTGACTCTCTCTCTCTCTGTCTGTCAGGTAATTTACTTTCGTCAGGGACATGAAGCCTACGTTGAAGCAGTGAGCCGGACTGAACTGTACCCCATCAACTTAGACAAACAGCCCTGGAAGAAAATGGAGCTGCGGGTAAGAAAAATAAAGAGATAATAAAAAAAGTCCTTTGTTTAAAGAGGTGATAAAGTGATATTATAAAATCTTGGATGCAAAAGTTCTGAATTTATTTTGTAATGGAAACCTGCACTTAATTTTTCCTTGTAAATGTTTTTCTGATATGTTGATAAAAGGATTTCCATTTGATTTTTATTTTTGTGTGTTTCTCAGGACCAGGAGTTTGTGAAGATCACTGGGATCAAATATGAAGTCTGCCCTCCAACACTTTGCTGTCTGAAGCTGACTCTTATCGACCACGGCACCGGCAAAATCACAGACAAGTCATTTTCTGTCAAGTAAGCAGCTCATTTTCATCAAGTGGCTCAACACATTAGACAGTTTTCTTAGTCACAATAGCAAAACAACATGAAGCTGACATTTACCGAAATTGTATTTAAACTGAATGTACATAAATAAAGATGATTATTACATTATTGTAAATGTATTGCATGGAAATAAAAAGGCCTACATTTAAGTGTTTGGTTGGTGTTATTGGGAAGAAAATAAACTCAGCTTACAAAAAATTCAAAGCTAAAAATCTATTTTTGGCTTTAACATGCTGATTCAATTTCTTGTATTAATCTAATAAGATGATTATTCATTAGTATATTCCAGCATCAGTTTCACACAGAAAACTCAAAAGTCTGTTATATATATTTGTTAAAGTCTTTCTCATTTGTACTGCAGGTATCATGACATGCCCGATGTGATCGATTTCCTCGTGTTGAGGCAGAGTTATGATGAGGCGCTCCGTAGAAACTGGCAGCCAAGTAAGAATCAACACTTTGATAGAAATGTTTATTCTTTGTTTTGAGGCCAAGTGACATCTTCCATGAGTTTGTTTCATATTTATTAATACAGAATACAGAAAACCTGTGTTTTTCCTTTTCCTTTTCCTTCACTATGTTCATGTTGTTTACCAAAATACCAAGACAAATTCCTTGCATGTGAAACTTTATTAGTTTCTGACAAATACCTTGTCTCAAAGGATTCATCAATGCTGCCTCCTTCACTAAAGAGATGATGCAGATTTTGTTCTGCTTCCCCTAAATTTATTATCATCTCTTCCTGTGCAGACGACCGGTTCCGCTCAGTGATCGATGATGCCTGGTGGTTTGGGACCATCGTCTGCCAGGAGCCCTACCAGCCCGAATACCCTGACAGTCTCTTTCAGTGCTTCAAAGTCAGGTAAGGAAACACGTGGTTATGAGAGAGCAGCTGGAGATACTGTGGCTGTAGCAACAGGACTAACACTTAAATGTCAGCCAGTTTCCAGGACATACAGCTGCCAATACAGTCAGCAGATCTTTGATACTGTGAATTAAATGAGAAGTTAGTGAAGTTAAATTTATGACTGAAATTTTTGGATTGTCTGCTTTTGGAGATGACGAGTACATGCAAATACAAACTTACACTGCACTGAAGGTTACATTTTTAATTTTTAGTGTATATAGATGTTCTTTTACAAGCAATTGAGAATTCAACTGGTCAGTCAGGACCACTCCTTCTGCCCCCTAGTGGTTATTATGAGACACGACAGTACAAGCCCATTTTAATTATTTTTTTATTAGGTTAACTAAAGTGTGGCAGCTGACTTTGGTTTCAGTTGTTTTCTTGTTTTCATATTTTCAGATGGGACAACGGGGAAACAGAGAAACTGAGTCCCTGGGATGTGGAAGCCATTCCAGATGATGGTAAGAGACGTTTTATCAGCTTGTTGCCATCGCATCCACACATAGACGGTGTTCTGAGGTCTGTTTTACAAATGAGGGTTAATGGGGTCTAAGTGCAGTTTAAACAAGTCTGTCCCCGCTGTGCAGCTCAGCAGCCGGAGACAGAAGGAGGTGGTATCCCCGTGACCGCAGATGAGATGAGCGAGCTGATGTACAAACCTCTGCCAGGGGAGTGGGGGGAGAGGAGCAGGGACGAGGAGTGTGAGCGCATCATCGCTGGAATCGACCAGCTCATCACCGTCGGTGCGTGTGCAGAAACATTTGCTCTTTTACTCTCTGCTTTTTGCTTCCTCTGACACGCCCTATTTCACATTTGCTCACATTTCACTCATGTTATCTGTAGGTTTTGTTCCTGGTTAGACTAATCTTCCTCCATGTGTTTCTGCTACAGAAATTGCTGCTCCTTTCTCTGGTCCTGTGGACTTAATCCAGTATCCCACCTACTGCACTGTGATTGCTTATCCTACTGACCTGGGCACCATCAGACTGCGTCTCCTGAACCGATTTTACAGGTCAGACCCACCATTCTTCCCTTCCTCCAACCCACCTGGTGACCGTAGTCCCACCTCTGTCCTTGAAACATTATTTTAAGTCTCCTTCAAGTCAAATACTTAATCCTTTGTAAACTCAGTGTGTATTTACTCACCTCTGATCCACAGGCGCCTCTCAGCATTAATTTGGGATGCCAGGTATATTGCACATAATGCCCGCACTTTCAATGAGCCAAGAAGCAAGATTGCCCACTCAGCAAAAATCATCACAAATGTCCTCCAGAAATATGTCAAGTACGTTTGTGTCTTCATGAAAAATTCTGCTCTAGATCATGTGATTATGCTCTACATAAATTTACAGTCTTAATTGAATAATTTTGTTTTCTGACTTGACTCTTTTATTTCTTTTCAATCTTTCCAGTAATCCAGCTTGCACAGATATCATGGAGATTTACAATGCTGTTGAAGAAATGGATGATGATGATGAGGTAAGTCTGGCTGAATAAAAAAGGCTTTTAATCACTTCAAATCAGTTTAGCAAATACTTAGTATGCTAATGTATGTGGGTGGATAATTACAAAAAGAGAATAGGTGAAGGAAAGAGAAATCGCCAATAAGCATTTAGAATTGATCGTCAAAAAAGGTTGTTTTGCACTGAAAGTCACAGTCACCTACATAATTGTCATTTAATTTTTGGTCAGATTAAAATAATTCAAAATGGATTTTTTGTTTCCCTGCAGGAAGAAGATCCAGAAGCACCTGGAACATCCACTGGACACAGACTGCGTCAGGTAAATAGATCTGAGGAAAAAACCCAAAGAAAGGCATTTGCTGTTTTTAACTGTGCATTAGCTTATCAGGACTGTCACTCATTGCTATGGATGATAAACCGAGACACAGAAAGCATGTGTTGTGTGTCACCTTGATGTTTGCAGCGCTCTGTAGAGGTGCTGCCTGACAGAGACGCCTGGAAGGAACAGTGCAAGAGTCTGCTTAACTACATATTCGACTGTGAGGACTCTGAGCCGTTCAGGCAGCCGGTGGATCCTCAGAACTACCCAGTGAGTAAACATTAAATAACACCAGCAGGTTTTAATATGGGGTGTGTGTTCCAGGGTTTTAAAAGGTGAGGTCTAAATCTCGTTTTGTGCTCTTGTCCAGGACTACCATGACATCATCGATACGCCGATGGACTTTGGCTCGGTGAAAAGGACCCTGGAGGAAGACGGCTATGAAAACCCCATAGAGCTTTGCAAAGACACCCGGCTAATATTTGCCAACGCCAAAGCCTACACGCCCAATAAACGCTCTAAGGTAGGGTAATTAAAGCTACTGAAAGGAACTGCAATGTGGTTATATAACAGTCTCATTTTATAGTGATACCTCTATATGACCTACAAAAGCCAACGAGACCAACAGCTAGAAGATTGATTGAAGAAGAAGATTGGTTGTTTCTTCTTAATTCCTACATGCCGGTTAGATTCTGAAAATTAAAATGATGGTTAATGGTGGAGTGAGGATAAAAATGTGCCGCAGCCTCAGGAAAGAAGCACCTCTACAGTCTGGAGTCACAACAGTTGATAACATGTCACCTGACAGCAGAAGAATGACTGGATTATAACAGATCATTGTATGTTTGCCTTTGCTGCTGGGCTATATCATACTGTTGGTTTATTATTCTGAAGACATTATCTTGCCAGGGAATGTTAATAACTTACTGAGTAACCAAATCAGTTAACTGCAGGATTACATTACTGCAGGAGTATGACTGTTAATGTTACTAAAACTAATTTTTACTTTGTGTAACTGTTGTCATATTACAGTTTTACACATGACCTCATCCCTGTGGATTGTCAAAGTAGCTGAGTTTAAAAAAAGAAAAAGTTAATAAAATAAGTTGCTCCTTTGTTTCTTTCAATTTAAAAACAAATGCACATGCTAGCAAGATGAAGATCCTTAAAGCTAGAGTTGGTATTTCTGGAAAGCTATTAAAATTGATTGTATACTAGATAAAATCACCAACTTCAGCTTTAAGACAGGAGGCTGTGTTGCTCATACCGCTTCTGTCCACAGGGGTCGCCAGAGTCGACATAAATTTTAAGTTCTGTGCAGCTGACGATGAACTGCTCTCCAGTGCAAAACATTATAAATGTAATATTTGGAGTTCTTCTAATAAAATATGCTTCCAGTTCAGATTTAAGAATGAAATGTTAAATTATTTCATGTGTGTTTTGATTTTAGGGTTTATTATTGAACTCATCTGATTCAGCTTTTCCGTCCCATTTCAGATATACAGCATGACCCTGCGGCTCTCTGCCTTCTTCGAGGAGCACATCAGAACAATCATATCCGAATACAAAACTGCCGTCAAGAGCAGCGACAGGCTTCGCCGCAGTCAGAGGTTCCGCAAGAAAATGCTGCAGCAGCAGGATCAGCCCTCAGCCACCACAAGGTCTGTTGGAGTCATGCGTTTCCTCAGATCTTCTGCTCAGATTGAAAGACTCAGTGAGGTTAATTTCACACATGGCTTAAGATGCTGTTACCGACAACACTTGCTTGGTGCTGTTTTTTTCTTTGAACCTAAACATATACAAAACAAAAGCTTTACAATAACCTGATGTCACTGGTGCAGGTGCAAGTTAGAACAGGTAAAGATGATGTTTATGTGGATATCTGAAAAAATTCTTCTTTTCTAAAGTCAAAAGAGAGCTGCTGTAAAAACTCAGGAAAAAGTGGAGTCGACATCAGTGACCAAATCTACCTCAGCCAAAGTGTCTGTTCCTGAGAGAGCCAGGAGGAGTCGGAGCAGCAGCTCAGGTCATAGCTCCTCAGAGGAAGACTCCAAAGCTGCTTCATCAACTCCAGGTACAAAATACTCTGAACCTCTGACAATCTTCTTTAACAGTCATTGTAGTAGTCACCCTGTGTGGCTCCCTACACTCTCTACACTCCCCATACTGTAATTAGCCATTTTTAGGAGGAGGTCTCATTCTTAATTACATTCAGCTCTGGTTCCTTTTTGAGTTTGAAGGCACTTTATTGTATCAACCAGATGAATGTAATGTAACATATTTCAGACTCTGAGAGCGAGCTAAGTGAGTCGGAGGAGGAGAAACGTCAAGGTTCCTCAAGGCACCATCACCTCAGGCAGAAAGCAAGAGTTACAAGAAGCAGCCGTGCAAAACAGAGGAAAAAAGGTGAGGGGTTATGACATGACATTATCATGACATTTTTAAGTTAAGTATTGAAAAAAAACGTAACAAAAGGTATGTTGTTGTTTTCAGTTGCTGAGAGTGATAGTGAAGAGGAGGAAGAGGACGAAGAAGAGGACTTTGACAGTGAAGGGGAAGATGGAGAGGACGGAGGGATGTCCTCTCAGTCTTCAGGTCGCCGCTACCCCAGCAGGAGTAAAAACAGCAGGAGCACACGGCAGACCAGAAACAGCGCTGGCACAGACAGGAAGCGCACAGGTAAACACCACTGAAATCTGTGCTCAGTTTACACAAATCCCATCAGCCTGTGTGCTAAACATCATTCTGCACGGCTGGTTTTCAGAGGGCAGAGCTGAGGTGAACGGTCACAGCAGCAGGTCGTCTCGCAGGGAGAAACGTCACCAGCGGGACTCTGACAGAGCCACGTCCCAGACCTCCGACAGGGAAGAGGAAACCACAGTGCGCAGGTCACTCAAAAGGAAGACGGCGAGGGCGGCTGTGAACAAGATCAAACTCCTTGAAGCATCAGATGAGGATTATGAGGAGGAGGAAGAGGAGAGGAAGCCAAGAAGGAGCAGCAGCCGCCTCCGCCAAACAGCCCGGGCCAGCAAACGCACCGCAGTGATCCAGAGCAGCTCAGATTCTGATGAGGAGCCTTCAAGACGGGGTTGGCAAAATTTTTTTTAGTACTGTGATCATATAATAATCATGTTGCAACTGTAAACTATCCTTTTTCTTTCTCAAAATACATGTAAAACACTATGTTTTTTTATGTTTTAGGCAGCTCACAGTGTAGATATTTGGCTCAATTGTGCCCTTGTTTCTCGCTCTAGGTTCTCGGAAAAGAAAAGAATCAGGTGGTGAATCAGAGGATGAGGAGGATGGCAATGACAGCGATGCTTCATCATCCTCCCAGAATCAGCAGAATGGAGACACGAGGTCGGATAAACAGAGGACATCAAGACAAGCTGCTAAGACCAAGGGAAAAGGTGAGACATGTCATCATCACTCACTCAAGAAAATCTGTCAAATCTATGAATAAATAGAGTCTAATCCCTTTTATTCTCCTTTATCCTGCAGATACTTTGTCCCGTGTAAATGGACACAGTAAAAAACATCCCAGGTCTGACAGCAACTCTGAGCAAGATGAAGATGCTGAGGAGAGCTCTGGAGAAGAGGAGGAGGAGGAAGAACAGGAGGCTGTGTCGAAGAAACCCTCCAGAAGCACAGCAACCTCTACAGCCAGGAAACAGAGGATCACAAGTGAAGAGGAGGAGGAGGAAGAGGAGGAGGAGGGTGAACGCAGGAGCACACGACACAAGCCTCCTCTTAGCTCAGATGAGGAGAACAAAGACCACAAGTCTCAGAAACATCCACACCAAAATGGAAGAAATGTGGAAGAAGCCATCCACAAGGACTCTAAGAAAAAGAGTAAAGTTTCTCCCTCAAAAAGCCAAGATAAACAAAAATCTGCCTCAACTAACAAACTGGATGGTGCAGAATCAGAGGAACTCAGTGATTCTCCAAAGAGATCCAGCGCATGCAAGAAGAGACTGAAAAAAGACGAAGAACGCGATGTAGAAAGCAATCACTCCAGTGAGGAATCTGAGGTCGAAAGCAAGTCAAAGAGGCCAACGAGAAACAAGAGTAAATCTAAACGGCCTCATGGTGACGCCTCGGTTTCAGAGAGTTCTGAGCAGGAATACAAACCCAAGAGGAAGTCGAGGAGGAAACACTCCACTGGCTCATCAGACGAGGCGTCTGATAACTCAGACGTCACGTCAAGTAGACGGCGGAGCCTTCGAGCACTACCAAAAAAGAAATACATCAGTGACAACTCTCTCTCTGAGGAAGACTCTGCTCCCAAGAGCCAGAGTAAACAAAGAAACGGTAACAAAACAGCCACAGCATCTAGAGATGGCAGGAATAATAAGAAAGAGCCGAACAGAACCTCTCCCAGTGAAGCCAGGAATCAGCCGTCTTCCAAGAGAAAACGTATATACACCTCAGACTCTGAAGATGCGGAGGATGGTGAACAGAAGGAGCTTGCATCCAAGAACAATAAAAATAGCCAGTCAGGCTCCTCGAAGCGTCCCAAAAGGGAATCAAAAAGACATGATGGTAACTTCAATGAGGAGGACACTTCTTCCCACTCTGACTCCAGCGAGGAGGAGGAGGAGGAAGACGCTGGTATTTCTAGGAGCAGGAAGAGGAACGCAAGGGGGCCAAAACACAAGCGGAAGGAAAGCTACAGCAGCAGCAATCACAGCTCTGACTCAGAGAGTGAGCAGTCGTCCTCAGCCTCTGAAAACTCGTTTGCCAGCTCAGGGTCCCACAGCAGTCCAAAGAGGAGAAGCCACACACGGTCTGGGATTGGTGAAAGGACTGCCAGCCGCCAGCTGAGGCAGCGCCGCCACCGGTCTGCCTCAGAGGAGGAGGAAGACAGCGACGAGTCGTACAACAAACAGCAGCGAAAGACACGCGTGAACACTCGCAACAGGGGCAAGCGGACAGTTATGTATCATGACAGCGAATAAAGGACATAGCGGCTGGAACTACAGAGACGGACTTTAACTGGAGACCTTAAAGACACTTGATGGCCACGTAATGGTAGTAGCACTGGAGTCCTGGAGAGAAAATGCTGTGAATCTGTTTCATTCAGGGATATTTATATTTTCTATGAAAAACATGTTTATAGATAGAATACAAATTCAAGCATTTGAACTGCTGGTTTTTCGCAAGAATACAGAGCAAAACACCACCTCCCATACTGCTTGTTGTGATTTGGCCAGCAGAGTAACCATTCTGGGGAATCTTGTCAGCTTGGGTGCTATCTAATATACCTCCGTTTAATCAAGCATATTGCTGGCTTGCACTAAGATACACTGTAATGAGGTATTTCATACACTAGTTTTGCATTAGAAACTCAGGGGTCAACTAAGTTTACTGTAGTCTCAGACATGCAGTTGTTTTTTGAGCTAAGGTAAGAACAAGAAACAATTCCAGGTCGACAGAGGTCCAAGCACACTCACTGGGACAAAACAAAACCGTGTTCAGACTTTTGACTACAGCACTCCTTTGTAAATCCACACACTTAATGCTTGACTGTATAATGAGTTGATATGAGCCAAACGGACGAATATTAATTTTTTTTTTCACCCATACCATTTCATTTTCTAAAATTAGTTTTGTGTTGTATTCTAGTGAATAGATGTAAATATGTGATTGAGGATGACAGTGTCTGAAAGGTTTGGCGATCCAGTCAGTAGCAAAACATTTATTTAAATTTAAGCTTTTTTAAAAAAATTTTGTTTGTTTGTTTTTTGTTTGTTTGTTTTTTTTTTACATTTAACTGCATTGTCTTGCCATATGTCACAAATTGGTACCTTTTTTGCCAAGTACAAGTACTTATTGCAAAAAACTGTGATTTCTCATATTGGGAAGACATTTTATCGTTGTTCTGTGTTACCTACTTTCAGTATTAAATTCTTTTTCAGAGTTGACTTAAGACGTTTTGCCAGTCACATGGTTTAGTTTTGTTTATGGGGAGGTTTCTCAATACAGTCGCTTTATGACATATTAATGTTTTTCGTACTACACCTTTAATAACAGATTTCACAGGAAAACTATTGACGCAATGTGGTTGTGGAGTGCAATGAATGAGTTATTTCTCCTATTAATAAAGACATCGTTTCAAGGTGTATTCTGTCTTTGACTTTATCTTAGTTATTGACATCCTGATAACATGGTACGTAACATGGTATGTTCTTATAGATCTCTAAATAGTTTTATTGGTCTTATTTGTTTCTCTTCACTGGGCTCTTGCAAGCATTAGGATTCTCATGAACGCTTGGATTATGTTTTGCTTTTTCTTGCCCAAAAAAGAACAGTATAATTACAATAGATTTGGATTATAATGAAAGGGACGTTATCCTGGTATGCACACATGTAATTAGATTTTGATACATTCTTGTTGTTTTCAGCTGGTCAAATTAAAACAAAGGTACTGTATTTGTTCTTCCAAGAAATTAATGTCAATTTAAAAAAAAAAATAATAATAATAAATAAATAAAATAATAAATAGTTTTTCATTTAGGAAAATAAAATTTCAAGAAGCATGCCCATAACATCATCAAGTCCTTTTAACATATATATTTAGATCTAAATTTATTTTAATATATGTGAAAGTTTCAATTTAATAAACATATATTAAGACAGTAATGCTGCAGTTTTGGTTAGCTTTTTCAGAATATTTCATGACCAAGGACCCATTAAAATGTCAATGACTTGGGGACAAAACAATTGATTTCTGGTGAATCATTAGTCATGTTTCAAACAAATAGCTAAAAAGGCTAAAATCTAATATCCTTTTACTTTTTCATCATCGTTTTTGAGATATTTCTGTGTTATTCCCTTTAGTTGTATTTAAATATTTTGTAAACTTACATATCATTTTCATACAACATGAAAATATTCAAAGATAAGATTAAAAGCCCTTACATTTGGACATTACATGCTTTTATTGTGAAGGCGCTTTAAATAAAGAAGTTTCCGTCGCTAACCGTGACGACATGAAATGGTTTTCGGTAGCTTATCGCACTTTCGACATATTTGATGTTTACACTTTTTATATGATATGTAGCAGCGTTAGAAATATTCCGCAAAAATACGAGTTATGATAAATTATTATCACCTGTTATATGATACGAGGATTATTTTTTAAAATACAATTCACATATATGACGTTATATATTTTCATACGTTTTCACGAAAATACCAGCCGCTGCAGTCGCTTAGATTGGCATAGATAGCCTGAGAGCTAACATGTGAGCAGCTGAGCATATTGTATTGACAGCTCCGCTACCTCACATATGACAAGTAAAATAGTATTTAATTTCCCTGAAGAGAGAGGTCTGTTATTGTATTACTTATTGTGTTTTAGTTTTTTTACTTTCCCGGTTTTTGCAAAGAGCCTAGCGCCGAAGCTTAAGTTGAGCATGTCCTCTGTCAGCCTCTGTCAACACCACCAGCTTCAGTAATCAACAGGACAGGACAAAAACAGCAGAGTTTGTACGAAATGTCTGCGTGTAAGAGGTTGCTTTACCTTGCGAAGCACAGGAGCTTGTGGACTCATGTGCGGAGAAATGTCACAACATGGTCTCCTGTTGGAGCTGCTTTTAATACCAAAACTCACAGAAGGGTGAACCTGTTCGAGAAAAGCGGGGTTTGTATTAAATCCTCAATATTTCAATGAAGTTACAACACTTGTGCACGAATGCCATCAGCTGCAATGAAATAATGTCAGTTGAAACTGCACGAGTTCATATCAAAAGTGTCATGACAGTCCCATTTATGTGTGTGTGTGACCTCTGGTTGCAGGGTTTGTTTGGGGTACCAGAGCTGAATTGCCCTGCAGGCTTCCAGGTTGCCACCAACGCAGCTCTGAAAAACACAGAGCGTCTGCTGGAAAAGGCTTGTTCCTGCCCTCCAGGTGCAGAGACGGTCGAGTCTTTTGACCAGCTCTCAGATGAATTGTGTAAAGTGGCTGATCTGGTGAGTAAATAGAAAAAACGTGTTAAAACTTTTCATTATAACTGGCAAAAGATACAATTAACCTCTCATCACCTCATGGATATCATACCAACCAAGCTACCCTTGTGATTATTGGCATTTAAGTTGTTATGCAGTTTTTGTTAGTATGAAAACATTCTGGTCAGAATAGTGTGTAAGTGTTTGAATAAAATAAATGTATGCTGCTCATGAATCCAAAAAAACTGATCTTAGTGGGCTGTGAGGTTGAAAAAGTTGTATACTTGTAATGTTGCATGACAACTTTAGTGCTTTTTCAGACAAATTATGTCAGATTTAATTAATTTGACATAATTTTTTAAAATTTGATTTAAACCTAAATTAACCTGTGCTGCTGTCTCTGACTCGTTTGGTGCGTTGTGTGTTGCTCGTCTTGCCTGCAGAGTTGTATGTAATCTGTAATTTCTCTTACTTTTACAGGCAGATTTTGTAAAAGTAGCACATCCAGATCCAAAGTTTCGTGAGGCTGCAGAGAAGACCTGCATGGAGATTGGTACAGTTGTAGAGAAGTAAGAGGAAAAAAAATATTTTGATCACTTTAAGAAAAACACAGCCTGTGATCATAAAGGAAACATGTCACATTTTACTGTTTACAACATTATATTATGCCTCTCATTAAAAGCCATGTGTCATTAAGTTGAGACAGACCTCGATTGCCACTCGACAGATGTTCAGGTTTGCTGGTTGTTTGTTTCAGGCTGAACACTAATATTGAGCTTTGCCAAAGTCTAAAAAAACTGCTGGACAACCCAGACATTGTGGCTCAGCTGGACCCTGATACGAGGTAAATTTACAGCCATCTTATTTGGTATTTGACTCTGTTGTAGGTGTTGAGACTGCTGTTGATATGATATTTACTGTTTATCTCTTTCCATAATAATATCAATAACTGAAGATGACATCTTGTCCGGTGATGTGAAGTTTCTGATGTGATTCTGTCTCTTCAGACGAGTTGCAGAGTTGTTCATGTTCGACTTTGAAATCAGTGGGATTCATCTGGACGACAAACTGGTGAGATGGTCTTGATGCGTGGCTTCTCCACCACCGTATTATCGTCTGAACCATGAACGTGAACAGAAAAGTTATTGATAGCACTTGTTTAAAATATGTCCTCCATCCTGTCCAGTGTAACACATTTTACTGAACTTGCTGTCGGTGTCCCTGCAGAGGAAGGAGGCTGTCGCGCTTCACGTGAAGCTGTTGGATCTGAACAATGAGTTCCTGGTCGGCTCTCACCTTCCCAACAGAATCGCAAGGTCTGCGATTCCTGAGCATCTACACCTGCAGTTTGCAAGTGAAGGAAGCTTCATCCAGATTGGGGGATTTCATGCAGATTCCCCCGATGACTTGGTATGTACTTTATTTGGTCTGTCAGAAGAACATTTCTCCCTTTTGCTCAGCAGGTGGCGCCTTTGCCATGTCACAAATTAAATAAAAGGGCAGTTTGATAATAACAGTAGCCTTTTTCTGCCCTCATGAGACAATAAATGATCTTTCAAAACACTAAAAGATTGTTTTTAAAAGCGTTTTTGTTCATGAAATGTTGACTCCCGTCATTAATAAAGCAGGTCAAGTAGTTTAAGGGGGTTTGTTATAACTGACTTTTTAGTGATTTTATTGAATCTGTTTCATATCCTATCAAAAACCATAAGAACAAATTTAATTTATGTTAACTAATCCTCTATAACCTTAACTTCATGATAGTAACCATTGTTCTCATCCTGTCATGAATTAAAGCAGAGAGCAGAGTGATGCAGTAATACATCAAGTCAGTTCGGACCAAGTTACATAAAAAAAGGATTGTTTACATGAACTTATTTACATTTTTTTATCTGATCATGCAGGTGAGGTAAAATAACATTTAATTCCTTTATCTGATCTTCAGTAAATCTCTCAATAATAAACAGATTTCTTGTTTTGCAGATCTTTTGTTGTGATGCTTTTCATGAGTCATGTTGTACGTGTCTTCTTTTCCACCTGTAGGTGCGAGAAATAGCCTACAGGATTTACCTCTATCCAAACGCAGATCTGATGCAGTGCCTGGAAGAGCTGCTGAAGTGCAGATACAAACTGGCCAAACTGGTGGGCTACGAGTCGTACGGACACAGAGCCCTGAAGGGGACGATGGCCAAAACACCAGGTTAACAACATGTCAACATGGTTATCATGAGTCAGCGCTGTTTTCTGAGTGTGAAGAAGATTAATTTCACTATTTGCTTTGCAATGACTAGTATTAATTTTAATAGTCACCTTGTTTTTCTCATTTTATTGGTTTAAAATGAGCTGCAGAAATGATTGTGGTTTCTGTGCCTTTGGCAGCTCAGATAGTTTTACAAGCTGAAACTTCTTTTTTTTTTTTTATTGCCTTTTTGCAGAAACAGTGATGAACTTTCTTCAGCTGTTAACAGACAAGCTATCGAACAGGTACAGTCTACTCCTTAAGGATTTCAACCAAACATTCTGTTTGTTTTCACAAGGTTAAATTAATGTTTTGCTTGACGGGTTACCTCTAAGATCTTCCATATATACTGAAATTTGTGACCCACAGATTTATTTACTCTTACCAGCAGCAGTGATGTGATTAGTCACACTTTGGCTGATGATTCACACTCTTAAGGCTGCAGGCTTTTTATGTTGTTTGCATTTTCCTCCTGTTTCGTGCACTTTCATGCTCCACAAATATGCAAACAGTAGTAATCAAAATATCTGCAAGCTAGCCAAACATGAGACTTTTTAAAATTCTCACAGGTTTGTTCGAGATGTTGCCCTGCTTTCAGTCAGATTGCATGCTGGGATAGGCTCTGCCCCGCCTTGACCCTGAGTAGAAATAGGTGGATAAAGACTGGAATGAATGCCCTCAAGTCAATTAGTTCATAACTTGTTTTGGTGTTTTTTTTCTCTCTTTTTTCTCACAGAACAGCCAAAGACTTCAAGATGATGAGAGACATGAAGAAAAAACTCAACCCTCGTAATTCTGTGAGTGATATGTCTTTTTTTTTTCACATCAATGACACCACGATGCATCCTGAAACTTGCAAATATGATACATTATCTGTAATCAGTAATCATGATTAAATAATTGTTTGGTATCACGTGTATATAAATTCCTGTTGTGATTTGTTTACAGGATCTGATGCCATGGGATCATCCTTTCCTCAGTGGCGTCTTACGTGCTGAAAGGTAGACATTTCTCAGTCTGCTGTTGATTTGATAAATTCATCTTCATCAGTGTCTTCGTGTTGGTTTAATGTCGATGTGTGGAATGACAAACTCTGCCAAGGTGTAAGCTGTTGTCAGTAACCAGCTCATCCTCGGGTGTCAGGCGGTAGAAAAGGTGTTAAGGGAGAAACATGGGAGTTGGCTGGGTGTTCTTTTAAATTCAGGACAATAAGATCGGGTATAATCGACCTCTCATGCTGCGACCTGTTGGGTTTTTCTCAGCGTTCATAACAGTGGTGTTATATGTCTAGCTCTAAATCCCAGTTTGTTTTAGGGCCTGTATTGCTTCAGTTGTCCCGTTCAGCACTGCCAGTAAGTGAGTCTTAAACAAAAGGCTGCATTATTGTGGTTAAACTGTTGCTCTTAAACATAAAGAACAACATGTTTCTTCCACATCTTTTTCACCCCCTTTGTTATTTTGACGTGATGAAAAATAGCACGGCAACTTTTTCCCTTGAAGTCTGTATTAGTATTTGTTGTGTAAGCGTATTTTTCCATTATTGTCACATTAACAATGTGACAATAATAGAAATATTTCTATTTATTTGAGGTTAAGTTTGGCTGAGAGCACATGTTGTTCCTGCAAAATTTGATCTAGGCGAGTTTATCACTTCTCTCAGCATTAAAATACACATCTACAGTCACTGAACAGTCGTGCCAAAACAGTTTATCTAATAATTTAAACCATTTATGTTGGAAGAAATGTCAAACATTTGCCTTTTCTTGTTTCTCAAGTGAGAGTAGTTGCTGCTTTTCTTTGTTTCATAACCTGAAGACATCTTGTGATAAGCATTTTTACACTTTTCTTACATCTTTCTGACTAAACCATGAATGAAAAAATGCAGGTTATTCAGTAATAAAGTTAAGCTACAACCCTAACCAACAGATAACAGTTTCTTTATATTGTTGTAGTTCAGAGCTGATTGGATCTTGTTACTGACACACTTTGTACCTTTTATTATACAGATCCAGCAGAGAGATAAGTGTGAGCAAAGGAAGTAGGATATATGTGCCTTTTAGAGGCCACAAGGGGGCCCCGTCACTGAAACTTGTCTCTCATTTCAAACTCTTTTTATCAGTGATCATCTTTGTCCTGCAGCAACTCCATCTGCAAAATCCAGGCTGCTGTATTCTAAGTTTAGCTGTTATTAATCCCCCTGAGCGTCTCCAGCTTTTTTACAGATATCTGTTCTTCATCATCTGCACTTCTCTTTCGCAGCACTCACCAGAGACGAATAACACGACAGGCCAAATGTTCCAGAGAGGTTTTACAACACAAATCTTTATGGTTGACATTATAGATCCCTCATGTGTCCTTTGGATTTCAGCAGTCAAACTGTGTGTGTGTGTTAGCATGTGTTAGCATGTGTCGGTGACTGTTTCCAGAGTTCTCATCTCACTTCAACGCTGCCACGAACTTCTGGTCTTCTCCTGCAGCAATGAGACATTTAGGATGCAGCCTGGTTGCATTAAAAGCGGTTTGTCCAGAGCTGCCTCTGTTTTTCTGCTATAGAAGCTTAGACACAAACACACACAGACACACGCACACACAAACACACGCACTCACGTAGACTCCAAAGCCGTTAATCCCTCTCTTAAACACACAAGTCATGTGGCATGCTTTTTCTCTCAATCACTCACTCAATCATTTTCTCTTTATCTCAGCTTTCCACCAGTTTGAACTGGAATAGCTATATATTTGTGTGTGTGTGTGTGTGTGTGTGTGTGTGTGTGTGTGTGTGTGTGTTAAACAGAGCTGTGCTCAGCAGCAGTCTGTAATTCTTCACTGATAATGTGTTATGGATTTGGTGTTCAAGCTAAACAAGCGTTTTAGTTGGTGGTCTTTATCTGAAGAGCCTGTATGACACTGAATGCATCCATTTTAAGCCTGGGTGGCCTCAGCACAGGAACAAGTGGGGTTTTCAGTGAGACTTCTCACTAACCTGCAACACAACAGCAGCATTAATGTGCTCAGTTTAAATCAAGAGATCGTCATCATGCATTAAACTTAAAATATGTAACATTTTTACATTTGGATGTCCACAAAACCACTTCATCTCTGTTACATATTGTGTGCAGCTGTGTACTTGCATTATCTCAAATGTTTCTAACAAAAATCAAACCAGAGAAATCTGTAGTTTTATTCAAGGTGACAGTGCATTTCAGATTTCAGTTTTGCATCTAGTCTGTCTAAATTGTTCTACACTCTTGCAGATCCACATCCAGATAAGAAAATTTTTGAGACCTGTGGTGTTTTTTTCAAAGGTGGATTTTGGAAAAATGTAACAGTCATTCAAAATGGCTTCGTCCTTCATTTCTTTGTTCTGGCTTGTGTTTTCGCTCATGGCAGGTACAACATCGAGCCCAGTCTGTACAGTCCATACTTCTCTCTGGGCGCCTGCATGGAGGGTTTGAACAGCCTCTTCTCTCAGCTGTACGGTGTCTCCCTCATGTCCGAGCAGCCCAGTGCTGGAGAGGTCTGGAGCGAAGACGTCCGCAAACTGGTAAATCTCACTAACGCTGCAAAATGTCTGGGATTGTGTTGGTTCTTTGTTCTGCTGATGCATCAATGTATCTTTATAATATTTAATAAGACCATGTTGTTAGTCAGAGGAGGTCTGTATTTTAATGTTTTAAAGAAAGTGTTTGTTCATTTTAATGTGTATTTGTGTCTGTGTGTGTGTGTTTCCACAGGCTGTGGTACATGAGACAGAAGGATTACTGGGATATATCTACTGTGACTTTTTCCACCGGTCAAATAAACCTCATCAGGTGTGCAACGCACCCACACACACTCATCTACACAGGTTTTATCCAATCCAATCCAATCCATTTTATTTATATAGCATGATTTAAACAAACACAAGGTTTCCAAAGTGCTGCACAGCAAGATAAAAATAATAATAATAGATAAACACTGTTTTTTCCTCTGAAAATTGAACTGTCCATGAGGATCATCTTGTTTTACTGTTTTCCTTTTCTCAACCAAGTTTTTCAGATCAGAAATCTTCTGTTTGTATGATATAAAAAGTTTTTAAGATAAATCAAAATTTCCTCTTCCTCTCAGGACTGTCACTTCACCATCCGTGGCGGCCGCTGGTGCCAGGAGACGGATCAGTACCAGCTCCCGGTCGTGGTGCTGATGCTGAGTCTGCCCCAACCGACCAAGAGCGCCCCCACCCTGCTCACTCCGGGCATGATGGAGAACCTCTTCCACGAGATGGGACACGCCATGCACTCCATGCTGGGACGCACTCGCTACCAGCATGTGACAGGTGAGGTGTGAGCAGATTTACAGAGAAATTACAAAGCCAAGATTATAACCGTGTATTATTCAGAAGCGACAGAACTGCAGTCCACAGATGTGGTGTGAGGTGATAAATGTTTGACATTTTATGCACTCTGTATCTTAAAATGATGGCAGCGCAGTTCCTGGTTGTCACAAGCTAGAATTATGTTGTCAGATGCAAAGCTTTGGATTATTTACAGCGTGGTGAGTTAAAAAAGGGGGTAAATCCCATGAAGTGTGAGCCCAGAGGTGAAGTTTGTCCGTCTGCACTGTTTAACATGTTAGATTACTCACTCTTCATATCCTGTGTTGATCTGGATATTACATTTAAACATCTGTGCATGGTCAGAATAACATACAGTATTTGCAGAGTTTGCAGGATTGGGCTTTGTACGTAAAAAAGTTCCATTAGCGTGAATGCTGGGATGCAGATTTAGCGACATGTGTGTGCTTGTGTGTGCTTGTGTGTGTGCGTGCAGTTGCTGTACAATGACCCGCACAGGAAGAACGAACAAAGCAACACCATCCTGTGTTTACATTTTTTTGTTCTTGTATCTTGAGCTCTGACGTCTCTCCTCCAGGAACCAGATGTGCGACCGACTTCGCTGAAGTCCCCTCCATCCTCATGGAGTACTTTGCCACTGACTACAGAGTCATCAGCCAGTTTGCACGCCATTATGAAACTGGACAGGTACAAAAAAACTCTAGGCTATGCACTAAAACATTACTTAATGGGTTGTTGAAAGATATTTTGCAATACATTAACATTATAGTAATGTATACCACAGCTGGGTGAATACTGGATTCTGATTGGCTGCAGGCTGTCCATTTATTCCTAATAACAGACAGTTAATAAGTAGTTCAGGTCAAACTATGTGCTCACCGTTCTAAATTAACGCACTGTGATGTTATAAAACTGAGTCTTTGTCTTCTCAGCCTCTGCCTGAGAGCATGGTGGCTCGCCTGTGTGAGTCGAAGAAGGTTTGCGGAGCTGCAGACACACAGCTGCAGGTAAGATGCCCAACCTCACACACATAATTTACAGCTTTATCTACATGCATATATCACTCTTACTGGAATACACAGCTGAAAACTGAGTACTTTGAGAGCAAAAGCCTTTAGTCATTTCAGAATAAATGTTTGAAAATGTGAGTAATCGTTAAATTCAATAGCTTTGGTAGTTTTAGAGGTAACACAAGCTTCTCTTTTGAACTTAATGTGATGCTGTGATTCAAACTGTCAACCCATATTACCTTTGAATTTAATTGTCAATGGATGCTGATTTTGTGCTTTTATATGAAGTAACTCTGTCCTAATTAAATCTGCTAAACACATATGATAGAATAATGTAAGTGCGTGTACTTTTAAGTTCAAGTTTAATGTATTGTCCCACTGGGACATTGATTGCAGCCCAGTGTAAACATTTAAATTAACATGCATAAAACACAGCATGCTACACAGAACATAAGGATCACAATAAAACAGATCACAATAAAACAAATATATACAAAGCAGTACAAGATACAATAAAATCGGATAAGATCTCTTCATATGAAAAACCAAAAGATGGGGAAGTACATCGTGCATGTAATGAGCAATGTGCAAATACAGCCTTTTATTTGCAGTACAGACAAAGGAGTCCTTAAATCTTTCAGTCCTTTAAGGAGGAAGTCTTTAAATTTGTTATTATTGGTTAATAAAGAAACACATATGTCTGCCCCACTGCAGTATAGCACACTAATTTGTTCAGACTGTATTTGTTTTCTTTAAATATTAAGTTATATACGTGCAGGACTGACGCAGGAGGAACTGTGTGTATTTTGTATCACTGTGCAGATTTTCTACGCTGTCTTGGATCAGATCTACCACAGCCAACCTCAGGATCGCTCCACCACAGACATCCTGAAGGAGATGCAGCAGAAATTCTACGGTTTGCCTTATACGCCCAACACGGTACATCCCCGACTGTCCTTCTGCTGTTTAACACACCGTCTTTGACTCGGTCTCTTTTGAGCTGTTTGTCTCTTAAATGCTTCATCCTCACTTTGATTACAGTCTCTGAGGTTGATGATAATTTGGGGAAGTCCTGTGCATGAATCTCCTCCCAGTTGATCTCAGACTTGACTGAGGAATCTTTTATTTTTTTCTTTCTCCTTCTCCTTTTTTTTTCTCTTCATTCTCTCTGGTTTTATATCTTTTACACAGGCACAGCAGTGTTTCAGGGATTAAAGCCTCTTTTTTTTTTTTGAAGCCCTGCAGAAATAACAAAGCAGAGGTATACTTTGAATGAGCTCTCCCTGGGGGAAATATTTAAAACTCTTCCTCCTGGCCCTTTAATAAAAAAAAGCACTATATTTCCCCCACTTTTGCAGATGTGGACGAGGGAATGAGGCCAGGAGGGAGAAGGGAATCAAAAAACAGTCATAATTTAACCAGGAATGGCCTTCATAGAGCATTTACTCTGGGCTATAATTATATGGGGAGCCATCAGGAATAGAGATTACAGAACTGCTGTATTTTCTCCCTAAACGTGAGCGTCTCAGGCCAGCGTTCCTCCTCACCGGACTCCTCCCTCCAGAGATTGTGGTTTATGTTATATAGTTTCCCACTGTCGCAGTCGTTCCCCTTCAGCATTTCAAACCACACTGAGAGCTTTTACAGACACTTTCGCCTCCGCGTGCACGGCTAACCACAGCCAGATTGTTTTTCCTCTTTTGAATTCTGCAGAAACTGAGGATGATTGCTGTGCTTTCAAGTTTTCTTGAATTGCCTCATCATTGGATCAGAGGAAGTGAAAACAGATTTGTTTAGGTACTTCAATGACAGACTTCAACTTGTTTTCTTTTTTTTTTTTTTTAAATTCACCCTCAGTGTCTCTCTCACTCTCTCTTTCTTCACCCGTCCTCATGGAAACACGGCTCAGGAAAAGTTTCCACAGTAAAGTGAACATTTGAGTGGCTAATAGGTTACGGAGAGCCGCAGATTATAAACATTAGGGTGATACTGACATGTGTATAGTTTACAGAGCAGGGCGATCATTTCCCGCTGAGCGCAGAGAGAGAGGATCAGCTGTGAGTAACACAGACCACATGCTCGCCCTTGAGCCGAAGATAATATTTGGAAATAAATGGCAGAAAGTAAGACGCTGTGCTTGCTTTGTTGACATTTCTTTAATCTGCGATTCTTGGCTGAATGTTTTTGGGGCCGAGTGGCTGCTCTTCTTTGTGCCTCTGCGGCTGCGGCGGCGGCGGTGACTGGAGGCATTATGTCTTTGCGTAGTCTGTCAGTACATCTGTCTCGTTCTTATGAGCATAATGTTTCAGTGACACACTGAGGGATTTTTTTTTTTAAATTTGGCTCAGATATCTACTGGGAATCAATAAGGAACTGTGTGGATTTTATTGGTTCAAAGGTCACTGACTAAATCCACATTTACGGCCATAACTCAAGAATTCATGCACTAATTTTAACAAAATCTCACACAAATGCCTCATACAATAAAATGATGAAACAGTGACATTTAATATCCAAAAGGTCAAAGGTCAGCTTCACTGTGACATCGTTATGTTTTGCAGAAACACTTTTTAGGCCGTTTATTTAACACAGTAACTTAGGAACAGAAGTGGAGCTTGTTTGGATTCTGAATTTCTGACAGTAATCTTGGTTGCCCACCTTAAAAATGTGTGAATTGATTAGATCTTTTTACACCACAAGTTGCACGTATGGGAAGCAACCATGTTGTAGAATTTTTATCTTCTTTGCAGCATTCATGATTCACCACAAGCTCATTGGTTTTGTGGTATTGAGCTTCAGGTGATTGATTACAGCATGTTAGGAAGCTCTTTATCAGTCTTCTGCACTCCTTTGCTGTTGAAATGAATCACACACATCAATAGTAGTAATAACTTTAATTTCTCAAAAGAGTACACAAACACATTTTATTTAAATTCTGTCAGAGTCTTTAAAACATGTAATATATGAGTCTTGGCTGACTTTGATGGGATCTGCAGCTCGTCTGGTTCACAGAGGCTTAAAAACAGTGAGGTGGTAATTCTAGTTTTACTAAGCAGGGTTTTCAATGCGCCCTTAAGCACATATAATCTTTGTTCTCCAGTAAAACTTGCACTTTAACACCATGAACAAAACACCACAAGTTAAGTTGAGAAAGAACTTAAAAAATGTCTTTTATCTCAGAAGTGGAACAGAGAAAAAATCTGCTCTGGTTTTGTCTTCTTTGTGTGTGTGTGTGAGGATCAAAAGGACATCTAGCCAACATGTCACCCACTAGCACTTTAACACACAAGTCGACGCTAATAATTTGATGCGACACAGACAGACTGGAGACAGAGAGGAAGCTTGGAAGTCTGAAAATTGTTTTTGTGGCACGTTGTGATGAGTGTTTTAATGTTTCTTGTCAACAACTTAGATGGCAAACTGAGCAGCTTTTGAATGTCTTTTTCCTAAACATGAGCGGCTGTGAACCACATAAGAAATATACTGAAATCAAAGACTCTTAAATGAAAGGTTTGCTTCCCCATAGGTTATTAAACTCATATTAAATACTTAAAAAAAGTTTCTTTTGAGTTTTTTTAATGCATAAATCAATTATGTTTTTACACCACAGAATAATCTTTTGTCAGCATGCCCTGATCTTTCCCTTTCATATGTATATGAATCGACTCCGAGCAGCTAAAACAGACTTCTAACCTACATGACCCAAGGCGCTGTATCACTGCTGCATTCAGCTGACAAAGCAAACTCGATCCACTTCAGCTTGCATGTGCTTTTTCTGAGCCACGGCTCCTCTCAAGAGTGCTATTTGCTCTTATTAAAGTCACTGCAGCCTTGTCAAGTCGACACTTAGGAGCTTAAGCATTTTTAACGCTGTTGGATCACCAGACCAGACCACAGGGCGTTCCCATCACGCTGAGGATGAGCAGCCTCCTTTTAAGCTCTCAAACAGCTGTTTAGTACACTTTGTCATCCTGTGGCATCAGTTTAAAGTTTTTCATTTATCATGAAAGTGTATAAACTGGATGATAGCTGTATTTTAATCAAAATAACTATTCAGAAAGCTTTATGAACTTAAGAGAACTAGTGCGGTTTTGAAAACTTTGCTACACCTCATATCTCTGACCTCAGTGTATTGCAACAAAATGCAGATGGAGAAGTAAAGGTTATGATTGCAGATGTAATTTCTCAATACCTCCATGTGAAAACCTATAATCCAAAACTGAAGCAACAGACCTTTGATCCGTGTTTATATGATTGCTATTGTTTCTTCAGGTTTACGATTCCTTTTAATTATGTGCTCAGGTCTCCCCTCAAAGGGAGATCTCAATCTTAGTGAGATTCAGCAGATTAAAACTGCCAGAGTCAATATTTTTATATAAGCAGTAGATCACATGACTGTGTGAAGTAAAGGGGGCTGCTTATGGTAACTGAAAAACTCAAAGATAATAATCACCCAACTCATCTCCATGAAGCTTTTAGTGTCTTTGATTCATTGTTTGGTTTTATGGCCCATAACTTTACTGTGTTGGGTCACTTTTATTGCTTAAAGCAGCATTGCTGAGCTTTAAACTGCGGACGGATAAAGTTGGTGACTAGCTTGTGAATAAACTTTAAGATTTTATAGCATAAAGCTGTTTTGTTTTTTATTTAATCTTTGTTTTACCAGGCAGGACTTTGGTTAAACTGCTTTTTCACAATGACAGCCTGACAAAGAATCCAACATATAACATCAGGAGACTGAAAAAAGGCTTTTTAAATAATTGCGGAGTGATTATAGAACTTAAATTTATCAAGCTGCCACAAACATGAACCAAAATAAATGTAACATCATCTTTACTGTGTTTGTAAATAGGCAACTTTTTAATGAAAAGTTTGTTTAATATAAGTTCTTAAGGTGATAATATGTCAGTGTTGTTTGAAGGGTCTCTCTGCTGCCCCCAAGTGGCCAAAAAAATCAGTTTGAATACAGGATTAGAAACAGCACAGTGCTGTGTGAGGCCTTCTCATCATTAAAAGGTTTAGTTTTGGGCTTTCTCTGACAAAAGTGGCACTGAAGTATCTAATCTTTATACAAGAACAGGTCATAATTTGTTTAAATCCTTTGATTGAGGCAGTAATTTCACTTGCAATTTGAGTGTAATTGACAAAAATCTTAAAAGTTTTTATATATGTGGAGGGTGGTGTCTGAAGCCTGTTATGGTTTTGTTAACTATAGCGGCTGCTGTCTTTTCTAAATGGCTGAATGTTTGAGTGTTTGCCAGCTGAATTCCCCCCAGAGTCCCCGTTTGCAAAGATCATAAAAGAGCTCGTCTTTATAGATATGGAGAGGGGCCCCCTTAGGCAACTGCAGGGAGAACAGAAGAGAGAGGGGGGCTTTCTACCATTTAGGAATTTCCATGTTTTGTCCTTTAAAGAGGGAGCTGCTAGGTTGTGATTTGATATTTTGTCTCAGAAGTTTGTTGGAGGAAAGGTGTATATTATTCCTAGACGGACAATTATAAAGACAGTAGAAGCAGCTTAAAGGTTTTTTGCATTGATTTCCAATTGGATTTATTGGCAGTGTCAAAGCTAAAACTCACTAAACGTCAACTTTTTACAAATGTTGGACTAGTTTGATTTAGTTTTTTGTCGTCAGTGTATGGTTTCGTCGAAGTTCAAGTTAAATTTTCAGTCTCATATTTCCAGCTTCTTTTAACAGGTTTTACAAGCAGAAACATTAAAGCCTTTGACGCTGCGATGTCAGACTTCTGCCACACTGCATCCAACAAATGAATTACCTTTTTTAAATCAATAAAATCTAATAAAAACAGATAAATACATTTTCTGTTTATGTTTTTTTCTTGACAAAGGATTCAGAATTTGGTTTCCTGTTTTTTTCTTGTTGTTCTTTCTCATCCGGTTTGGTAAAGGAGAACCTCTTTGTGGTGATTTCTTTTTTTTTTTGTTGTTGTTTTAAAATGCCTCGTCTTTTCTCTGAGGTGAGAGTGATACAATTGTGGCTTCATTTAAAAGAATTTTCTTCTGCAGGCATGGCAGCTGAGATTCAGTCACCTGATTGGCTACGGGGCAAAGTACTACTCCTACCTCATGTCCCGCGCTGTGGCCTCCATGGTGTGGAAACAGTGCTTCATTCAGGATCCTTTGAACAGGTGAGACAGCTGCTATAGAGTTTAGAAAATTCAATTTAAAAAACTATCACATAAAAAAAAAATAACATTATCCCCAACTTTTGCATAAAAATGTAAAATTTGGCATTTGATAATGTACAGTCATATGCACTGTTTTCCTTTGTACCCAACAGAAGGGGAGGAACACTTTTAACATGTGTTTTTCATTGATGATGACCTTTAAATTTAGCGGACTGGATTTGATTTGGTTAAGATTAAACATAACTGAATGAATGTGCATTTTAGTCATGAAACTGTCTAATTTAATCATTTAATTTTATATCGAAACGATACAAGTGTGCAACAATAGAAACCACACAGTCACAGGTCAGAAAAAGTATTAATCATGCAGTTCCTGCACTTAAGTTTCCACAGAAGTTTGAGTTGTAATTAACCCACAGTCCTGACTTTCCTCTGAGTCGTTTGTAACCTTTTGTTCATGGTAAGAAAGTTACACTAATGTTGAAAACCTGTTTTGTGTTTGGAGCGCTGAAACAGATTCCTCCTGACAGGCCTCCCTCTCTGCATACTGTTCGCCTCTGCCGCCTGACATTGAACATGACGTTAATGTGAAACTCACGCCGGCATGGCAGGTGTCTGCTGTAATTCAAAAACACCCACCAGCATTCACATCACCAGACCCCTTCCTTATCGCAAGTGTTTGCCGCTGGTTAAAGCACAAAGGCTTTGTTTTTGAAAAACGACCGTATCTCCTTCGAGTCGAGCCCTGCAGCGTTTTCTCTCTTTCTGCCTTTTCTTTTCTTTCCTTCTCTCGTCTTTTGCTGCCTCTCTGTCTTCTTCTTCTTCCCCTCTGAGATTGTTTTAGTTCCACCTGCAGTTGTCAGATCTCAGTTTCCTGTCACCTGTCTGTTGTGAGCAGGTAGATTAGGAGACTTGGCCGTGGGGTCTGAGTGGCGGCAGAGGTGGTGGAGGGGTTGACAGAGTGTGAGGAGCTGACAGGGGAATATACAGGTGTCTGTAACCTTATCCGTTAATCTTCTGTGTTTGTCTCCCTCTTTGTCAGGGACATGGGTGAGCGTTACCGTCGTGAGATGCTGGCCCACGGAGGAGCCAAGGAGCCGATGCTGATGGTGGAAGGTAACCACGTCTAAACTTAATTATGCCTCAGCGCTGGTGACAACTGTAGCTGAAGGCGTTTTGTTTTTAGGTTGTCCATCCGTCCAATTCTCATAATTAAATGCAAGGGTTGCCTTTAGGGAGTATGTTTTTTAAAATTTTACACAAATGTCCTCTTAGATCAGTGGATGTTTGTGCAGAACTGATTAATGTTTGGTGAATTTAAAAAGACGCATGTACCAGTGCACAGTAATATCTGTGACTCAGATGCTTATGTTGACCAAGGGATATTACCTGTAATACTTACTCACACAGCTTATTATTTGCTCCTTTTAAATGCACATTACTGTGCATCACTCCACTTGTCCAAACAAAAAGAGTCTGAGAAGTTTTTGACTTCACTTCATGTTATATGAGTCTGATGAGTCAGATATGGAGGTAAACTGATGATAATTCTAGTTTCCCCCTTAAAATGCTAAAAAAATCTCTTTACATTTGCTTCAAAGTCAATGAAGCACCTGGTTTGTCACCATTTCATATAATAATGTTGACACTTTTTGGCCTCAAGTCTCCCTCTACTGTTTTTTTAGCATTGGTTGACCTTTTGACCCCATAGCCTTGAGGCAGCAGACGCCTGCCTGCCTGTGGTTTTGCTGTTTTGTGCCGTAGTTTAACAGCGTTGGGATTCCACAGGGTTCATCTCCAGGTTTCCTTCAGTTTAGAAATTAAAGTGTCAGACCAATGCTTCCAGTTGCAGCAGTAAAATAAGTTTTTGTATAATTACTGAAACATAATGCTGTTGAATTTGTTTTGACACGCTGGACGGCCTGGAGGGTCAAACTGCTGTTAGATTTGTTTGCTCTCTTTTCCCATCAGTCTCCTCTCACATTTGACAGAAAAACATCCTCAAAAAAGGGAAAATACTGAAAACTGGTAACAATTTGTGTTTGTGGAAAAGCATCAACTCACAGAAAGTTAGATAATGGATCTGACTTAATCAAGTTATGATGTTAACTTTTATTTGACAGGATTTCTTTTCTGTGATCATATTAATTTGAAAAAAAAAATTTAAATTACAGAGTAAAGAAAGAAAGGATGAATGAATGGAACGTATAATTATAACATTACATTAGCTAGATTTTCTTTATGTCATTTGTCATTTTGATTGACAGAGTCATAAAAATTCCATCATTACCCATTATTACCCGTCACTGTTATTTTCATGTTTTAATGATAATATATATAACTTTTAATGGCATCGCATAATTTAAAAAACAAGCCCACAACATTATCATTATCACATACAGAGCAGACTTAATTTTATTTTTTTTTTATAAGAGAATAGAGAAAAAATCTAAACATAGACAACAACCATGCAGCCACTTTACATGTCAACACCACACGAGGTAAATAAATGTTTGTTTCTGCAGTGACGGCACTAAAAAAGCAAAAGTTGTCAAGCTGATTAATATTTATAACTTTCAAAAACTAATTCGATAAACCGCAGAGCACTCCTTTAAAAAGAAATTACAACACCTTTAAAGCTGGCAGGCATGTTTTCTTCTGTTGTTTTCCTTGTTTTAAAACAGTGGTGAGGAACAAAATGCCAAATTGTCTTCTAAGTTACCAAATGACCAGTAGCTGAAAAGCAACATTTCACCTAAAAGGCAGTTTTTTTAAATTAAGTCTGGTGCAAGCGCTCACTTCACATAAACCTGGTCTGCAGCGCTTCATCACTGTCAGTAAACTTCAAAGAAAACAGTGAAGGTAAAAACAACATCACTGATGTGTTTTCACCAAGTTTTCTTTGGTTCAGTTCAGCTAAAAACACAGAAACATGATGTCAGTACAACAGCTTCTTATTTACTGTAGAGCCTGTTTGTAACAGCCGACATCTTCACTCTCTCCTTCGCTCTGCTTCATGTGTTTAATACATGTGGTCTGTGTGTAGTAATTGTCAATGTTGCATGTTAATATCATAATTTGCCTTCAGTGTTTTAATGTCACAAAACAACAAACAGCCTTCAGACTTTTCTATTATTTTTGAAACAAAAGATTTTAATGACCTAAGAAGTTGGTTAACACGACTTCTGGTTCAGTGCATTCTGCCTGTTGATGTTTCCGCCTTAATATGTAAAGACAAATTAGAAATTACCAACCATCAGGCATAAATAATCAGTGGGCATAAATGAGACAAAGATGGGACTTTCCATCACACGGCAGTCAAACCAGAAAAAAAGATTCTTATCATTATTGTTGGGTAAATAATGCCAAGGAAGAATCCGTACTGCAGTGAGATTGTTACAGTCCTTTAACCTCACCAGCAAAAGTTGCACTGAAGATCACCTGAGGGGAAATTTTGCGCTGACATGAGTTTGTCATCAGACAGAAGCAGCTGTGCGTCCATTAGTCAGGTTATAGTTTCTTCAGGCGTTCACAGCTGCTGCTGCGGCTGCTCCTGCTGCTGCCACTGTTGTGGTTTGGCCCACACCGTGCTTCAGCTCCCACAATGGCACATATTTACCAGTTTAACAAACCTCCCAAGGTTTCTTATCTTTGTTTACAAGAGCTTTGTGAACTCAGAGACCCGCGGTGGTAGGCTGTTGAAGTATAAACTGTCGAGTCAGCCCCCTCTGGCAACCATACACACTGTTCATGCTAGTCCAACCCTCTTCTGAGGTTTGTAATTTGCTCTCCTACAAAAAAAAAATTAATAACTAAATGACATTATGCATTATGCTGCTTTTATTAGCACTGACTAAACGCAGAAGGCAGGAAGGACAGAGACAGATGATTATGGGTTTGAGCCCTAAAAACTGCTGCTGTTGCAGGACTGAAACACAGACTAGTACACGCCGCCATGCGTTTAACCACTTCAGATCAGCTACATTTTTATTGACTCAGTCACAAGTTTCGCCCAGAAAGGAATATTTAAACAGCTTTCAGGTCAGCTGAGATGAGATTTTATCATACATGGACCCCAAAGGATGAATCCTACCGACTGTGGTTATCTTAGGGTATAAACTGACATATTTTTCATCATAGAACAAAACCTGACGTCTCTTAAACTTGTGCCAGCCGAATATTTCATGCATTCAACGAAAAACCCCATTCAGAAAACTTAGTTATGGGTGAACTGGAAGTTCACCAATGCTACTTATTTCCAGGTTTTTAGAAATCTTTCCTGCACCACTTTACACCTGCAAAACTGATATTCCCATCAGCCTCTGCTGTACTTTGCGTTCTTACTAAAAGCAAATATTAGCATGCTAGCTCACTTAACTAAGTCGGTAAACATGGTGTACATATACTTACAAAGCATAGGCGTGTTAGCATTGCTATTGTTTGTTGACATGGTGATGTTAGCATTTAGCTCCAGCCTCACCAAGTTGTTAGCATGGCTGTCAACTCTTCTTCTTTGTCTTGTTAGGCTATCATCCACCTTGTCTTCAGTTTTTTTCTTTAAATTTATAACCATTAAAGTGTAGTTAGTCATGTTATTTCGTTTTAACTGAAGCTTTGGGGTTTTTTACAAAGATTTGACATTCAAAATAACACTCTCCTTCAATCACAGTCTTTCCTCCACCCTCCCATCGCTTCTTCTTCCTCTCCTTGTGAATTGGTGTGGCATGTCTGGGAGTACTAATATCAGGTGACATTTGGGAGTGTACTGTAAATCTCTCCCTCAGGGTCACCTCCTCCCCTCTCCATCAGATTGTCCTTCTGACAGCTTCAACCAGGGCTGCGCCCAGCCTCTGAAATTACAACCACCCTCGGATCAGATCCTTGTTATTAAATCTACTGACCAATTAACTGCTGTTGAACTGACAGTATTTTCTTTTATGGCTCCCTTTGAAGTGAATGCT
This sequence comes from Acanthurus leucopareius, assembly GCA_029814765.1. Lineage (NCBI taxonomy): Eukaryota > Metazoa > Chordata > Actinopteri > Acanthuriformes > Acanthuridae > Acanthurus > Acanthurus leucopareius. The sequence continues at coordinate 6,875,002 of JAQMCX010000053.1, read as the reverse complement.
ACTCTAATTATAGGCCAAGCCCCTGTGAGCAGGATAGTTATCAGAGTCATATTGATCCCTCTGGCTGTCTTTCTCAGCCATAAGTCATTGTTTAAGCTTCAAGCTTGTAAAAATGTCTGCTTTGTGAATAATGCTTGGCCTAAAAAAAAATTCTTTCCTTTTGTGAAAAGAAAATGCAGATTGAATTAACTCCAGTCCCACATTTTTGGCAGTTTCTCACTATTCAATTTTCAGTCCAGTTTCACAAGATGCACCTGCATTAATGATAATCTGAAACCTGTATCGTTCTTTTTCTTTATCGCGCTTAAAAATCTGCAGAAGTTTCCATAAGCCACAAAACTGCTGGCAAAACAGCCGACTACTCATTTAAGTCCAGCTGGCTGCTTGAGTGTTATTGCTCATTTTTGATTCTAATCATTTTGGTTAATAAGCTGTGATTCGCTTTGCATGTGTTTTTACGACCATTTCATAATAGTGTGAGAAGGATGAGATCAGAGTTTGGCAAACATCAGCAAAAGATAAAGTGATTAAATAATACTTTTAGAAGTGCACTGATTGCACAGACCAGACACATCTTCATTAGACGGACTTTACAATAATTCATTGCACATAAGTAAATAAAATCAGTGTATATGATGACATAGTGATATTAAAATGTGCAGGAGGCCACCAAATTTAGGCTTTTGCAGTCAATTTTTTCTCTGTGAGGTATGCCGCCGACCCCCCTCCCTTAGCTGGCTTTTTCCCACTGGCTAGCTCCTCCATATCTTTGGAAAACCCTGATTCCTCGTCTGGAGAAACGCTCAAACTAAAGGAGACTCATCCAGCCACCTCGCCATTTTGATGGCTGCACAGGCCCTCATAATTTACCTCAGCATCATGAAAGCCTTAGTCGGAGTTGTAAAACTACATCAGTGCATGTGTTGAAAACATTTAACTTTTACCACTATTCACTGAGGGGTTGAGAGATTCATAGCCACCATCATGAGTTCCTGTTGAGGAATGAAAAAAGGATGTTAAAAGTGAATAAGAAGAGGCCCTTTTTTTCATGTCTGAAGCAGTTTTTAGGCCAAAAGAGACCAGAAGACTGGAGGGAGGACACAGAATCCAGATCCAACCCCTTTACACATAATCCTTTCAAACAAAGACCCTTGTAAATGGAGGTGTGTAACATTTCCCTGCTGTCCCCTTCGGCGAGGTGGTAGAGGGGGCACAAGGGCACACAGGCAACCGGAGCAGGCCCGGCAAGGCTAATCAGAGGCCAGTCTTTATCTGCGTGGCTCCCTGCCCGCTACTGGATGTTTCCCAGGAAAGAGGGTGATGAAATGTAAGCCCGGCATTAAAGCCAGAGCTGCAGCATCAGGACTGAGGGAGCTAGTCAGAGAAAAAGTGAGAATAAGAGGGAAGAGAAAGGGAAGGAGAGAGTGAAAGGTGATCGACCGGCTGAACTGAACCTGGGTTTCTGCCACAGAGGAGGCTTTCATGGCCCCAGACTGTTCCCATAGCCCCGACCACCGAGCACAGAAAATGGATCTACTTGGACTCGGTGGCCGAGTCTCAGGGCCGTGATAGTTCTTTGTCCAGAGGCAGCTTGACTGAATAGTTCTTATGACTGCTTTCATAGCAGCTAATAAACCCAAAGAGCACGCTGTCTGTATTCCCCTTTTTTGTGACAATGATGTACGGCTCTGTCTGAACAGGAAGGACTGGTTTAAACTTCACAGCCAAGAAAGGTGCAAAACACATAATTTATGGCTTTTGGTAAAGAACAGACATCATTTATAATGAAAATTGTCTTTTTAGTGTCATCATGTAGTGCAGGTACAGAGGGAAGTTTCTTATCCTTGGTTTACTGATGGTAACTTGCTTTCTGGCGACCACCTGTAGAGAAAAACCTTATTAACGTCTTGAAACATTTAAAGAAACACTTGACATGGCTGCAGATGTAGATGTCAAGTGTTTGGGAAATTCAATCAAATAGATGAACTTTAAATGAATTAATGTTATAGGTGTGTATTCAGGTGTGAAAGTGTGTTTAAGAACTGCTTTAACAAGACTAAAAATCTACAGCCAAGCTAGCAGCTCTGTGAGACTGTATTAACCCTCACAATGGGATGCTAACATGCTTACATGTTACAATGTCAACATGCTGATGTTTTAAGAGGTTTAATGTTACCATTTTCATCTCATGTATCATGTTAGCTTTGTGCTGAACATGAACTACAGCCAAGACGTCATCAGTTTTGCAGGTATTTGGTCATAAAGTTTAAAACGGATTCAAGTTTTGACCTGCTGATAAATGAATTTGCAGAAAAGCACCAAATTATCACAATTCATCCGCAGGAGATAATCAGTATCTCCACAAAATTATATCACTGTCCAGCCAGAAATTGTCAAAACATTTCACTTAAAACTGCAAATTTGAACTGGCGCTGAAGGAAATATCAGGAAATCATCAAAATCAGTCAGATTCATCCTCTGGGTGTGATGCATGTCTTAACATTTTTTGATATAAATCACCTGTTAACACATAAAAAAATCCTGTATAATCTCTGTAGACACTTAAAATTATACATAAATCTAATTTCTGCATTCAAATACAGAGTTATTTTATGCAGGATTTTGTGGGGAACATTATCTTACATTCAGAGGTTGGTTCAGAGTTTATCATTGCAGCTCTTTCTGCCTTTCTTTTGTGAAGGCACTAACTTAACAAAGAGCCTCCCAGTGCAATGTTTGTCATCACCCTTGTCTTGCTTGCTTTCTGGGCCTGTCTTGAGTGCTGTTTGTAAAAAAAAAAAAAAAAAAAGTGCTTCCTGAACTTCAAAGGTGTAATTATAGAGACAGCGAGCTGAAGGTTTGCCTCCAGGTTTCACTGAGGTAACTGATTTTCACACCTTGACATGTTTCAAATGGTTATGAGTGGCGGCTAACACCTACCGAGGTTGTTTTGAAATGCGTGGTCTTAAACTCTTAAGTGACACTGGTGTGGGAGTGAATATTGTTTCATACACATATTTGGAATATGACGCTACAGAGGCGGCGAGGCTGGCGGCTTCAGTTACTGCGCCATGGTTGGTTCACGTTATAAATGTACTGATGCAGCACACTGCTGGTCCCTCCAAGCTGCAAATTGGTGTAATTGGCTTATAAAAGCAGCCAATTAAATCAAGAAAGAACAGAAACGAGCCAAACCCATGGGAAAGGGATTGATAGCTGTAATAAAATTACTAGTTTTAACCGAGTCAAATGGAGAAACTTTCCTGCTTTGCTGAAAATATGAAGTCTGCACTACTCCAGATGTCATCTATTCATCTTTGACTAATCATGAAAATCATAGAATTAAACCAATATTTTAAGAAAAGGAATACCATTGTACATATAACTCTTCAAAGATTTTTTCAGCAGTTTACTTCCATGTTCTTTATCTAAAAAAAACTCTTTCTAGGCGGTTACCAGATGCTTGATAAATTCAGCCAGCAGTAGCTGCAGGCTGTGCAGCAATTTTGAAACATTTTTACTGAATCCTCGTCCCCAGAGCTGTCATTAGCAAAGCTCAGAGCTGTTAGCCAGCCACGAAGGTCTCCATTTGACTGATACCCATCGCTCACCACCCTTTAACTAAATAAATGATTCTGTGCTAGCTGTCTACCTCCTCCTGTGAGAGATAAAGCTCTGTTTACTTTAAAGATTTTATTTTAGTTGGAGTCTTACTGCGGTTGTACCAAAATATAAGGACGGATCTGTAAATGCAAATCCTGCAGCCACTTTCGATTGGAGCACAGATTGTACCATTCATTTACATGTTAAGTAATGTTCTGATTAGAGCAGGTGGCATTAGATGTGTTTGAGGACACTGTCGATTCAAAATGAGCTTATGCTTCTCAATAGAAAGGCTTGCTCTGTCTTGTAGTGAGAAAATAACCATTTCAGACGAGAAAAACAAGTGGAAGTTGAGCTAAATACGAGGTTCTTTTATTTGAATGTTCCCACACTAGCTCAGAAAAAAATTGGACAGAGATAAAGAGCGAGTAGTGCACTTTCCTTCCTCAACAAGTGCTCTTGAAGGATACTCAGCTGCCAATAGCTCCACTATTGCTTTTCAGTGGCCAAATTGTATGTAACAGCAAAGCAGGATTTGGCTTAAAAGGTGCATTTTAAGTCAGCTAAAAAGATCAACTGTTATTTTTTTAAAATAACTTGTTTGTTATGTGTCTTTTAACACCTGCCATTTTACCCCAAACTCCGTTGGCCAAGTTGGCTAACGCTCGAGGCCCTGAGATGACTGTAATAGGTAGAAGCCCTGTTTCTCAATGGCTGTGTCAGTGCCATTATGAATGGAAATGGAAACTCTTAAATCCCGAGATGACTCACATGGCAAAGCCTCTGTCCTGAGGCTTTCCAAACAATGGACACAAAGAACAGCCTATGTTTAATTTGGCTCTGGTTTTTCCGCAGCGCGTCGCCAAGACTCAGAGTGTACTTCTGCCCACTGTAATGCTGTCAGGCATGCAGAGGGTCTGCTACATTATCTGCAGTGGCTGGAGCTACTTTCTTTTTTAACCAGAGTAATTCCACTGAGGTCTGCAGATTATACAGTGTGTGTGGGGGAAAACATGTTGCTGTTGATTTATGTGATGTAGTCTTTCAAAGCTGTGAGCACCACAAACACAAGCTCACCTCTTATATTGTGTTTGGGTGAAGGTAGAAATCTCTAAAACTGAACAAATAGAACTAAAAAATATTTCCGTGGATGGAAACTGCCGGAATAATTTGAATCACTCGTCTTTGTTTTTATAGTCAAAGCGGTTTTAGCACCTTTTCCCGTAATCTGAATCAGGGTCGTACCTGTGTGGGCCGGTTCGAGTCAAAGGCATCCATTTTCTTAAGCTGTTCGCAGTGTGTCGTTTGTACCCTGCCGCTCTGTTTTTGTCGAACTGGGCTCCTCCTCCTCCTCCTCTTGCCTTGTGTGCATCTATAAAAGCAGCTCCTCAGATCAGATACTCCTCTGCAGTGTTGTTATGACTTTGAGGTTATCTGTGCATTCCTCCCAAACTCTCCTCGGGATCTGGGTCGAGAAAAGACTCACTGCTTATTGTTGAGCCTTCCTTCATCTACTGTGTGAGACCCAGGTGCTGACACCCCCGGCTGCTGGTGATGAGAAGCCTGCGAGGGAGTGCTATTGTTTACTCGACTTTACTTTCTCCATCTTCTCCCTGTCTTTGTTTCCTCTCCCTGCCTCTCTCATCACTCTTGTCATGTTAACTTTGTTTTTTTAACACACAAACCTGCATGTTTGGAGGCTTCAGACATCAGATCCCTCGGTGGATACGCAGTCAGGAAATAACATCTGTTTAGAGAAAGTGCCACTGAGGCTGCAGACACAGTGTGGATGGCTTAAAGCCCACACACTCCTCACTCACTGTGATACTGTGCCATGTTAAGTGTCATGTCAGAACATGTGTTTACCCATGAGCTCATTTCTTACACTTGCATTGGTGTTGTTTCTACCCTTCAATCCTTGATGCTGCCTTTTGAGCTTCAGTTATCCTGTTCCTTGAATAAGCCTGACCTCTGACCTCGAGCCATTGAGAAGAGCAGAGTCATGCATGTGCTTCATGTTCGCTGATTAAGAAATTTATCCCATTTAACAGTACTCATTAATATTCTTATATAAACAAAATGCCAAATAAATGTGTGCAATGCAATAGGAGTCACTCATAATGACATATTATCACCTGGATCTGCCGTTGCCCTCAGGTTTATGAAGCGTTTTAGTGCCTTTCACCATTTTATTTGTGTTTTATCATCTGCAGCTTTGTTGTTAGCAATTAGTCAGTCAAGTCAATTTTATTTATGTTATCACAATTTAAAGAATTACCTAAAGTTGCTCTGCAAACTGCCTGTGTCCTTTGATCGAGGACTGACAGGCATGAAACATATGACATGTTAACAGATTAAATTTGAGCTCAAGTACATTTCATACAAAAAAAGGCATGTATGCCTTTTAATACTAAAGTCTGTGTTTATTTGTTGTTGTTGGAGGTTGATGGCTTTTTGTGTTTCAAAACAAAATTTGCAAGTAACACGCATTTTTTGTTGCAGATGTCAGCCATTACAACTGCTCATAACTGAAAAACAAGCTAAATTTTAAAAAGTTAGAAGTCTGACACAGAGTGTACACAAAGCCGTGTCACAATCTACATATTGCATCTTCTTGCATTTTATCTTAACATTAAAGTGCCATTTTAACTGCACACTCATAATTTTTTGTCATCAAGTCAATAAGTTTTAGAAAAAACAATCAGTTTTGTTGCTTTGTCCTAGTGACAATAGTATATTGTAATTAGCACCTTAGCACTGGCATCCTATTCTTGTTATTCATCATTTAATGGACATGAATGAATGAACTAAATAGACTGAACTGAGCTGAACACGTAATATTTCACCTCTGGCACCATCGGCTTCAGATTCAGGATCAAATCATAATAGGAAGCAGTTTTCTATTACAGTTGTATAAATTGTACTTCCTCACAATGGCAGCTCCCTGAAGCTGGATTCTTCTCTCCTCAGTATCTTCTCTTTTAACGCCTGTTAATGCAACTCGAACTCGAGTTCACAGCATTTTGGTCTCCACTTTAAAGGGGCCATCAGCTGCCTCAGACGTCAACGGTGGTCACAGCAGCTACATCCTGCAGCTCTTTTCACGAGGGCTATCATTTATGGTTGGAAATCATCTCTTTCATGTGGCTGCCTATTTCCCAGAGATCCAGGGAACTTGCGGTTGTGGTGTGTTAGAGACCCCTGCACGTCGGTATCATCTTGTAGCCGAGGGGCAGGGTGCGACCAGTGGGTAAGAGGAGATGATAATCCCTCCACTGGTGCTCTCATGCAAGGCGATGCACTGCATGCTGGGCCAAAACCTGCACTCAGTTTCTACCTGCTGAGCCAGTTTCAGGATGGCAGCAGCACAGACTCCACAGTGTGTGTGTGTGCGTGTTTGTGTGCGTGTGCATGTGTGTGTGTTTGACCGTCCATATCTCACTGTGTGTCCATGCATTCAGGATCGCTGTGTGAAACTCTTTGCGTCTCCGTTCATGCGTGCCTGTGCAGACATGCTCATGTTAGTGTGTGTGTGTGTGTGTGTGTTAGAGGTGACCCGTGCAGGAAAGAGGGGGGAGGGGGAGAGCGCCTATTTACATTGGCAGCTACACAAGGGGAAATGAACTGACTTCAAAGCGAGCGTGCAGCTGAATTGTAAAGCGAGCAAGGGAGTCCTCCACGCATGAGATGGCAGACAGGCTCTCAAAACACAGACAGACATTCCCAGGCCTCGCTCGCTCGCTCGCTCACTCGCTTGTCGGCTGCACAGTCATATTTGCTCTTCGGCACTAGTCATAAGCTGGTATAACAAGCGTGTGCTCCGTATCACCCCTATAAAGCACTGTAAAAGTGTACAGTGTACCTTTTGTTAAGGGCAGAAAAAGAGGATGTTGAGAACTTCATAGCTGAGTTTTACTGCATGAAGCCTGATGGATCACATCACCATCCGAGGCCTGTTAAAGGAATCACAACGCAAAGCTGTTTCCCTGAGTTCCTTTGTGTTTTTTTCACTTCTTTTCACTATGAGAAGATTGTGTGAGGGCGCTATTCAGAAAACAAAAAGAGTGCTGCACACTCTTTTATGACTTAATACAATTTAAAAGATGAAAAGACTCTATTGCGCTTTAAAGATGTATCCTTATTGAGCAAGTGAAGACCGTGAGCCCGTGTCTTTTCATCTTTTAAGCTGCGTCTGCTCCACCTACGCACCTGTCTCCAAGACTGTTCAGTTGTGCAAGAGAGTTTTTTCATGATTGAATGTAGCAAATTAAGTTACGTATTCCAAAATTTGAAAATGTCCTCAAAATACACTCATTAGAATGCAGCTTTGAATTGATTATATACAAACAACTAGAGAAAAAAATAAAAACTGCCTCAAAATATTTTATGCTAGTGATGATGACACTGTAGGGAAACTGAAGTTAAAGCTTATGTCCTACGAGCAGCAGCTTATTTGAATTTAATTGGATTTTAGCTTAATTTGGCAATTTTGACTTCCTTTAAAATGGTCCTTTTTACTTCAGAGCACTCCGTTTTTTTAAAACCACAGCAGTGACCTGTGTCCAAAAAAATATATATTTTCATTCTTAAGAAAGTGAAATGAAGTGATGGAAAATAGAAAAATATGAAAAATCATCCCAGAGACAGATGTTAATTGGATACAAACCCAAAAAAACCATCTCTTTGTGCTCCTGTGTTGCAGGGATGCTGCAGAAACAGCCCACCATTGAAGACTTTGTAGACGCTCTGGTGTCTGAGCTCAACCCGAACTTTGAGACCTTCATCATGGACTCTGAGAGCTAAAAGGTGTCCCGCTGTGGCCTGGAAACAGACTTGAACCTTCACAAGACCAATAGACTAAGACCATGATGCCAGGTCAACAGGTGAAGGACATGGAAGCAGCCGCACACTCGTTCTTAGAACATTTTTACCTTGTCTGTAAATGGATTGTAAGCATTTTATATGTCGCTTGTCCGTCTTAAAGTCACATTGACTTGTTTGATATATTTTGCTAATTCTGCTGTCATTATAAGGTGATATACCGGTAATTAGAATAAAAGACCTGCTACCAAACCCAGAAGACTCATGATTATGTCTAAATATGGATACAGATTGTTTAATTTTTTAGTAACTTGTGTTTATTTCAGACACATTTAATGCTTTTTTAGACTCTTTCGTGTAAACATTAATGACATTTTAAACAGATTCTACAGTCACTGACGCACTATTTGATTAATAAGATCAAACCATTTTGAGTTTTTCATCTTTTCTGACCACTGAACAAAGCTCAAAATGAACTAAATTATTCTCTGTGATGTAACATTTCCCTTTAAATCCCTTTAAAGTTTAGTTTTTTGATGTTTTTATTATTCAGTTTGCTTTTATTCTCATCAAGTCATTAATCTAATAACTGGTAATCCCACATTAAGTTTCCAGACTAAGCTCACATACGAGCAGATCTGTGTTTTTTCCTGATCAAATCAGCGTGAGGAAGAATACTTAATCTGCTCTTCCTGTCACATGTTCATTGTTTAGGCTTTAAATTAATACCGCTCCATCTGTTTTGTCTGTCTGGAGCTTTGAGAGGGAGGAGGAGGTGGAGGTGGAGGTGGAGGGTAGGGTAAAATCCAGCACATCTTTGTGTATGAATTTCAGTCAAAAATTTGAAAGTTATGGCTTTTTTTTATCTGGATTGAGGTATATCAGATACTTTTTCCTTCACACTGTGTCAAAGCTGTTTAAAAAAACCCTTTATAAAGCAGAGCACCTTGTCGTTTGGTCCATAAAGGAGTTTTTCACATCACAGGGCCACTTCAAGCACACAATCTGGTCCACAGACTGTTTCAACAGATGCTCACAGCTGCTCTCTGTAACAATGTCCTTGCTTGCCTAGCTTAGAAATGAGACCCGAGGCAGGCAGGCAGGCGGCGAGGAGCAGCTTTGCACGGTTATTGGAGGTGTGAACACGCCATCAGAGAGAGACAAAGCGAGCTGGGTGGCTTTAACCACACAGAGGCTGTTGCACAGCAGCTCGACTGGTTGTCAGGATGTGAAGTGTCTCCAACAGGAATATATTGTCACTGCAGATGTGTTTTAACCTCTGTGATCTTTTTCCAGCTGAACCTGAGGCAAATTATTACATCATGCTCTGCGGCTGCAGCTATATTTATGTTGCTAAAAGTATTCTTTATATTAAAAGAGGCACTTCATCAATTTAACACATCGAGATAAAGAGTAAATAAATGTGAAAAAAATACTGACACTTATTTTGTCCTCACTTATGTCCATAAAGCCAAGCTAATCTTTTTTAAATAATAACATTTTTCTTTGCCCATAAAATATACAAAAATTCTCATAAGCCTCCATATCTGATTGTATCTTCTTTGTATCTCTATTTGTAATAGAGATATTTGGCAAATTTCTTAAAGTAAAATGTGCCACTGATAACTGGAAAATACAGGAGTATAGTGTAAAAGCTTGAAAAAGGAAACCTAAGAAATACTTTTTACTTTTAAGTAAAGCTACTTTTATTCATTTGTGTTACCTGTAATGTTTTAATACTCACGCCGTTTTAACACGAGTCCCCACAAGTCTGTTGAAATTCTTTCATGGCTGGATTTAATGAATTCAAGAAATCAGTGCAGCAATCAGTATTTAAAACTTGTTCAAGTGGTTTTATTTACAAAAACAACTCATGGAAGTGACAATTTCACAACCATCAACACTATAACTGCAGGAAGAAAAAGCAAACATATCGTCAGTCATGTCTATGTTACAAAAATATTGACCTATTTAATATTGTACATTATCTACAACACATTTATCACTTTAAACATTCCTCGTCTCAACTTGTTCCATATTATCAAGATTGTCTTCAATGTGCAACACAATTACTTTTGACACTTTTCTTCACACCTCAATTTTTTTTTTTTTTTTACAACTTTTACCTTTTACACACAAAAGCTTCATAACACCAGCTGCTAGATCAGTGGTACAGTTTGTCCTCCTACAATGTGAAGATGCGAGACATTCTCAGGACAGAACAGAGGTTCATTATGATTCGTTTTGCTCTGTGCTATCAAGTCAACACTCATTGACGTTTGAACTTCATTTGATTTCACCTTCTGGGCCAGAAAGTTCACATTATGTGTGTGTTTTTGTGTGTGTTTGTTTATGTGTGTGTGTGTGCGCATGTGCCCTCGTACTTTGCTTTTCCTCAGCAGTGCTTTTGTTTGCATGTATGTACATATTCGGTTTGGACCCTTTGACGAGGGGCTCTGGGGTCAGTGGCAGGCATTTCAAAGAGGTGGCGCGACCACACTTGAGAGTGGCTGCCACTCGTGTGTCTGTGTATGTGTCTGTGTATGTGTGTGTGTCTGTGTGTGTGTCTGTGTGTGTGTGGGACTGGTGAGTAATCTGATACAGGATCTGGCCGCGGCTGTTGTTGAGCTCGGGTGGTTCAAGGTTGGAATACGAGCCAAAGAAATCCATGTCATCCTGGAAAGAGAGCAGGAAGAGGAACACAGACACGCAGTGATTAGTGGCGTATCTAGCCGGAGCCAGCCAGGGGCCGACATAAAACAGGATAGTCTTGTCTACATCAAAGAGCTCTTGGTATCTCTCCTTTCTTTGACCAGCTGCTCTTCATGCATACACGCACAGCAATGTCCCGAAACGAGCTCAAGTGTTATAAAACAATGGTTGTGTGAAAAAGGACAAACAAGCAGTGTGAACGCTCTTTATTTTAATCTGTTAAAGTCTGAAAGAATTAGTAAAATCTGAAATATTTCCACTCAGAGCATCTTATCTATTTATTTCAAATGAATTTCCTGGTGTGGGAGAGGCCTTGTTTTTTTCGTTTTGTTGCAGTTTGCTCTCACATACTTCACTCTTTGCTCCAAAGAACCAGGCGATTGTTAAGTGGTTTGCTTTGAGGCAACTAATTTTTAATGCCAAGGGAGTGTCTTAACACACCTATCAAAAGATTCTGCAGGAAAATAGATTTATATCTTTAGAAGTGATAAACAAGTTTGGTTTCGACAAAGTGGATACTTCTGGTGTTTTGCACGATTTTCTCGCCTCACCTTCCTGACTTGACAAGTGCTGTTTGGGAAGGAGTGCATCTGTCACGGCGTCACTGAAACTCTGCCTGGTCCGTTCTGGTGAATTGTCCCTTGACCTGCATCCTTCGTCTTCCTTTTTATTCTCCTCCTCTTCCTCCACCTCCACCTCCGCCTCCGCCTGAGGCAACCCCAGACACTCTGCAGGCTCTGGGCTCCCTCTCGTCCCACCAGCCTCTTTGCAAACAGACTGCGGACGTCCTCCCAGCTGCAGCGGGGTGCCCTCCTCATCCTGGTTTGTATTTCTGGGGAAACGGAATAAAAAAAAATAGGCTGTTATCATCAGCGATCTCTTTTGTCAGCCGCACCCTGTGGCACTTTTGTTCTCTGTGCTTCAAAGACTCTAATTAACCACATAAAATTACATCTACACCACCTTGGTGTTTATCTGTCTGCTGCTTCCAGGTTTTATCTAACTCTGGCTGATGGGGAAAAACATTTTGTTGAGGTGCACAATAAGGAACACGCATGTTTTTACGTGTTTCATTGTTTATGTATAGTTTTCTATACAGCTGAGACCAGTCGCGCTTAAGTAATCATTATCCATATGTATGCTGTAACTTGTTTATATTGCAAAGGAATTTGTATACGTGAGTGTCATTCTGTTTTGTTTGTTGAGTGATTGAGTTTAGCTATTAGGCGGCTGAAAAGGTTCAATGCAGTCAGCAGAGCCTGCAGGGTTTTATGCTCATTTCCTCCCTGTGCTAAAATATGTTTTAGGTCACATGTGACATGTTATGTTCAGCAGGTCTTTACCTGTAATATGGAGTTTAAAATGGAAGAAATAAATATCATAAAAGTAAATATTATTACAAAATTTTATCATTTCAGTCCCATTTTTGTGTCTGTTCATTGTAACAATGACATGATTTCCTCACCCGTCACTCAGACTCATCTGGGACTGGAAGGGACTGTTGTCCTGACTGCGACCCAGACTGCAGCTCTCGTCACAGCACAGAGATGGGATCAGGTGGGCTGGACCTGAACATCACACCAACACATCAAACTTAGCACTAATGGAAAATTACCCAGCAGCAAAGTTAGAATGAACCACTTTTCTGATGTTAAAACACAGCTAAAGGATGAAATCTCTTCAATCTGAAGCACAGCGTACCACAGGTGTGTCCAGGGCCCAGGTGACACTGGCAGCAGGGTCTCTGGGGAAACTCGTGCAGCCAGCGTGGGTCCAGGCAGGACAGCTCAGCTCCAATGTAGGGACAATCCTGGGACCTCAAGGAGGCCGCTGAGAGAAACAAGTTGAGACAGTCAGCCACTGATATGCAAATAACAACCCAAAGTGCAGTAAAGTAAAGATCTTCTGCTGGCTCTACTCTAATAACAGTACGGTTAATATGATTCATACATTGTGTTCATTAATGGTTCATAAATTTTAATGTTTTATCTGTTACAAGCTGCTTGAGAGAGGTTGTAAAAAAAAATGATTTAATGGCAGATAAGCAACAGCCAAAAGTTTTTTTTACAACCTGGCAACCCAAAATTCGGTTTAGTAACAGTTTAAACTGATCCAGAAAGTTTTATATTACATTTATTCTCTAATAATGAATCCTTTAATAAAAGAGGACCTATTCCCACTTAAGACTAATAACAAAAAACAGTCCAAATTTTTTTTTTTTCATGGCTTTCATGTTAAATCCTCACAGGTGTGATGTGTATCTAAGTGACCTTATATACTCTCATGTCTTTGGATGTGCCTCAAAACCCTCAAGTCCATTAAGCCAATTAAAAAATGTCTTTGCACACAACTGTGCTGGTCCATGGGAGCATCTGGGGTGAAGGGTGGGGTGCAGGCTTGTGCTGAGATAAACTACTGGCAAAATAATTAACTCAAGTGTTCACTTTACACGGCAACAGTGAGAAAAACACATAACCGGTAACGCCTTGGTAACTTCTACCCAGCCTTTTTGTTTTTTAGTGAGCTAACCAGGGAAATGTGATGTCATTAATTCTTCGCCTCGGGCCGTTTCGCGAAGCACTTTTGCCCTTTGAGAATGCTGCTCATTATACAAGTTCCCACAAATATGCAACATCAGGGTTTAATAGGCTTTACACTGGAAATCACAACTGACAGATGAACTGGCACTCTGTTTGTGCAGCTAACAAAAGGAGCAATGAAATCACATTCACCTGAATGGATATACTCTTTATTTACATTATTAAGGACTCTATAAGTGCCATTCATATTTTGGCACACTTTGATTTGGCTCTTGCAAAACATTGATGCAGTACAAGTTGAGTATTGTGGCCTCTGCGGCGCATCAGGGAATAAAGAAAACAGACTGTACAGAAGAAAGCATCCAGTTTTAGATAACTTATCTCCATGTGAATCTTCTTTGTTTGGTCTTTATGAAAAAAGTGAGCATGTTTTGGAACACATGGTAAAGTATGTGCTTTTCTCCCCTTTCGGAAATCTTGACTAGAGAACAGATTGCACTGATTTATTGGCTGTGCATTGAAATGCAAGCACCTGGGGAACAGGGTTCAAAGTTCAACGCTTACTGCGTGGAACCACATGCAACCCCCCGGCTTGTGGAAAATACCACCACCATAGAAAGCAGCTGCAGTGATGCATAAATAGTCTTTTGAAGCCTAAATTTAAGCCTCTGCATTGTTTGTAAGAGTGCATGTGCTGAACCAAAGCTTTTATGCGTAGTTCAGTTATTTTAAAGATGCCAAAAAAGCTCTGGCTTTTATTACAATGTCACTTCACATGAGCAAATGTGTGCATATGCTGTAACTCACCGCTGGGCTTCTTCTCCAGCAGCTGTCTCTTGCAGTAGATGACACAGAGGACCAGCAGGGCCAGCAGCACGGTGGCCAGAGCACTGCAGATGACCGCAGCCAGGGCCATGTCCCGCGGGCTGGTCACCACCGAGGGCAGCGGCACCAGGTTCACACGCCCGCTGCCTGCGAAGAGGACGGAGGACAAGAAATGTGAAGAAGAGCTCAACAGCCAGGTGTGAAATGTTGAACTTTTTTCTTTTTTTTTATTGACCTCATGTAAGACAGGTAATTTCATGGTGAAGAGTGGCTTTAACATATTAGACGGGAAGAAACAAGCTACGTTATGAGTTAAAAAAACACCAAAATCTCTCTCATGAGTAGCAGTTGTGTAAAAGACAAGAATAACACAAGTACAGTCGCTTCAGTTACTACACTCCTCAGCTCAAAATCGGGTAACGTGAGACAAATCATTCCTCTCTCACCTCGGGCCAGTCATCTCTTTTGCTAAGGTCTAATGAAATAAGCAGAGAAGTTCAAAGAGAAAACGCCTGTGGTGGATTCTCTCTTTATCTGCCTCCGTCTCGTTCCCCACAGAAGATGATTTACAGACATTTCACCCTCCACCCCGCCCCCAGGCTTCCTCACACGCTAGTCACAAAAAACACCCTCAACTCCAGAGGCGGACGTGTTGGTCAGGCTTCTGAAGCAGGTCGGATGTGAGTGTGTGTAGGTGACGGCGGGGGGAAAAAAACAGACCGGCCAGACATCAGGAGTGTGTTTATGTTTCGGTGTGTCATTGTGTGCGTGATTGCGAGGTGTGTGCACATGCAATGATTTCATGACTCAGCTGCTGTAAAACAGCTCTCTCTCTGCCTGAGGGGGGAAGTGTGATGTCCCTGTTTGCCCCACCCTCAGGACCCCTTCACACACACTCATATAAACACTCAGGGCCTCAAGAATTTCACTCATTATACAAGTTCCCACAAATACGAGACCTTTTTTTTTTTCCTTGCATCTTTTAAAAAGAGGATGAACACAAGACAAGTATGAGTTATTCACTCTGTCTGATGCTGTTTAAAGATGAACACTGGAACAAGTTGTGGTTTTAGGCTTGTCTTCATTTCTGAAATTTGAAAGTTGAAAAAAGGCATGCATTTCAAACATTATACTTTTACTTTTTAAAGTTATTGACGTAAAATTAGCTTAATTTTTACACAGTAAAATGATTGGGCCTTCAACACAGTGGCAAAATTGCAGTAACCCACTGATTCATTTACCTGATGCTCCAGGTGGTTTGCTATACAGATACATGAGGGAAGTCTAAAACTTAAGGAAAATGCAGACACTTTTGAAACAAAAAAATGAAAATAATTGGATGAACCATCCGTCTATCACAGGCTAACTTAAACTAACCAGAACAAAGAAGCTCTACAGCAGATCAACTGCATAAATTTGACTATTGAAGCCAGTGGACAGAGAAGAGAAAACATCTTTTCCATCAAGAAAAACTTTCCAGTGCCACTATTTTCTAATCCCTGGATAGAAATACTCCCTAGTTCTGATAAAACTGATGTTACAGCAAAACCAATGTTGTTTTAAAATGAACAGTAACCTCTCTCACTGATCATCTCACGTTAGACTCTGATCGGTCCAATCTTCTGCGGTTCCGACGGAAGTGCATAGCTTGAAGCCTGGCAAAATGAACTGCAAGATCACATTATCTACGCAAATCCAGCTGTCTTGCGAGATAAGCGAAACATACTCTGAGGGGAAAAATACCACTCAAATGAATCCCCTCGTATTCCAGTTAAGGAGCCATCACTCAGTGTCAGAGAGGGATCACCGCTGCGTCTAATTACTCAACAGTCTCTGAAAGGTGACGTGTAATTTCCAAACAACAAGTCTATTTTCTGACTACAGGTTGAGACTGAACCGTGACATTTACAAATCATTTGGCTTTCTGGATTTACGTGGAGTCTCTGGGCTGCGAGCGCCCTGAACCAGCGGTTTCTGCAGCAGCAGCATATTTCTGATCCTCTGCAGCTGTTCCTAACGCACAAACTGTATACAAAGAAATGGTGACTTTCCAGACATCCTGTGTGATAACTGAAAGATCAGGGAGCTGCGTTACATCAGCATGTGATCTGCACGTACCCTGCCGTCAACACGGCCTCAGCTCACTGTAGCTTTAAGAGGAAGTTTGAGAACAAACAGTAGCACGCCTCGGATTATAAAATTGATTTCTCTCTGAGGCCGAGTACATGCAGCTTAAATAAATGTCTGATTATGATCAGTAATCAAACGTAATATTCCTGATCAATGCACGTATGATAGAGAGGGTGCAGGTTATTGTAGAGCAAACAGTAAAAGTATGCCGGTGTGACGCTGTAAAACAGACCAGATAACAACATGTGGGAAGAAAATGCGAGAGATTGTCGACGAAAAAAATGGCGAAAATAATGAATGACTTTTTGTTTGAGAAAATCTCTTTCAGTCAGCCCTGTTGTTTGCTTTTCGGCACATTAATCATAAAGAGAACTGGATTCAACCTTTTCACATCCAAGAGCTCTTTGTTATGCAATGTAAACATACTTTTGCTTTGGGCAGTTTTTTATTCAGTCAGTTAGGTGATAAGGGTATTTTAACATTCCTTCTGAAGAGGACAAAAAAAAAAAAAAAGAAAAGAGAGAGAAAAGATTTCAAAGCAGCCCTTCAAAACTTAGTTTGGCCCAGAAGGCACAATAGCGGATGATTCTGATAAAAGCCCAAGAAAGTACATAATGTCAAAAAAACACATTACTTGCTATTAAAATATTTTGTCACATACTTGTGCCAAATCTCTTCTACGGCTGCCAGAAACAAGACACGGCAAAAATCATTGCAATAGCTCTAAATAATCTGCAGTTTATATAGAGCTATTTGCATTGAAAGGCGCTTTGTACTCCTGAGCTGACAAGTTTTTTCAAATCACCTTGAACAAAAACATATGGGAAATAAAGAATGTTAAAAATTACAATTATTACTTACTTTTAAATATTACAATAGCATAGATTTATTACTATAAACTGCACTATTTCTAATAACGACATACCCTCATGTTTTTAATCCAAGTGTATGGTTTTAAATGAGTTTTTATGGCGGGGATCACCGTGATAATCTACACAGAAACTGTTCTGTCTTGTGTCCGTGATCCCCAGATGTAACATCTAACCGTCGTGTTTACACTTTGTCTTCATTGTCAAGGTTAAATTCAACTCCTCTAAGGTGAGCATCATCTGCCCCACAACACAAAGGAGGCCTGTTATCAGAGGCCCAGCAGCTGCAGCAAACACAGATAAACGCTGGTCCATTGAAGAGGCCTCACCTGCTGATTTTATCTCCACACAAACCAGACTAATAAACCACAGCCTTTATAGACTCCCCACCTGTTGACTTTATGGAAAGCCACACACTGTAAATAAAAGAAGCACTTCGTTACGCCTCAGAGGGATCTTTTGTCTTTAAGAGGTTCTTTAGGAGAGCTGAACTGCACAACTGAAAGGAATAGAATAAACAAAATATACATATATAATGGGTCAGCCCTGAATTAACAAAGTTACATGCAGAACCTTGGATTGATTAGAAATGTCAACTTGGAAACAATGAAGGCGTGACTACGGTTCTGTTTTATAAGAATGACTGAAAAGAAAATCACAAGAAGTGGATCCAGCTTTTTATAAAACATCAAGCAAAGGGATTTTGCATTTCCACAGCTAATTAAAGGAGATAATAATGAAGGATCTCTATTGGCTGCATGTTAAAATGAACTTTAACTGTGAAACTTTGAAACTCATTGAGACGACAGACTGAGAAAAGAAAACTTTTTATTTCCTTCAGGACTATGTTCTCAATGATAATTAATAATCCTTAATGACTGTATTTTATTATATAATGTTTTTTCATGCTATTTCTGGCCAAAGCCTTGATTATTAATTTAATGTGATTATTAAGTTTTTGCTCAACGGTACCTGGTTAGTTAGGCTGACTGACATTTTTAACATAAAAAAAAATTCAAAAAGCAGCTTCATGAAGAATACAAACAAGGAAATGAAGCTGTTTTCCTCTTTGCTCTTTGTTCTGGCTTTCAAAGATCTTGAAATGTAGAAGCTTTGATGCTTTTTTGATCTGATGCCATTTCAGTCCATTTAGTTTAAGGAAAAATGCATCTTATTTTCTGTTATTCTCATACATTTTTTATCTTGAATTCAGTTTCTTCTAGTTGGAAAGCATCTGCTTTAGAAAAGCTTCTCCAGGTGTGAATCCAGTCCACCCAAAAACACTTTTCCAGCACCTTTCATTGAATTTTTGGTGTGTATGACCTACTTTAACTCAGGAAGCATCAATAAAAGGACCAACAACAGTCAACATATTATCATTTTTCAATGTTTTAAACTGGAACTGGTTATGTCAGCTGAACTGATTTATAACATCCAAAAGCGTAACACCCAACGTGTCGTGTTTGTGGTGAAACACTTAACAGTCATCACATCATTAAGCTGCAACGCTGCGGTCTGATAACTGCATGATAACTTGATTAAGACAGCAGTAAGGATAGACTGATCATTCCGGCTGCTGAGTGGATTTTGTGAATGAGCTTTTAACTCTTGAAAGGCTCTGGATTAAGTCGCTGGCAGACGACTGTAGTTGGGAAAGTTTCCTGTGCCGTTTCAGCCTGATGTGTTTTGTGCTCTCTGTGGTAAGAAGTGACTGCACGAACCTTTGAAGTCAGTGTCGCAAGAGAAGAGCACACAGTGGGTTTTCTTCATGATGAAGCTTTGAGGTTATCAGGGAGGAAACAGGCTTGTTGGATCATGTTGGCTTTTGATAGCCATCCTCATAAGGTCAGTAGCATGTAAAAATGATATGTGGCAACTATATGCACATTTTAAAAAATATTTTGTCAGCGAAAGATGAGATATCCTGTCTAGAATATCAAAGATAGCTGATGTTTTATGCTGCAACAGAAACCCACACTGAACTGAGAAAGATAAAAAAAAAAACCCATGTGACTTTGAGTGAATCCAGTAGGAAATGTTAATAATGGAAACACAAGGATAAATTACAGAAAGCGTGTATCCTCGACATGCTTTCATGTGTGTGTGTGTGTGTGTGTGTGTGTCTGTGCATGTTTCTGTCTGCATGCCTGCATGTTAGCATGGTCCAGTCAGCTCTCAGAGATCTACCGTGACAGTGAAAAACTCCAGCAGATGAAACACATTAAAGCGGCTGAAAGAATCCATAAAACACAATCTCGTTTTTACTCGGCCCCAAAAAGCCACCGGGGGAGGAGGGGAGAAAGGGAGGAGAAGAGAGGAGGGGTGGTTTTAAGATTTACAGTCCACCCCAGACGGCGACCGCCTCCCCTGCACAGCTGCACCGCTACCCCGGGCCAGTGTGGCCTATTAGAATGATCTGCCTTTAAGTTTTCACCACCCTGCTCGAGATAACACTGGAGGGAGGGAGCGAGACTTTCAAACATTTGGAAATGCTCCGCTGAGAGTCCCTGTGGAAGCCAACTACCAGCTATGTTCTCAGACACAATGGCCATTTTGTTTCAAGGGCCTTCTGCAGTATCAAAACGGGGAATCTGTGCAGATGGACAGATGACTAGACGGAGGGAGACTGGTTGTCTCAAGGCAGTCGTTTGTTGCTCAAACAGTAACGCTGCTTGCAACAACATATTTTTAATAAATCTAAACTGAAAATAACATTAAATATAAATCAAAATAAACTGTAAATGGTGGTGAAATCCTGATTCTTTACATTTGGGGCTTGCAAGCAAAGAGCAAACAAGTTTCTCTGGAGTTATCCCAGAGCAGTCTCCACTTATTTAACATGGGAGTGCTAACGCTGGCTGGGACTGCTGTGATGCTCACGCTGCCAAAAGTCTCCTCCGAAACAGCTGCAGCCTCCTCTACCATCAGGAAGTCACACTCAATTACCAAAGGTATAAGTTCACTCGCCTGTTGGTTTTATGTGGAAACCTGAAATCATAAGGTTGTACTTAACTACTTCAAATGGCCGGAAGACAGAAATTAATTGGATCTGTGGCCGACTGGAATGTGTGTCCTGCTTTGTGAACATAGTAACACACCTCCTGGCTCCTTTTTGCATAAGGGATCTACACAAAAGGTAATAAATTGCGGTGCTTGAACCGACGCACTCCCCCTGTCGTGTTTACCTTGTGCATGTATAAGAGCGCGGTCGTTTTTTTTTAAATGCTATGGGGTCACATTTTTGTCTAGAAATATGAATGGAGGTTTTGTTTAAGGAAGTTTGCACATTTAATCCAAATTGAGTGCAGAAAATGAGTGACATGTTCTAAGCTAATATAATCCAGTGTTGTTAAATCCAGTATTATGTTAGCGGTATCCATTTCAGCTTTTCAGCTGCTCAGCTTGTAAATCCAAGCATTTATTTGCACATATAGCATAGCTGCTAGGCTCAGCGAGTCTTAGTGAATGAACTAAGGCTCGCTCCACCCTTTAAAGGCTGTTGTTCTGGTTACTCCAAGGACCTTGCGCTGGCATGTTGTGTGTGTACAGGCTTTGTTGTGGCACTGCAGCCTGAGTTTTGGTTCTAGTCGGATTTGGCCAGAAGTTCAATAGTGTGCTGTAACTGTTGATGTTTGCTTGTAGATTATTGCATCCCTGTTGTTTCATCTTAAAACATCACCTATTGTGGGCTGGGATGAATAGCCTGCATTCATGGGAACATTTAATAAAATGCCTCACTGATGTCAGGCCAAGTGTAAGAGGAGTTGAACGAAAGGAAAGGTGCTTACAGTGAGGCTCGTAAGGAGGTGGAGGGTCCCCACACGGTATACACTCCATGTCTTGAAATCCACTTAACTTTGTCTTCCTGTAAAATCTGTTGAAGAAAACAAAATTACATGTTTTAACCTCCAAAGCCGTCGTGAACACAAGAGCAGCAAACATGCACAAAGTCAGTTTATGGTGATACATTTGTGTTATAACATGTTTTTCGTCTTTGTGAAAAGTAATTTTTTAACAGTAACACAGCTGTCTGCATCTGTCCTTCTCACCCCGGCAGACAGTCGCCACACACGGCATTGCTGGTGGTGGAGCAGTTGCCCTTCTGGAAGCGGTTGATGAGTCCACAGTCCAGGCAGGGTTTGCACTTCTGCAGGCTCCGGTCCTCTTTGAAGCGACTGCTCCGGCAGGGAACACACTGGGCATCCTCTCCATAACCAAAGCCACATTCCTGGGGGGATTAACAGGAGAAATACACCGGTAAGAGGTGGGGTGGGTAGTTTGGGGAGATGTGCAGCTGGGGAAAAGAGGGCTTGAATGTGGACTACCGGGGGTCTGGTATTAAAGAATGATCTTGGCTTGCGGGATCAGAGGAGAACAATGGCCGTCCTCTTTTGAGAGTCCATCTTACACTGGCAATAATCTCCATGACTCTCCCAGTATGAATGAGCGGCCTTCCGCTGCAAGACCCAGAAAGGCCAAGCATTTGAATAATAAAGGCCCTGAGGGACACCCACTGTTGTATTATTGCAAGTTTATTGCTGAGGTTTTTTTTTGTGACTCCCTCTCCAAGCAAACTCAGTGAGTGTCCCGTTGATTGAGAGGCTAGCAAGCAAAGGAAACGCTTAGGAAGGGGGCAAGGATTATGGAGAGGTGTATGGAGAAAATAAGATGAATACTTGAATACTCTTTTTGTGTTCAACAATTGAAAGTGCTCTTTAAAAGCACAGCTTCCTACTACTGTGTGACTGATCTAATGCTGAACCTCCTTCAGGATTTGTCCACCTGGACCAAGCAAAATATAAATTATGGAGTATTTTTAGAAGAAGAATAGCATAAAATGTAGACTAATACACTGTTTTCTGTGACTAATAATGTAGACGGCACTCTTTTTTTTTTAGATCTGACATTGTTTTCTTGTTTTATACAGCAACGGGCGATGCAGAAATAAAGAATGCATGTCGAGTGTAATTAAGAAGCTAAACTGAATGTTTCTGGTGAGAGGAATTGAATCTCAAAACTGAATTATCCACAAATGCATCGGTTCTAATTGTTACTCCAGCTGTTGATTTCTGTCTGCCAAAGTTAAGTCTTGTTTTGTCTCTTTCATAAACGGTTCTCTTTCCCATTAATCAAAATGATGTTCAAAGACTGCTGACCTCTAGGACAAACTGACATTTACATGACAGCTGATATTACGGTACACCGAACTGAGTGAAAAGACCCTGCAGGGATGATATCATACATCGCTCATCCATTATCAGCTCCATAGCAGCTGCCCTTCTGTTGTCCAGTGTTGTAACGCTGCAGTCCAAAGCCAAGAGTACAGACAGGGGTGGCAGAGGTGGCAAAGAGGGTGCTCATATATCATTAAAGTGAAGGGCAGCTTCAAACAGGGCTTCTCTCTTCTCTTCTCTCCTCGCCCGTGTCCCATTTCACTGCCTGGGCATGCAGTCCTGCTGGAATGTGGGCACAGGAGTTTGATATGGGGGCTGGGTTTAGGGAAGCGGGCTGGCGAGAAATGAAAGGGAGGCGAGGGGGCGAGGATGCGATCGTGTGATGGCACCACGGAGCCAGGATAGAAGATGAGGATTTCAGTCCTTCAAGCCAAAACACATGTGAGCCTGACATTGAACCCTCGGACCAGGCCTGGCCCGAGGTGGACCGGCAAGGGCTGGACTAATGCAGCTGTTGTTATGAACTCTCCATATAAGGTCCTGCTCTCTAAGCAGGGCAGGGAACGGTGGAGGTGTAGGGTGGGTGGGTGGGTGGGGGCAGAGGGAGGGGGAGAGACAGAGAAAGAGTGAGAAAGAGAGAGAGGGGGTGGCTGATGAGTGATAAAGAGAGAAGAAGGGGGGATAAAGACGACTTGGCCGCCCACTGTCACTAGCCATGATCTTGCCCGACTGAGGGGAATAAAGAGCAGACTGAGCTGCAGGAGGCTGGAAGAACTGCCCCTGCAATGAGCCCTAAAACTCAAGAAAGCACTGCGGGTTCAGCCACTGCAGGGTACTTCGCTGTGGTCCTGTGACCCGTTTCTACGTGAGGGGAAGGGGCCCAGGAACGGTTCGCCCCAGCATTGGCAGAGGCTCTGCCTGAGGGGCACCGCATGGCAGGATGGGGGCCGATGCCACGTACACACAAGCAGGTCAAAGCACATAAACAAACGGAGAATGCAGCCAACTTTTAGCCCTCTGATCCGGACCCGCAGATCATCAAGGAGTGATCTCTTTCTTTTTTTATCCCTGCTAACAAAGCTCAACAGAGCTGACACCCTACACTCACACAGACTTGTTTAGCAGCTGAAAGAAAGACTATACGCGGTGGCAGTCTTTGATGTTGAAGTTATGATTATATGAACAGATGAGTACATGTAAAGGCTTTTAACAACTCAGATAGCCTCCAACAAAAGCAAAAAAAAAAAATTGATATCTTAATCATTAAATCTCTCTGAAAAGATCATATTTCCAGGGTGTGTAGAGAAGAGAAAAATGCCAAAAAGAACACACAACACGCTAATTAAAGGGGGCAAATTAACTCTTTAAAACATAAGAACAATATTTTTTTGTTGCTCTGCCAGCAAAATTAATGACCTTATATAATAAATAGGCAAAAACATGTAATAAAACAAAGCATTTGGGGAGAAAACTACAAGGGATGCGGTCATGAAAAAAACTAGTCTCTTATTTGCATATTGTTCTATGGGATGATTTCATGTCTAAGTCATCCAAATTAAAAAAAAAATGTAAAAAGCAGATGCTTAACATCCCATTTCCCCGTCGTATCTCCTGATCTAGTTTGTGAGAGACTGCCAAGCATAACATTAAAGCAGAGGGGAGTGCTGGCTGGGACTTGAAGCATGTTCAGACGCAGAGATATTCTGAGATCAGGAGGAAATCACACGGGGGGCGACCAGTCAGATGATCCGGGGAATGAAACAATGCTGAAAACAATGCATGTTCATTAAATCTAAGCTCTACCTGGGACAAAACATGCCTCTTTTTTTCTTTTGTTTTTCTCTCCCTGTTACGCTTTACTGCTTCTTTAGACAGGATGCAGCTAATGTCTAACAACTTGTGCTGCCTATGCACTCTTTGCACTGTGGTCTCTCTTTTAAGCCGGTGCCATCCAGAAGTCCTTTGCCCCTGGAAGTGTGGCTAAAGGAAATGTTACACTCTTGCTACATACTACAAGATGTTGACACATCAAAGTTGTGTTCCTGCCTTTTTCTGTCTCTGGCATTTTTCCAGCTTGCAGTGGAAAGCAGCTGACCCCTTCTCCTTCACGCCTGACACAACACGAGAGACTTAGCAACCTACTATGAAGGAAATGCGTCTGAAGAGAATAACTGGTTTTAATGGGCATTTCCTTTTGAGTGGTCGGTTCTTTTAGCTACAGTTAGTCTTGAAGGGGCTAATTGATGCTTGTCAGCCCGCCTAAGAGCGGCTTCCAGAGGCAAACTTCCAGAGAAAACTGGGGCACATTCCTCTGGGATCTCTATGGCAGCTGCACAGAGTGACTCCAAAAGTCTGCTTCCCTCCCAACAGTCGGTCCTGCCTTTCAGAGTATGGACAGATTGTATTGGTTACACAGAGCTCAGAACAGAAGTTGAGTCTCTGGGAAAGTTTCTCTGAGCGCAGGCCTTGGTCTCCACTGTGAGCCGACATCCCGCTACCTTCAGAGAAAGAATGAGGCGGCCAATTATTAACCAGGACCCCAGGGTGGCTCGCAGCATTCATGCCTGTTGAGCTGGCAGAGAAACACGAGGACTACTGAAGCGTAATACCAACCACAGAGTGCATGTCTGTGTGCACTGAGATTAAAGGCAACTGGGCTTAAATGCATGTGTGCAACAGATGTCAAGGGTGATACAGTTTTTTTTTTTTTTCACCAGCACTCAAAGACGTAGTGGAGTGTAAACCCACCTAAAGTCCGTTTACCAGCCTTTTTATTTGCAGAGTGGTGTTGACTTAAGGCTGCCATTAATTGTTAAGATGCAAACACACTCAAAAAAGGAAAATTAGGCTATGAGGGAGAACTGCTCTACTTCCTCTAAAACACATAACAGATCTCCATCTATCTTGTTTTCTTTGGCCCATCAGTATATTTTGACTATATAAATATCAGGTAGTCAAGTTCAATACAACAGACCTGCAGTAAACCCAAAAAACATGTGAGACATCATCCTCAGTTTATGTTTAAACTGTTTTGATCAGAGTTTATGTAATTATGGGAGCTTTTTAAGTTTATGGCATTATAGAGAGAGGTCCTTCCAATGTTCAAATTTTTTTATTTTACACTCTGTGTCTTTACAGGTGCTACGTGCAACATTTTTGCAACTGTTACAATACAATTCCTGGTTGAAGTCTACTTTAATCTGTGCTCTGGAAGTACAAGAGTGGCAGCTTATGAATGTTGACTGAAAGACATGAAACAGTTGGGAGTTGAATGAGGACCAC
This sequence comes from Acanthurus leucopareius, assembly GCA_029814765.1. Lineage (NCBI taxonomy): Eukaryota > Metazoa > Chordata > Actinopteri > Acanthuriformes > Acanthuridae > Acanthurus > Acanthurus leucopareius. Next base: position 6,849,046 of record JAQMCX010000053.1, on the reverse strand, counting down.
CTGGATGAAAACCAGACATCCTGTAATACAAGCAGGACCTTAAAGGACATTGTACATTATAAACACAATTCTTTACATTTTGATCAATTGATTAAGATTGGGTCAAATGAGAGTTGGAGAAAGGAATTGTACTATATGTACTGCTGCTAAACTGTTAAATATTGCACCTTAAAATTTTAATAATATTTGACTTATTTCCAATATAAATTGGCTAATGGATTGTATATGAGCTCAAATCTGTCTTAACAGAGTCTTAGATTCACCATTTTAAATATCAAATTACACTGCACAGATTAAATAATCCAAATACTTGATGTTATACTACTCTTACTTAACTCCTTTGCAAAACTGCATCTGGTGCAAAAAATAGTTGTTAATATCGAGAAGTTTCGCTGTGCACAAAACTAAAGAGTTTCCTCATACTTTTGCTGTTTAATTTGTCACCTTTACATCACTACCCACCACCGACAAAGGCAGGTACATAGCTTCTGCTGCCAAAGAGGAAAGCCTTTGCTGACACTATAGAAGCCTGTTTGTACAAAGCACACAAAAAAACCTGTGGCTAAGGTGCTGGAAAGAACTGTATTCCCAGTCGAGAGAGCAGCAAGCTTAGGCATGGCTTGTTTCAAACAGTGAAGACAATAAGTTGGACAGGGTGCAAAGGGGGAAAACAATGGAAGCCATTCAGCTGCAGAAGGTCAAAAGTATGGGTGTGACTGATTAAAGAAGGGTCGGTGTTCTACAAACGCTAATAGCAACTTGGCTGTTCTCTGAATAAAAGAGCGGAAGTAATAAATTATGTCTGTTCCCAGCATAAGATACACTTTTCTAAAGAGTTGTGACCATTCTTTGCATGAACCCACCAGTTTGTTTATTTAGTTTTTAGTCTTTTTAAACAGCAGGAATAATCCAATCCAGTTTTTTCTCCCTTTCAGGAAGTTGATTCGACTAACCTGTTAGGGATCTGATTTGTTACAACACTTTCCTTTTTCTAAATAAACAAGGAACAACAGTTTTTTTCTTTGAGCGGCTTTGTGGGAAAAATGCTACCTCAGACGGATCGAAAAGCAAGAGTTAAAGGGTTAAGGTGATAAAAAGCAGGCTAGGTATAAAAAAATAAAAGTTTGTTCCAACCTTTGATAGCTCCTGTCCTGCATCACACTGCTTGCAGGGTTTACAGTTCCCAAACCGGTCCTTGTACTCCTGTTCCCTGCACTCTCTGGTCTCCTCCTCGGCCCTCACAGGAATCTAAGAGGGACAGTGATTTGATGAAAAGTTAGAAATTCCTGCACTTCATCACCACTTTTATCAATAGAGAAAAGCAGACAGAATCCAGAGTTATGCATCATAATCTCTAATAATAGTTTAAGGGGATCAACCCCCGCCTTGGAGTCTTCTTGAAAACAAGTCTGGTACTGTTGGGATGAGATAAGATGAAACTTTAATGAGCCCTGTGGGAAAACTGCATAGCTGCAGCAGCAGAATCTAAGTCAAAGGCAACAATACTGGGTTCGCCAAAACCAAAGACTGGAGATAGCAAATACAATCAGAACAGTGCAGTGTAAAAAAAAAAAGGTAAAATGACACCCTGCATCGTCAGTGTTACCGGTGAGGTTTTACTGATCCCACTGTGTGAGCAGTTGGCTGTTTAACACTGGCATGCAGTGCAGTTCAAGTTCATGCATGCAGTTTGTGCTAAAAGATAGTTTGTAGCCTCTGCAGGTCACGTTTTTGCAGAAATTTTATGTTTTCCTTACCACAGAAGTTGGGGTTTTCTCAGTTTTAATGGAAAAAGAATAAAACGTGGTTAAAGGCTTCAGGAAAAGCTACCAATTAGACCTCAAGTAAGAATTTTTAGTGTCACTAACTGTTTCCGATGTCAGGAATTAACGTGCAAACTCAAATAAATCGCAGTGGACTATGATTAAATTAAATAAAGCAGAAGATGTGCTCATTCACTGTGTGCGCAGTGTATCTTCTGTTTGTCCTTGTGAACGTTAACAGAACTTTAACAGACCAACTATACACGCAGTAATAACAGGTTACGGGTTAATAACAGGCTTCCAGTACATCAAAGACATTACATTTTCCCTCTCTCTTGGGTTTAAAATAATACATTTATGAAAAACTCACCAGAGTTGAATATATGAAATGCACAGCTAGTAGAAATGAGACGGTGTGTTGAAGTATCCAGACCATTTTGATGAGCCACTTATTGCTTACAGCTGCAAAAAAAGGGACATAAGAGAAGACTGAGCTTTAGTAGGTTATAATGTTAAGTGTTTTTCTCTATAATTTACACTCATTTATTAATAAGACAAAAACCTGGTTGTGTCAGATTTTCAGAGATAATACTATAAATTTGTTTCTGATTATTAACTCCAAAACAGGCAAGATCAGTTGTCAATAAACAAGAGGTCTTCGGTGTAAATAACCCTTTGTAAACATAAATATCACTAAACAACAACAACTAAATTTCAAATTTTATGATATTGTCGCACAGTTTGAAATAAATTGAAATTTCCAACTTTAAAGCTACAAAATTTGATGGTTATTAATCGGAAAAACTGGATATTAAGGTGATACGAATCAAGGTGATACAAAGGCCAATTATTAAAAACTGTAATATTTCACTATAGGCAGAGAGCACGCGATAACAGATGACCACACGCACGTGCAAACTGAGGCAGGTAACTGATGCTGTTTGATTAAAGTCCCATCAGCAGCTGCGACAGTCCATCCCTGAACTTAAAAGTCACAAAAGGACGATTTTAAAGTTGTAGTTTTCCTATTAGTGTGACATTAAATGTCTCAAAGTCCCATATTGTTGTTTCCTTGTATCCAATAAACATCCCAAACTAAAAGCAGTCAAATGTCTGTAACGTAAAACACATGTAGAGCGACGGAGACTCGTGACTTCTGAGCGAAACTATGGTCTGTTCATATTTGGATACTTTATCATTATCATTTTTATATAGTTAAACGTTAAGCTGCTTTTAAGTGCTGCAGGTTTGTTGATAACGATATGCCTTGAATTCCAGGTTTGTTCCAGGTTTGTTCCAAGTCGTTTTGTCGTAATAAACTCTGAACGTCCGTGACTGATTAAAAAAAAGGCTTCTTACCTGCTGAAAAATGAGGTTTTTGATTGAAGTAATGGTTGTTAAAAGTCGAAAGCAGACCGGTGAGAGGCGTGGTGGTGTGTTTCCCGCACCGGTCCGCTCACCATGTCAGCGCTGCTGCCCCAGCCCGAGCTCAACACCGAGCAGCGGCGGCGGATCGAGGACGGAGTCACCGCTCAGATCAAAGGCGGAGAGAGAGGGAGGGAGGAGAGGGAGGAGAGGGAGGGTTTACGGATCTGAAGCGCGTGTTGTATCTGATCTGTGATCAGTCTGCACGACATCAAAGACCCGGTCCCACAGGGAGCCAATCACACAGCGCCGACTGCTCTCAGTGGCGACTGATCATCGGTGATCAATAATGTTCCGTTGTCCGTTCAGCTGGTTCGTTATCGCGGAAACGATGCAGCAGGTTGGTTTAGAAAATGTCGACACAGCAGAGGAAGACTCCGCTTTGAAAAGTCCTCCTCTCCCCTCAGTGTGTGTGTGTGTGTGTGTGTGAGAGAGTGTGAGTGTGTGAAGTCTCAGCTCCAGTCGCGCGGTTCCCAAACTGTGGTCCGCGGACGTCTGAGGGTCATTCACAGCCTCCCAAAGGGTCCACATGTAAAAGATTTACATATTGCACGGGGCAACTAATCTTACCACATTTACAAAGTTTTCCTAGTTTATTTTCCAAGATTTTTAAAATGTATTATCATTTTAAGGGCTTGATAATGATTCATTACCAAACTATGATCCCAAGTCATGACCCAGCTATGGTATATAGACCGGTAACTTTATTTTTTTGGTGTTTTTATGTCCAGTTCCCCTAGGCATTTCTGTTTTTCTTAACAAATGCTAATAAATAAAGTTATAAAAATACATATTTTTTTAATATTTCCTGCGGATACAGGAAGTTGACCCAGTAGCACACCATTCTAAGGAATTAGGCAGTATTTTTCTTTTAAATGTGACTCTTTTCCACATGTAGACAAGTAGTGCAGTGTTAAAAAGTAACTGATTACATTTACTGAAGTATATTTGGCTACTTAAGTACAATTTGAAATTTAATTGGGAATTTCCATTTTCTGCTACTCAAGACTTTCAGGGGGGGAATTATTTCTTTCTCCACTGAATTTAATTCAACAACTCCACATACTTTGTAGATTCAGATTAACAGTAAATCCTACAACAAATCTAAATATTTTGTCTTAGTTTTCCGAAAATGGTTTTTTGAAATTACTGGCAACAAGAGCTTAAACCGACTCGTCAAAGGATCCAGTGTGATGGCACAAAATGCATGTAAAAGCACATTCAAACTGATCATAACCAACTCTGTCAAAAATTTGTGCTGCGTGCACGCTGGTGTGTGTCTGAACCAAGGCAAAGACACAGAGGACAAAAGTTCAGCACTGCAGTAAAAGTGGCCAATTACTTTACAAGTCCAGACATGTTGCATATCAGTTCCAGGATATCAGTGTCTGCTCTGCAAAATGCAATTAGCTGTTGCATACATGCTTATATTGAAATGTTAATATTCAGATTGCTCTATGTATCTAATTCAGCATGCAACAAATTTGTTAGCTATTATTACAAAAAGCAAGATATCTGTGTCATAATGCTTTTATCACCTTTTTTTTACGTTTTGTTCATTTTGAATAAAATTACACAACATAACATTGTAACAGTTGCAATAAAATAAAACATTTCTCTTTTTTATGTTTATACTGTATGTAATAATTTCCACTGCTGTCGGATCAAACTGTAAACGACCTGCACTTCACTGTGACATGAGTCATAAGCTGTGAGAGCTTTGCAGTGCAGTCACAGCTTTGCCCTCAAACCTGCAAAGGATTCAAGCTTGGCTGTTGTCTCCACCTAGTGGAAGGTTGGTGTCATGGTTATTAGTGATGATTGCAGTTAAAGGTTTGTTGTGCGTTTACTGAAGTCTGGTCGAGCGACTTTTGAGCAGTTTTGGATCTAAGATGTGTGTGGACATTAATGCCATGTACACCCTATGATTACATAATGTACTATATTATATTCTTAAGTAGCATATTAATAACTCTTGCAATTTCTCCTCTGTTTTAGACTGTACTATTCTATTTTACTGTTACACTGTAATTTTTATTTATTTATTATTGTTTTCTATTTTATTTTATTTTGTTTTGTTCATATAATTCACACTTAATTCTATTCTTTATTCTATTATACAGCTTCTTCTAGCTGTCTATTAATCTATTATTTTACTCTATAAGTTGGCCTCTTATGGTATATTATCAGCCTGTATAATATTATGATTCTCCATGGCAATTATACTCTTGTTCTATTGTATTGTATTGTATTGTATTGTAGTTTTAGTTTCTGTTTCTCTTCTATTCATAAGTTGTACAGTTAATTATTATAATCTATAGCTACCTATGTCTACTGTTAATTAAATAGCCAATATAATACCACGATGCTCCATCGCAATAGACTTCTATTCTATTGTACTCTATTCTAATCTATTTGCCCATCCCGTATTTGTTGGTGTGTTTTGTCCCATTGAAGCTTTCTTCAGCAGCTGTCACTTTAAGAGACCTGCGCCAAAATCTGCAGTATGAAACCGTCCGGAGGTGTTCACGACTCTTAGATATTTAACCCCGAGGCCATCTCATTCAAACAGCCACCCCTTAGGCGCTGAAGCAGGGTATCATTCTTTATAAGCAGTCATTTAAAGGAAGTTTAGCCCTCCGCTGTGGTTGCAGAGGACAGAAATGCTGCACTGATGCTGCAAGCTGCTGCCAGCATGTTTCCTAATGTGAGTATCTCTCTCTCTCTCCTTCCAATGCGGCACTAAAATTTAGGCTACTGGGGCGATGGGGCACCAGGAGATTTGTTTTAACTATGAGTATATTTTAAGATTTATTATTCATAGCATCAGTTTTTTTACTGAATGTAAATGGCTTTTAAGGAATAGAGCTATTAGCATCTGACATCTGCTCTGGTAGCTTAATTTTGACGAATTTTGTGCCATTTGGTTATGATTTTTACTTTGTTCTGAGCATTACCATGTTTTTCTTTGTTTCTGAAAAGGCAGTGCTCAGTAGATTGAGTGCATGTCTCTATCGGGATAGCCTATTTATCATGATGCCATTGAGAGCAGCTTATTTTTTTAGGATGCTGGGAGTCCTTGACTTTGAGGTGATGATAGTGTCACTTTGCTACGTAATCCTGCTGGTTTCGACCAAAAGCACTGCAGCACGCTGAATTATGTTTTTAAAGTAGTAGAGTTTGCATATATTGTGCATTAGATGTCAATTTCAGAACAGCCTCTGGATGGTCAGCATCCAAACCAACTACCAACAATTGTGTAATTGTGTAATTTTATAGCTTTATCGTCTAATACAGTGTAAATGGGTTCATCAGATGATCTTCAGGGCCTTAAAAACGAAACTGATTGGCTTTAAGGGGACAGGCCGGACCTCTGCCGGTGATTCTCGTTATAAAGTTGATGTGCGCATCTTTGACTGCAGTGTGCTGGCGCCGGATCTTCCTACAAGTCCAACACAACTACATATCCCAGAATTCAGCAGTACGAACCACTCAGGCTAATTAAAGCAATGCAGCTGCAAGAAGTCACAAGTGGAAATGTGTTTTGCGGCCTACGCATGTCATTAGGCTAATATTACCACTAAAACAGATGCTGCAGAAAACAGAGGGCAAAGATGTATTTTAATAGTTTCTTTTGACCCAAAATGTTTTATCAACAACAAATAGATCGTGATGCTACTGATTGCTGTGTGTGTGGTCTGATCCTTGTGTATTATTTACAGTAATATATATATATATATTTTAAAAACAGTATGATTCATCTATGTGCCATTATGTTCAATTGTAATCTATTAAAGTGAATAAAAGATGTCTAATCAATTAATGTTTTATGAAAATAAGGCACTAGGGCAAAAAAACAATAGGCAATTTCAGAGATTATAAGATACCTTGGCAACAAAATATTATATTAAGGATTTCTTTCTCAATTAAGCATTAATGAGCACTAAATTGTCAGTGGAGTTTGATCAGTTTCAAAAAAATATTTAACTTTAATTTTTAAAAACAAAATTTAACTCAACAATATTTATATTTAAAAATATAAATATTTAACAATATTTAACTAATTTTTTAAACTTTATCAATGTTATTCCTTCTCACAGCTGCTTTGACTGCTTTGTTTTGCAATGTATGAAAATTTTGCAAGTTGAAAATTAAATGACTTGCCAGAGGACCCACAGGAGGTTAACTGATCCAATTAAAAAATGTGTTTAGCTAAAGTTTGTATTTCACTCAGGAGCTGATGGAAAACTGAGCTGAAAGGAATGTGAATATCGAATAACCAGCTAGGGAGATGAATTCTAATATTGCTTCATTTTTACTAGATGTGTGAATAGGCAACATGTTACAAGCATGTTTGTTGTACCAACTTTTGTCACTAATACAGCAGGTATATTCAACAGCATTTCTTTGAGTAATCTGCTCTCAAGTGGCCAAAAAATCAATTAATGCACGTTTAAATCCTATCAGTCAATCTGACCTTTTCAGCACAGATGCTCATTGTTTGAAAGAATAGTTTCAGGCCTGTGCAAGCCTTGGAAGAGCTGCAACTACCAGGCACTCATTTGTCACTGTCAATGAAATGTAATTTTAGGAGCTTAGGTTTACTTAAGGAACAATAAGGTCTTGATTCTTCACAGTCAATGAAAAAACTACTTTAAGTAAACTGACGTAAACAGTTATATGTACACTAATGTACAGGTCCATGGTAAAATAAACCATCAGCCAAAGTATGCAAGCCTTAATACTTACAAGAATATATATACATCGAGAGCGCCACCTTAAAGGGACTACTACGCATGCGCAGTACAAAATCTTGCTCCTTACTTGTGTGGTTTTTTGTTGCAGAGTTTACAAAATGAAGTAAGAAATTAAACTTTTAGTATTTTAGTGACACACCTTTGATGACTCCTAAAGAGAAAGTGAAAAACTAATTTATAAATTATTTAATTTTAGACGGCTAAGTCTGTCTGACAGGATTTAAGACGACGCGGAAGTAAACGGGAGTGAAGCCTCTCGCTCCGTCCTCCGCAGTTTCTGCTCTCACGCGCAGTGTAATTCATTATTATTAGAACATCGCCTTTGAAGGAGTCGGTGTGTTGATGGAGGGAGAAAACTATGCCACTTGCTATTGTTGTTATTGTTTCCAGGAACACAGCCTGCGGTGAAATGTATCAGAGGACGGCAAGCGGCGCGGACGGGACAGTTTCAAGTGAGTGCGGCTTGTCGGGATAGCGGGATAACGGTCCTAAAGAGGCTAAACATATCGACCCGCACCGGCGCTAACGTTTAACGGTCAAAAGATAGCCTCACAGGCACTTTCACAGCAATACACTGAATATTTGTGTCTTGTTATATTACATATATCACTCAGTGAGGGTTGGCATGTATTTATATCACGGTTAAAGAGAAGAGGCAGGTGTTTTAAGGAGAATAACGGCTCTCTTACTTTGCGACAGCCGTTTTCCGGGTGGAGTATCCCTGCGCACGGTGCAGAAGATAGTCCAATGAATGTGTATGTGCCGGGACGCATAGCAACACCGAGATGGCCAGCTGTCAAGACCCGTGGTAAGTGTTATGTGTACTGTGAAATTATGATTTAACATTGCTAGCATTTTGAATTTTAGCAGTTGTTAGCTCCCCTCCTGCAACACTCCATTGATTGTTATGTTGAGGTTGTTCATTATTGAACTGACTGAAAGGCAGAGACAACAGAAACGACAACACTTTGCAATTTTTCAGCTTGTGTGTCCTTTTATATCATACTGGTGTGGTTTAGTTTGGGTTGAGGAGCTTGTCAACCATCCCATACTGGCTGCCACACCCACTCCAGCTCCAGGCAATGCACCACTGTGCACTTGGCTGCATGGGTCCAGTGTCCTGCTGCTGAATGGGCAAAAATGTTTTGCTTTATTGCTGTTGACGTTTTGAAAGGATAACTTCTATGTTTGCCTTACATAACCAAAACCTCACATGTTGTTCCCTTATAAAGCAGCGTAGTTCTTTCTAGAGTGGGTGGCTGCCAATGTAATGAACGTGATGAGCGACAAAGGGACAGAGGTTAAAGGCCTTCTGATAGGGAACAGCACAGCTCTCTTGAGGATGGGATGTTCAGCACTTTTTAATGATTTTTACCATGTATGGATTGCACATCACCCTTCAGTCACTGCAGTCATGGTGCAGGCTGTAAGTTAAGGTATAGTGATCTCAAAGTCAAAATCCAGAGCCTGATACAGACGTCTAAATGACTGTAATGGACCACGAACAGATGGACCTGATGAGTTGTCCAGTCTCGTGTTTCTTTTTAACCTAAACCTTGATCAATAACAACAGTAAGTAAGACTCTCTCATGCCCTGTAGAGCCAAGATTAAATCTGACACCTCATTTATTTTACAGTGACTGTGAAGTCTCGTCAATGCATGCATGATAGAAAGCTCCACTTAATAAGAATTTAAGTTTCTTTTAAAGGTGACAATTTAAAACTTTTTGTCCTAAATTGCCACTTTATAGACACAAATGACTCCATCTTCAGGAATTTTGCACATTGTTTCAACTAAAGTTGTCAATCATTTGAGCATCCTGGAAGCTTAGTGATTAAGACAAAAGCCATGTAACTGCAACATCCCCAGATGGATTTTACCAGGAAAACTTCATTGTATTTCACTGCTCACTTTTCTCCATGTTTCTACTCTGAGTCCTCAGAAGAAAAGTCTTTTTATAATTCTCTTCAGGTTGCTTATAATAAAATTTTCCCATAATTAAATTCCACCCAGAAACAAAGGCTTCACTCAAACCTCATAATTTGTATCTGTAATTTTTAGGTTGCCATGGGTGACAGTTCGTCATGAGTACATTGGCCTGAAATCCTACCAGGTCGCTCCCTTCACATCTGTTCAAGATGTCAAACAGTTGCTCTATGAGGAGACAAACCTGCCCGTCAAAGAGCAACGGCTCACTCATAATGGGAAAGTGGTAAGTTATTATAAATCAACATTCAAATGCTGCCCAGGTTTTCTTTTATAAATTCTGTGTAAACACAGTATTTCCACACAGTTTCTGATAAAGATCAGGCCACACTAATATCATTAGACTAATTGTAAAATTAGATTCTGGTGGTAGCTGCATTCAAATTAAAGTTTTAATTTGAGGATTGTTTTATAAAGCCCTAGTTATTAGTTGATTAACTGGCACAATGCCTTTCATCATGTGCATGCACTGTGTGTGAGAGACTACTGTTTTAGATAATGCTCACTTTTGGGTTCCTTGTTTATGTTTTTCTTATGTGCAGAAATGCTGTAATAAGCTGTAATAAGGGGTTTCAGTCACAAAAATGTTAGATTACGGTAGATAAACGGTAGATAAAAAAATAGATAAATAGATATGGAAAAGATAAAAAGAATAAATTGGAAAATGCAAAAGGGATGCCTTTTTTTACCAAATCAAAGACAAAATACATAAATTTAGATTTTACAGTTTTTTTTAATCTATTTCATTCTTTATTTAAAAGGTACTATTATTAAGAATGAACTCTCTTTTTCAAAAGAGATCTGTGAAAAAATATTGTCAAAACACTGCACATTTTGGTCAGTGTTGCATAGCATTAATGGCATAAGTTTAGATTTTAGCCCATGTTCAGTCGATGTACTTTTCTATCACATTAACTGTCTTCTTTTCTGATTAAATATTTAAAAACTTAAATCCAGTCATGTTCTTTGGTTCGCTTTCACTTCTGTGTTCCTGTCACATTCTACCCATGACACTACAGAAATACTTCAGGAATAAGTGAGGTTTTCTTTCTCTGATGGAAGATCATTGCCAGCAGCAGAGGAAGAAGATCATTTTAATGACCCTGTGCCACAGCTGAAGGACAAAAAATGTGATACCAACATAAACTGTTAACAGTGCCTGCATTGTTGAGGTGCTGTGAGCCAAGTTTCCTCACATATTTAATTTGTAGCTGCAGTGAACACTCACTTGAATCCCTCTTCTTTAAATATTGATCTGGTGATTGATTTTAGGATGATGAGCTACCCACCAACCTCTTGTCTACTGGGAGCTTTGAGTGGATTCCTAGATTATAATGCAGTGGTCCTGGACACGTTATCAGCTTCCCCCTGAAGTAAAATAATCTGACTCATACTTTGCGGAACATGATGATGCATCTCATCGCTGCTGTGTATTGATCAAAAATGCAGTAGTTTACGTAGTGTATAATTCAATACTTTATGGTCTTTTATTTGCTTGTTGTCTTTCATGCTGCAAAAATCTAATTTTGTAGCAAACATTAGTATTAGTCATTTAAATTGAATTAATCACTCCCTTTTTTCAGATAAATGCATTGTATGGCTCTGGTGTGGTAGTTGGTGATGGCTGTGTTAGCAGCCTGACATGACTGGAGTTGATCCCCTGTCTTTGGGGCTCAGCTGATGGAAAGCACCAGGTGGTGGTCAGAGCTCGGCAGTCCCCCTGATCTCATAAGCAGAAATAAGCTGCAAGTCACACCCACAAACTGTCACACACACCCAAGTTCAAGTTGCACAATTCAGACAAGAGGTTTAAATGACAGAAATATATTTAATATTCAATTCTTTTCTGACTGTTAATATATATTATGTAAACTATTTTGAAATTAAGAAAAAAAAAGATTTGCATTGTGCCCTCTAGGTGTTTTTGAGTCTAGATGTAAAGATAAGTTCATGTTCTGCCTAATACATTTAAAAATGTGCTGAAGTCTGACAAAGGAGGCTAGGTTATAAGTGGTATGCACTTTAGGGTAAATTTCGAGGCAAGTTCAGCTTGTTCTCTGTGTGCTACACACTGTAAATGCCTTTCTGTCGGTGCTCTCTCATGAAGTAAAACCTCCAGCCCAGTTTGAGGAAAAAGACTTTACAGTTCTTCTCAGTCGCTTTGGTGCATTTGTTGGAACAGTCCTAATATTCTCTAAACTGCAAGTCCAATTTCCACAAATTACAACTTAATTGCATTTTAGCAAAAGTTAGAAACTTGAACAACAAAATGAGAACTCGTTCTGTCATCATGTGAGCCTTGCAGGGCAAAATATTTAGACATTTTAAATGTTTGTTATTTTGAATCTTTGTTCTAATCTATTTTTTGTTAACTCTAACAGCTTACTTTACTAGACAAGAATGTCATTTTTTTCTATAATGAATACTATTATGCATTGCCCTGAAATTTTGAGCAGTAGGCAAAGTTTTACTGGGAAAAGTCAATGTGATACAATCTTGTAGATTATAGAAAAAGGATTTACTCATTAATATATATAAAGTAAATGTGTTCATCTGTATCAGCCATATATATGTATATATATATATATATATATATATATATATATATGTGCAGCAATGTGTTACAGTTATAGATAGCCTAAATATAGATGGGCACAAATCTTAATTCCTTAAATAAATATTAGCTGCACAAAACATCTTTACGATTAAAATACTTGCTGACAGTGCTGTTTTTGAGTGTAAGTATGTTTTGTGTTTGTAGACTACCACCAATATCAATGCCTTTTTCACGTCTTCACATGTCACACTGCAAATCCTTTACCTTTAGTCTTTCAAATGATCACTGAACCATGCAATGAAGATTATGAGGGTGATGACTGACGGTTTTGCTTATGCAGAGCTCAGTTTGCCAGACAGCACGATGATGTGCAAAGACTGCTGAGTGCATTGGGTCACAGTGTCACCTTGAAAAGGCTCAAACAGCAGGAGCAGCAGTGCAGAGCAGCCTGGTACACTCTCTGCTCCCTGCTGCATCAATTCTGAAAGATGCACCGGGGAAAAACTGTCACATTAATGTGTGCAATAACACAGTTCAAAAGATTTAACAGTTGCTAGAGTGAGAGACTGATGATACATAACTTTGATAGGAGGAACTATAAGTCTGTTAATAGTGATCATAAACATGGCAGTCAGTTGTAGTTGGCTTTCAAACTGTTTTATGAGCAATAAAATAGAGTTTTGGATAGAAATAATTGACGATTTCTTTCCCAGTAACATTTTTTCAGCACACAATACAAGATAGTTATTTGCAGAAAACTGTAAACATGAAGGCAGTTACTTTGATTACTTGAGGAACTTTGCATTGAGTTTTATTTGTTGAGCCAATACCTCATTTTTTATTTTATAAGAATGCATAAGATTTCCTCTGGCACAATTTTATTGTGTGCTAAATTATGCTTTGTCCCCATATCAACCCCCTCTAGCTTGATGACAGTGTGCAGATCAGGGCTTTGGTGCCTGCTGGAAGCCCAGAAATATCTCTTACACTGGAGGGAAGAGGCCTTAAAGGAGGAGGTAGGATTCACAACTCAATGTCTCTGCAAAATAGCCAATTTTTACAACAGAGGGCTAACTCAGCTTGGCTTTTACAGGGAGGTTTGGACAGACAACACCACCACTGGTTGAATTTCTGAAAGACATTTTGAGGAGGTACCCTGAAGGTGGACAGATTCTGAAAGTGAGTGTCAGGCAACATTATTATTTCACATTTTTCACAGACATAAAACGCATTTAGTGTTATTGTGTAGGGGGTGTTGGTCTGATACAGCTCCCTCAAACAGGGTTAATGATATAGTCTATCTTATTCTCAGATCAGTTGCCTCTCTCCTGTAGTTCTTGTGTTAACAGGCTGTTATGGTTGAGATTTCTTCTGGGAAAGGGCTACACAGGCAGAAATGCAGATGTCATGGGGTTTGAAAAGAGAAAATATGTCAAGCTTGCTCGGAAACAAAAGGCATAGTTTTATTTTTGCTTCACTTGCTGGCATCAGCTGCATATTACCTTACATGGTAGCAACTTTATCAGGGTAAAAGGATGAAGTCATTTTATGGGTCATTTTATTGCAGTGCTTTTTGGACACATGCATCCAGCAAATAACCAGACTCTATCAACAACATTTAATTTTTTAAAACCTCATTAAGAGCTCTGCCATCTTAAATGCTGTATTTCTCATTTTTATTTTGAAGGAGTTGATTCAAAATGCTGAGGATGCTGGAGCCACGGAGGTCAAGTTCATGTACGATGAGACCGAGTATGGAGTGGAGTCACTGTGGTCACCTGACATGGCTCAGCATCAAGGTGAGTAGCTACAGTAAAAAATTAAGCACCACAGAAGAGGCCAGAGATCAGTGATACTCTGTTTTATTGGAGGGCAGAAGTTCAAGCCCTTGTGTTGGCACGAATCTGCCCTGCTTAAGTATCATCTCACTGGTGCTCTGTGGCTGATCCTCTGTTCTGACCTCCCTGTCAACACTAATACATTTATTAAAGCGATTATTAAAGTACTATGTACCTCTGCTGTAAATGTATTTTGGGTTATCTTAACTTGCTCATCTGGACCTGGTGGTTTTAATGCACAGGTACGGCGTTGTATGTCTACAATGATGCTGTGTTCACTGTGGAAGACTGGAATGGGATTCAGGAAATTGCAAGGAGCAGGAAGAGAGAGGACCCTTTGAAAGTTGGACGATTTGGGATAGGCTTCAATTCTGTGTACCATGTTACAGGTATGAACAGTCCTAAAAAGCTGAGAGTGATTTTTGTTAACAAATGCTAACTTACAGTACAACACATTTTCCCATGAGAAATCAGTCATCGTGAAAATTTATTATTGACATGATATCTAACACAAAAAACAGCAAATTCTCACACTGAAAAAGCTAGCAGTTGGGGATTTTTTGGCATGACTTGAAATGACAACAGTAACTGTTAAAGCTCTAAAATTAAACAACATCACTGAATTAACAATATGCTTTAATTCATAGTTTTTTGTGTTTAATTTCTCTATGCTTAGATGTCCCCAGTATATTCAGTGGAGACCAGATTGCAATGCTGGACCCTCATCAGACCCTGTTTGGAGTGCATGAGTCTGGACAGTGTTGGAACTTGAAGACAGACATTAAGGAGATCACAGAACTGGCTGACCAGTTTGCTCCCTACATTGGGATATTTGGGAGCTCTGAGAAAACCATTAAGGATGGCAGCTTTCCTGGAACGTTGTTCCGCTTCCCACTCCGGCTTAAACCCTCCCAGCTCAGTAGCAACATATACAACAAAGAAAAGGTTTTGGAGCTCTTTGAGTCTTTCAAAGCTGATGCAGACACAGTGCTCCTCTTCCTCAAGAGTGTTCAGAGGATTTCCTTGCATGTACGTGAGTCTGATGGAACAGAGCGCATGTTGTTTCAAGTTACATCAACAGAGAATGCTGATGACAAGTTAGAAAGACCGAATGCACTGAAGACACTGGGTCAGGCTATAGACAGCTACAGCAACGGTGTTCCCAGTTCCACCATCACATGTGTCACCTACCAGGTCAACATAGAGACTCAGGACGAAACAGCTAAAGAGAGTCAGAGGATGACATGGCTGGTTTGCAATGGAGTTGGAGGCAGAGGAATGTGTGCGGAGTTGGACTCTCTGGCAGATGATTTAAAGTTCATGCCCATCATTGGCATTGCTCTGCCTCTTACTCTGATTAACAAAGACGACAAAGGTGCCACATCTGGTTTCTCAGGACGAGCTTTTTGCTTCCTTCCCCTTCCTCCTGGGGAGGAGAGTGAGACAGGGCTTCCAGTTCACGTCAGTGGCTTCTTTGGCCTCACAGACAATCGTAGGAGCATTAAGTGGCGGGAAGTGGATCAGTGGAGGGATCCAGCCGCCTTGTGGAATGAGTTGCTCATAATTACTGTCATCCCCAGGGCTTACTTCACACTCATCACCGAGGCTATCAAAAGGGTACAGACGAAAAAGGACCAAGACTTTCCATTGTCCCCTACAGGGACCTATGGGGCCTGGCCAGACCCAAAACAGGTCAAGTCCCGCTGGAAACCCATTCTCCAGCCACTGTTTCATGACTTACTGCAGCAGCAAGTGATCTACTCCCTCAGTGAGAGTTGGATCCAGGTGGACCAGGCTGTGTTCTCAGAGCTGGACACAGAAGAGGACATTTCAGAGACAGTGATCAACTACCTCCAAAGCTCAGGAATGCAGGTGGCAAAGGTGCCTGCTGCTGTGGACTTTGTCTTGGCTGCTTACGTGACTGAGCCAACTGAAGTGAAGAAGGTGACCCCGTCTTTGTTGCGGCAGGTGATCAGGAAGCACAAACACAAAGGTTCTTCGCAGGAAAAGCTTCTGCTGTTGGAGTTTGTGCTTATTGACTTCAATTACAGTGACCTGATTGGACTGGAGCTCTTGCCACTACAGGATGAGACTTTTACAACATTTTCTTCTTCAGTCAGTGAAAAGGATACTATTTACATTGCATCTGAAGAATACCCCAGGTAGAGATAGACTAAAATAGTGCATTTAGAAAGTCTGTTTTGACAAAGCTGTTGCAATTGTTGTCTAAATTTACGTAAAGGGTTTAGTTTTCCCCTAAAGTTATCAAGCTTTGGCTTAAATAAATTTCAATCGGTGGAGTCAATATGAAATACTCTTTTTTTCAATTGTCATCACAGTTATTATTTATAAATGTTGTATTTTGAACAGATGCACCCATCTGTTGGATCAGTTTAGATGAAGAGGTTGTGGTTGATTGCTTATTGTTTCTGCCTTTCAAAATCAGGCAGTTATTGCAAAAACAGTCATCATGCTAATAAATTCCTCAGCATATCTTCTTTTATGCATTTGAAGGATTTTTTTTGCCCTTTACTCAAACATCATCCAAATAAAGCTTTGCTTTCAGCTATTTGACATTGATCTTTTATTTTTTATTTATTTTATTGTAGGATCAACGACTACATCAAGCATAGTAAATGGAAATTATCATTAAAACACATCTACACAGATCTGAGCTTGTAAAATTTCTCCTTTTCTCTCTCTGCTTTGTACTTAGGTCTCTGTATCCAGGACTTGAGGGTCGGTTCTTACTGGAGAGTATTAAACCTTCAGTCATGGACAGTTTGAAGAAAGCAGCCAAAAGCAGAGGTAATGTAGCATAATTAATACACAAATAATCTCATCCACATAAACACATATATCCTTGATTCCAAACACTGATGAGGAGAGTATATTGTAAGATATTTTGACAATTTAATTGTAATCTTAACAATATGTAACATTTTTATGTGCTCTGTTAACTTAAGTAATAAATGTACAATCTCAAAATGAAACAAAAATCCTCCCTGTCCCTGCAATGACTAGGTGAGTTATGTGTGTTCAGCCATGTTGTAGTAATGTTGGGTCACCTTACCCTCCTGCAGTGCCAGCAGGGCATTAAATCTGGTGCTGCTGATAGATAATTTAGTAGGACAGAAAGTGAAAGAGAGAGCGAACATGCTGATTCATGGAAGAGTTGTTTTTGTGCCACACATTCCGTTCGATCCATGAGATCAGAGTCTGAGTGCACTCACAGTCACTCTCAACTATGATTATCACAAGGAGGCGGAGTGCCAAGCAAAAAAAAAGATAGCAGAGTAAGGATTTGTCCTCTAAAGCTATGATGAAAGACGCACAGAGGATATTATAAAGCATAACTACAACAACCTGTTAAGGATTTTTATTTTTAAGGTTAGTATTGCCACTCATTTTGTACAGTCCTTTCCATATCGTCTCCAACCCCGCCCCTGTAGATGATGTAAGAGTACCGCTTTGGTGCCACTTAGACCCCTCTCACATCACCTGACCTCCTTCTCTTTTCCACTGCCTCACTGCCTATACTCAGTCCTCACAACTTTTTTTCCAATTTGTGCAATAGGTTGAGACAGGCTAAAACAGTTAATGAATATTGATGCTGAAAGTCCTAAGTGGAACACAGCTTTCATGTTCACTTTCGTTTTTTTTTTCTTTTGAGAGGACTCAAAAAGTCCTCCATGACAAAGCCAATGTGTGTTTATATCTAAAGAAAGTTATTTTTTAAATGTTTTTAAATTCCATTAGATAGAGAATCTGACTAAAAGTCATGCCATAACTCAAGAAATCTGTCACTTGAATTACAGTACAACAGTTTCTTTGGGGCTGCTCAGGTAGGTATTTAGTGTGTTTAGCATCGAACCTTTTAACTTTTAACCTACGTTATGCATGACTGTAAATGAGCACTATACAATAAGAAAACTCTAACAGATATGAGGAGTGAAATAAACAACTCACATGTTTAGTTTTTGTCCTATCAATGAAACATATTCATTCATCATCAATGAAACACTGTAGAAAACTTGTATGAAATAAGTTGGTAATTTCATACAGGTGACAACTGACTTGCATTTTATAAGTAGTTAATAGTTCAAAATTGGTTTTCCCTATGCAATGTTACGATGACTAAATTCTAAGATTGAAGTAAAGTGTGTGTGTGTGCAGAACATGGTTTGTGCAAGTATGCTTGCATGGGTTGTACTAAAAAATATGATCCCAATTTGCTGCAAGTCTAAAATATGCATGTATGCAAAAGTATGCATATTTTTAATTAATCCTTTTGAGGGGTGTTGCTCTCTAATCTGTATAGCTATAAGCTGTATCAAGATAGAAAGTGATTTTTGATGGTTGTTAATTCATTTTCGAAAGTTATTACCAAAACAGCAGAAATGTTTTCACAGTTTTAAAAAGGTAGCAAATTGAAGAAGGGGCTAAACCTGGCAAGAAAAACATCTTGATAGCAAAGTAACGTTGTCTCAGAGTGCACGAAAAAAAACTTGCATCTTAAGACTACTGCATCCTACAAGGAGTAAACCAACAGTCAACTTTAATAATTAACATTCTTCATATGTTATAATTGTAACTGAGGCTAATTAAATTTTCCCTTTTATTTGAACAGGAAGACCCTGTACCCAGCTACAAGTGCTGAACCCTGAAAGATCAGCTCGACTCATAAAGGATATCTTATCAACAGCCTGGCCAACTAGAGACTTGATTGTCCAGTGGGAACCTGGAAACAGAGAGTTGAAGCATCCCACAGTTTCCTGGCTAAAGATGATTTGGAAGCATCTCTACATAAATTTTGCTGATGACCTAAGTACGTTTGAAGACATGCCTTTGATCCCACTTGTGCCACTTGAGCAAAACATGGAAAAAGTAAAGCTTGTGCGTCTTAAAACTCCATCCCCAATAATTATGGATGTGGAAGAGGCACCACTTTCTGAAAGCCTTCTTGACATCATGGAAAAGTTTGGAGGAGTGGTGATAAAAAAGATAGAATCATGTTTGCAGCACCCTCTGCTAAAGAATTACATCCATCCTTCCTCCCCTGGTTTGCTTCTGCAAATTATGGATAGACTGTCAACACAACGATTGTCCAGTCAAGTCTGTTCTCTATCAGTAAAAGAGAAGGTTGCACTCAGAAACTTTCTTGCAGGACTGTCTGACATCACAGAGAGGGAAAAGCATACCCTCCTTGAGCTTTCCATCTTTGAGAGAGTGGGGACCTGCGCTGAAGGTACATCAACCTTTACATCACCAAGAGGAGCTAGAGCTTTACATCACAGAGCCAAGTATCCACCAGATGTGAAATTGTCCATAAATCTTGTGGGGTGCTGTGATGAGGAATCAATCCGCCTTATTAAGATGCTGAATGTAGAGCAAGTAAAAACAACCGAATGTTTGAAGATAATTATTCAGGACATCGAGAGGGGGTTCTACACAACGGATGAAATAACCCAAATCATGCTTTGGGCACTAAAACACCTGGCTTTTCTAAAAAATGAAAACTCAGCTGTAATTGGATGGCTGTCTGCACTTAAATTTATTCAGCTGCCTTGTGGAAAGTCAGTCAAAGCCTCTGATCTTTTTGATCCTGACTTGGAGATTCTACAGAACCTCTTCTACATGGAAGAGAAAACCAGGTTTCCCACAAGTACATTCACATCTTCCCCCGATATTCTTCATTCACTCAGACAACTGGGTCTAAGAAATGAAGTGCAACTCAGTGAAAAAGATGCACTCAAAGTTGCAAAAAAGATAGATGAATTACAAAGTAGCAAGGAGCCTAAGTGGGACTTTATAACAAAAAAGGCAAAAACACTCCTGCAAATACTTAACAGACAAACCAAGCTGGTAAAGTCAGCTGACACTCAGACATCATTGCTAAAACTGAAATGGGTGCCTGTTTGCAAAGAAAGACCTCCCACTTACCCTAAATCCCTCGCTTGGGTCGGAGACACTCTCAATATCTGCTGTTTGTCAGAGATGTGTGACATATCCCATGCAGTGCTTGTGGGATCTGCAGTGGCACTGGTTGAACACACATCTGCAGGGATGAAGAAGGCTCTAAAACTGACTGTAGAGCCACAGGTGGATCAAGTATTACAACACCTGAAAGCAGTCAATGACTGGCATAAATCTCAAGCATTTACCACAGAGGACTGGTACCAATTTCAGCAAATCTTATTTGAGATTTACGGTTTTATGCAGGCACATCTTGAGGATGCTAGAGAAGCAATGAAATCACTTCCTTTTGATTGGGTGTGGACAGGAAAGACATTTTCCTCACCTGGCCAGACCGTCTTAAAGCCCCTTGCTGATCTTGACTTGCAGCCATACCTGTACTCCCTGCCAAAGACAATAAGGAAATTTCACAAACTTTTCAAATTTTGTGGTTCAGTGGAAGAGGTTGTCCCAGGTCATGTGTTTGAAGTCATCAGCACCATTCGACAAAGATGTGAAGGAGAAATGGCCAAGGAGGAAAGCAAACATAACATCCTACTTCTGATCAACATCCTGAGATGGCTGTACAACAATCAGATACCTGTAGATACTGACATGCATGTGCCGATTCTTTGTTACAAGGACCCAAGCAAATTAGTAATGAAGCCCATTCATGAATGCACCTATTGTGACATCAAGGTTGATGATTTGAATGACTTACTAGAAGATGCCTCAGAGCCCATTATTCTAGTCCATGATGACATCCCCATGAAAACTGCAGAGTGGCTGAAGGTGCCATGTTTGAGTACAAGGTTGATAAACCCAGAGAACCTTGGCTTTGAACAGTCAGGCCAACGTGAACCACTAACAGTGAGAATAAAAAACATCTTGGAGGAATATCCATCTGTGGCAGACATTTTTAAAGAGCTCCTCCAGAATGCTGATGATGCAAGTGCAACGGAGTGCAGTTTCCTCATTGACATGAGAAAAAACACTGACATTCGAGAAAACCTCCTTGATCCTGGAATGATTGTTTGTCACGGACCCTCTTTGTGGTCTTTCAACAACTCTGTATTCTCAGACACAGACTTTCTGAACATCACAAGGTTAGGAGGATCAATGAAGAGATGTGAGGCAGACAAAGTTGGAAAGTTTGGCTTGGGCTTTAACTCAGTCTATCACATCACTGATATTCCCATTATAATGAGCAGAGAGTTCATGATTATGTTTGATCCAAACATCAATCACATCAGCAAGCACATCAGAGACAGGTCTAATCCAGGAATCAAAATCAACTGGAGCAAACAACAGAAAAGGCTGAGAAAATTCCCGAACCAGTTCAAACCTTTCATTAATGTCTTCAATTGCCAGCTTCCTCTGGCTCAGGACTCCCCATACAAATACAACGGTACATTGTTCAGACTCCCATTCAGAACAGAGCAAGAAGCCTCACTAAGTGAAATCAGTAGTCTGTACTACAACACCACAGACATCTATTCCCTGGTGGATGAGTTCAGCATATGTGGCCATCGGTTCATTCTGTTTACCCAGCATGTTGGAAGTATGGTCTTAAAATACCTGAAATATGAGGAACCAAATCCAGCAATAGCACAAGATGTCGTCACCATCAACAAAAGCGTGTGGTCATCCAAAGCCTCATATGGACCTCTGAGTATCTTAAAATCTGCAGCAAAGGTAATGAAGAAAGTAGCAAGCACTAGCAGGGTACCTGCTGATGTCCCGAAGTCTGGCTGCATCATACGCATTTTGGTGGAGGAGTTTCATAATGTGTTCAAACGCATTGTTGATCTCCACTCACCACTGTTCAGAGGTTCAGAGGAAGACCCTAATCAGTACTTTGAGATGGCTGCTAAAGGTATTCAGACAAGAAGACTTACAGATGAAATGCCTCAAAAGGCAGTCGAAGTCACCAACTGGCTCATTTGCTCATGCATGGACGCAACTGAGGCACTCAAGTTTTCCCTCAGTGACAGCGGAAAAAGACTTGGACTAGTGCCTTGTGGAGGAGTGGCTGTTTTGCTCTCAGAGGAGGAAAATCGCAAATGGACAGTAAAGACAAATACCATACCAATTGGAGAGGTATTTTGTTACCTACCTCTCAGAATCAAAACAGGCCTACCAGTCCATGTTAATGGCTGCTTTGCTGTGACATCCAACCGCAAAGAGATCTGGAAGACCGACACAAAAGGACAGTGGAATTCTGTGTTCATGAGACATGTCATTGTCCAGGCATATTTAGCAGCACTCACAATGCTACGTTCAATGGCTGAAAATGGAGAACTCCTAGACTACAGTTATTATGCAGCATGGCCAGATCCAAGTCAGGTGCATGATGACTTCACGCTGATCAGCCAGGGTGTCTACCAAGAAATAGCCAAAGGAGGTGACAGTGACCAAGCAAAGGTTTTCTCGGATGGCAAAACCTGGGTGTCAATCAAATACGTCAGATTCCTAGATGATGTCCTACTCTGTAGGCCAGACATTGGTCCCGCTGCTTTCAAGATATTCTTGAAATACCTTAAGAAGAGTGGCTCACAAAACCTCTGTGCTGTTGAGCTACCTGATTGGGTGAAAGAGGGATTTGATGATGCTGGATGTAAAGGGAAGTTGATGGAAAACACCCTGACAGAGAAGCAGTTCTTTTCAGATGTCTTTTTCCCTCACATTCAGGAAATCGACAAAGAGCTGCGAGATCCACTGATGCATTATGTCTTGAATGAGAAACTTGAAGATTTTGCATCAATACTAAGGGTTACCCCTTGTATCCCATGCTCAGGCCCTAATAAGGAACTGGTTTTACCTTCCAGACTCATTCACCCAGAGGGAAGAGTTGCTAAGCTGTACAACACTGATGACGGAAGATTTCCTGAAGGGACTTCCAAAGACTACCTAAACCCTGTGTGTTTAGTGAAGCTGGTGCAGTTAGGCATGGTTAAAGATGATCTATCATGGGAGGACCTTATTGAGCGTGCTCAATCTGTTATCGGTCTTAATGAAAATGATCACACAGCTGCATGCTTTCGTAGCAGTATACTACTCAGTCTCATTGATGAGAAACTGAAAATGAGGGACCCAGGAGCAGCTGAGCTCTTGGAAAAGCTTCAGGACATCAAGTTCCTTCCATTTCTGACAAGACCTGCTGGCTTCTCACTGCCATGGCACGGAAACAGCTTCTCTCCAACAAAAATGTTCTCTGCTAAAGAAGTCTTCACAACTGAACATCAGGACACTGTGTGTCTGATGAAACCAATTTTAAATGAGAATTCTCCATCTTTTAAAGGTTGTGGACCCATGTCATTAGCTGTGAAAGACTGCCTTGGTCTTATAAGGAAACCCTCAGTTGGACTCGTCATCAGTCAACTCAAGAAACTGTCTCAGTCATTCGATGGTGTCACATTGTATCAGGAAAACATAACAAATGCCTGTTACAAGTTTCTTCATGAAGAGATGCTACAGAATGAGAATGAGAAGGATCAAATTACTGAGAAACTGAAAGCATTCAATTCAATGCTGGTGGAGAACACATATGTCAATCCCTCCAAAGTTGCGTTCCACCTGAATTTTGATGCAGCGCCACATCTTTATCAGCTCCCTAACAAATACAGAAACAGCTGTCGTGAGCTCTTTGAAAATGTTGGGGTACAGCACAGCTTCAAAGTCGAGGATTTCTCAACGGTTCTTGAAACCGTGAAGCAAGAATGTGGGCGAAGGGTACTCACAGAGGAGAACTTCCAGTTGTGCCGCAGAATTATCAGTGAAGGAATATGGAGCTTGATCCGTGACAAGAACCAAGAATACTGCCAAGCCAATTATGGCGGAATTCTGTTACCTGACTCCAATCTGACATTGCAGCCATCAAAATCACTTTGCTACAATGACTGCCCTTGGATCAAAGTCAGAGACTCCTCTGTAAAATACTGCCACAGCGATATTCCGAGAGAAGTTGCTGTAAAATTAGGAGCAGTCCCAAAACGCCACAAAGCCTTGGAGCGGTATGCCTCTAATGTCTGCTTTACTCGACTTGGAAGTGAGTTTGGACAGAAAGAAAAACTCACAAGCAGAATTAAAAGCATTCTAAATGCTTATCCATCCGAAAAAGAAATGCTAAAAGAGCTGCTTCAAAATGCAGATGATGCCAAAGCCACAGAAATTTACTTTGTTTTCGATTCACGAACACACCCTACAGATAGAATATTTGATGATAAATGGATCCCAATGCAAGGCCCTGCCCTCTGTGTATATAACAACCAGCCTTTCACAGAGGATGATATCAGAGGTATACAAAACCTTGGAAGAGGAACAAAAGAGGCCAATCCAGGCAAAACCGGTCAATACGGCATAGGATTCAACTCTGTCTATCACATCACAGACTGCCCATCCTTCATCTCAAACAATGACATTTTGTGCATCTTTGATCCACATGCACAGTATGCCCCTGGGGCTACATCTGTGAGTCCTGGAAGAATGTTCAGAGACTTGGACTCTGACTTCAGATCACAGTTTTCAGATGTTTTAAACCTTTACTTAGGAATTCATTTTAAGTTAGAACGCAGCACTATGTTCAGATTCCCCCTCCGCTCTACAGAGATGGCAAAATCATCAGAGATCAGTTCTGTTCCTGCATCAGACAGAATGGTGCAAAACCTTCTGGATAAGCTGAAAACTGATGGCGCAGAGCTTCTGATGTTTCTCAACCACATGGAGAAAATATCAATCTGTGAAATTGATCATGCATCTGGAGAGCTAAAAGTGCTCTACTCTGTTACGGCCAAAATAACAGATGGTGATAGACTAAAACGCAAACAGTTTCATGCCTCAGTCATCGATAGTGTGATCAAGAAGAAGCAACTTAGTGCTATTCCAGTCCAACAGATAACCTACACAATGGACATTGAGGACACCGATGGAAACTTAACCACATGGGTGATCTGCAACCGATCTGGCTTCCCTAACATTGAAAATGTCTCAAAAAGTGTGGTCTCAGCTCACAAAAATGAAGACATAACTCTATTTCCACGTGGAGGGGTAGCTGCATGTGTAAGCCACAACTACAAAAAACCCCACAGAGCTTTCTGTTTTTTGCCTCTCTCGCTGGAGACTGGCTTACCTTTCCATGTCAATGGGCATTTTGCCCTGGACTCGGCTAGAAGAAACCTATGGAGGGATGACAATGGAGTAGGCGTAAGGAGTGACTGGAATAACAATTTGATGACATCACTAATAGCCCCTGCCTTTGTGGAGCTGCTGATTCAGCTTAAACGCAGATACTTTCCAGGTCCTGATCCCACATTAACTGTACTACAAGGAACACCACTTCATGTTGTTAAAGACACGCTGCGAAAATATCTTTTCTTCTTCCCAGTTAACAGACTTGATATACAGCCAGATTGGTACTGCCTGGTTAAAGCAGTGTACAACTGTATCCATGCTGACCTGAAGCGCCTGCTTCCTATAGTCAGAGCAGCACACAGTGACAACTCTGACATGCACTCTGTTATCTACATCTCATGGGTGAATACATCCACTGCAAACAAAAGCAGAGCCTTTTTTGATAATCTGCTACAAGATGAGCTTCAGCACTTGAAGAACACAGAGTATAACATCACGTCAAGGAAGTCTGTGGCAGAAAATGTGTACAGGCTCAAAACCCTGCTTTTGGATATTGGTTTCAATCTGATTCACAGCTGTGATGAAACTGCAAATCTCTACTTCTGTTTGGAAGATGCCGGGATACCAGTCAGGTACGTGACACCAGAGGATGTCCGCAACTTTATCCACACTTTTTCATCACCTGACACAATTTGCCATGTTGGAAAACTCCCTTGCCGCCTTCAGCAGTCAAACTACAAGCTAGTTCATAACTTGAAGCTTCTGGTGGACTACTGCTTCAAAGATATAGAAGCTGATGAAGTCAAAATCGAGGGTTTGCCTCTGTTGATAACAATGGATAATATACTACAGGTGTTTGATTCCAAGAGACCAAAGTTCCTGACACCACATCATGAACTAATCTCATCAAGAAAAGAAATGTTCATGAATACATTGTACCTCCGGTACAGCAACATCCTTTTGAAGGAAGGAGTTTCTAAGATCTTTGACATAAGCTCTTTTGGTGACCTACTGGGGTCTGTTCTTCCAAGAGAGTATCGAACCAGGATCCCTGTGAAGTGGAGAGACACCTTTGCAAGCGAATCGTGGCTGAAGAATGTGTGGAACTTCATTAGTGAGAATATTGCTGTTAAGGAAGATCAGGTGGACATCAAACCCGGCTTTGACACAGTGCTTGACATTCTTAAAGACTGGGCTTTGCTACCTGGAATTAAATTCATGGCAAGAGATAAGATAGTTGTCCCTGAGCATGATGTGCTTTTACCTCTGAGTTTGATGAACATAGCCATTTTCCCACAAGGCCAAAATGACAAAGTCTTTCACACCCTAATGAAAGCAGGGTGCATTCAGCTTGCAGTAAACAAAATCTGTGTCAAAGAGAGTCCGATCGTCCCTTTTCTGGCACAAAACACAGCAAACATTGAAAATCCATCAAGTGTTCTTAAAGCTGTGGAGTACATGATTCAGACATCTGCATTCAAAGCAACTAATCTGACTGACAAGGACTTTGAGGCTCTTCTTTTGTATTTCAACTGCAACCTAGCTAACCTCACCAAACAGGATGCACAGAGCCTAAAACTCCTCCCATGCTTTAAATCAGTTAGTGGGAGATACATTAGCATTGCAAACTTTGGAGCAAACTATGTCCTTACAAAAAGCATTCCCACCACAGATATCGACAAATGGGCACACACAGCCTCCTTTGCCTTTCTTGCTGACAGTCCACAACTGAGAGAACTGTATGCCTTCCTCGGCTGCATACCTATTGATGACTTAGAAATCTACCTTCAACATCTCCTGCCAAAGTTTGAGAATCTTTCCTATGATGCCAAAGTTGAACACATTGTGTACTTAAAGGAGAGACTTCTGTCAATGGAAGAATCATGTGAGATGAAGGACCAGCTGTATGAGAAATTGGAGGGGCTGTTGTTCATCTACGACCACTCAAACAGACTCAGATCAACCAAGTTCTACTATGATGAGACCGTGAAGGTATTTGAAGTCATGCTACCAGCAAAGTCATTCATACCAAGTGACTTTTTTAAAAAAGTAGAGCAAGTCTCAAAACCTAAAAATGGGACATTGTTGCTCACCTCATGGATAACCTTTCTGAGAAATATTGGTCTCAAGTATGAAGTGTCACAGCAACAAGTTCTTCAGTTTGCAAAAGAGGTCAGCATCAAAGCCCAAACAGAGAGCTGGACCAAAGAAAAAGTGCAAACAATTGTTGATGTCCTCTTGAACCACATTTTCAAAGAGAGGACGGACCTTTTCCAGGGTACTTTTCTCAAAGAGCTCTCAATGATACCATTCTTGTGTCCCGAGAGAGCCCCCAAAGAACTCATCAAGCTTCATTCACAGTACCAAGAGATGAGTGGCACACTTCCTTTGATTCGCTTCAGTGGGTCTCAGGTAAATCCAAAATTCAAACAAACGGATATTATTAACTTGCTTTGGACATCTTGCCCAATCCTACCTGAGAAAGCTACACCATCAACCATAAAAGACCAGGAGGGGAGCACTCTTACTGGACAAGAACAACTCGATGAGGTGCTGAACATGTTGGGTGTTAACTTGGACCCACCACTGGAAAAAGTCATAAGCAACTGCAAGAACGTCTGTAACATATCCAATCCAGATGATGAAATGGTGAAAACCAGGAACAAAGTTTTAAGATCCACCTATGAGTTTCTCAATTCAGACAAAAAAGATTTCCGTTACCAGCTTCGTGGAGTGGCTTTTGTCATGGTTGAAGATGGCTGGAAACTGCTGAAACCTGAGGAGGTTGTCATTAATTTGGACAGTGAATCTGACTTTAAACCCTACTTGTACAAATTACCCCTTGAACTTGGTACCTTTCATCAACTGTTCAAACTTCTTGGCACAGAAGACGTTGTGTCAACGAAACAGTATGTTGAGGTACTGTGGCGAATATACAGAAATTCAGAGGGTAAGCAGCTAGACCCAAATGAAATGAGGACTGTGAAAAGGGTTGTTTCAGGATTGTTCAAGTCTCTCCACAATGATCCTGTGGAAATTCGCAAAGACCTTGAGAGTCTCAGAGATTTGACTTTTTATCTGCCAAGTCATGATGGTAGATTAGCAAAATCTTGTAGCTTGGTGTTTGATGATGCCCCACACTACAAGAGCAGAATTCAGGGTAACGTTGGAGTTCAGATGCTTGTGGACATGAGTCAGTGCTATCTGGGCAAAGATCATGCCTTCCACACGAAGCTGATAATGCTTCTTCCACAGAAACTAAGGCCTAGACTGCTAAGTAGCATTCTTGAGGAGCAACTTGATGAGGATTCTCCAAGAATGTGCCAGTTTGGAGCTCTTTGCTCTCTTCAAGGACGCCTCCAGCTGTTGCTGTCATCAGAACAGTTTATCACAGGCTTAATCAGAATAATGAAACACGAGAACGACAATGCATACCTTGTCAATGAGGAAAAAGCCATACGTCTTTGCAAAGCACTTTGTGAAGGACTGAAAGTTTCTTGTTTTGAGAAACTTCAGACAACATTAAGAGTGAAAGGATGTAGTCCCATTCCACACAGCCGTAGCGAAACACTTGCCTTCCTTAAAAGGTATGGGACTGCTGTGATTCACCTCTACATACAGCATTCAGATAGCAAAGACATTAATTTCCTATTGGCACTGGCAATGACATTGAAGTCCGCTACAGACAATTTGATTTCTGACACATCCTATTTGATTGCCATGCTGGGCTGTAATGACATCTACAGAATCACGGAGAAGCTGGACAACCTTGGGGTTAAGTATGACTCGATGGAGCCTTCAAAACTTGAGCTACCTCTCCCTGGAACCCCCATACCAGCTGAGATACATCACACACTCCTCATGGATCCCATGAATGTATTTTATCCAGGAGAATATGTGGGTTACCTTGTAGACTCTGAGGGTGGAGACATGTATGGATCCTACCAGCCCACATACACATATGCCATCATTGTTCAAGAAGTTGAAAGAGAAGAGGAGGAAAACACAAGTTTCCTCGGAAAGTGCTTTCAGATTGACATTGGTTACAGCGAGTACAAAATAGTCAGTTCCCTTGACTTGTACAAATTCTCAAGACAAGACGAAAGCACCCATGTGCGAGACGCTGGTGCCCCATCAACTCCTACTAGTCCAAACAGTCATTCCTCTGGTCTACGAATGATCCCTCCTCTTTTTGCTGGCAAGGAAAACCTCAGACCCACTCCTCCAAAACAGTCTCCAAAAAAAATTAAGCCTCATGCCTTGCCTGAGATTTTGAAAGAAGTGACCTTAGTAGTTGAACAGGCTTGGAAGCTTCCTGAGACAGAGAGAAAAAAGATAATCCGCAGATTGTACCTTAAGTGGCATCCGGACAAAAATGCAGAGAATCTTGACATTGCCACTGAAGTGTTTAAGCACTTACAGAATGAGATAAACAGGATGGAGAAACAATCATTGACGGATCAACAAAATACTGACAGAGCTTCCAGGAGATCCTACTCCGCATCATCATCCCGCTTCCAGTCTGAGAAGTTCTCATTTCAAAGATTTTATTCATCCTGGAACCAAGAAGCAACAAATCACAAGTCAGAAAGGCAACAGTTTAGGGAACATCATACAAGCTATGCAGGTTCGTCGCATTCTCATCGTTTCTTTGTGCCCCCTACTTTCAAGACAGTTGGAAACCCTGTAGAAGCCCGGAGGTGGCTGAGACAAGCAAGAGCGAACTACTCCGCTGCGCGCAATGATCTTCATAAAAATGCCAATGAGTGGGTTTGTTTCAAATGCTACCTGGCCACAAAGCTTGCACTAATAGCTGCCGATTATGCAGTCAGAGGAAAATCAGACAAAGATGTGAAACCAACTGCTCTGGCTCAGAAAGTTGAGGAATACAACTCCCAGCTAACAGGCCTTGCCAATGATGTTCAGATCCTGGAAGGTTACGGTGTGGACAGCCTGAGAACTCGCTATCCTGATCTCCTGCCATTTCCCCAGATTCCCAACGACAGATACACATCTGAGGTGGCAATGAGAGTCATGGAATGTACAGCACGGATTATCATAAAGCTTGAAAGCTTTGTGCAGCAAAAAATATAATACTGTTGTTAAGGATGACAGTGAAACTACAGTATGCATATATCCTCTGTGAAATAGAGGACAACTGTGGCTGTGTGCAATACAGATCTTGTTAATCACTTTGAATCAAACTGAAGTGTCCGGCTGGCAGCTTATGGTACATATGCAGTTTCTACCTGTGATAAGGGTGCTGTAGCCCATCCACAGTAAATAAATGTTTGGCTCCCATATCCATTTAGGCTGTGTCAATATAGATTTGCTGTACTATGTGAGAAAAAAAAAATCTGCATACGCTGTATATACAAATGCCTAAGCAATATGTTTTGTTTACCAAAGTCCCCACACTGAATATATTTGCTCTGAGTTAGATTTTAAAATATGCTGCTTTTTTTACTTTATCTTTTATAAAAAAAAAGTATATAAATACATATATTTTCTTGCTACCGAAAACCAGTTGAGTGTACTAAAAGGATGCGCTTATAATGAAGAAATAGATTAACTCTAAATGTCAAATACTGCAATTACTGTCATATAAGGTGTCCAATTTTCAAGATCTCAGCAAGTCAAGACAATTACAATCATGTTTGTAAATTTTCTTTTTTGTATTTTTATGGTTTCCTATCATTTGTGTAAAAGTTGTACATTATCTGTAACATAGCCACTCACTTGTTTATGGACAAAGCACTTTTTTTTAAACTCCTCGTATACTAGGACTTGCACTTGTAGAATGTTTGTGTCACCACAGAAACTTGGAAGAATACAACTGTGAATGGAAAGTGATTTGGTTCGAAAGTAATTTTGTTTTTGTTAAATGTATGTTTTGTTAAGCTATGTTATATGTTTGTTGTGCTCTATACTGTAACATTTGGGATTTGTTTGCAACAGTACATGTCAGTGTTGCCAGATTGGGCAGTTTTCCATCCAAATTGGCACTTTTGAATTTAATTGTGCAGATAAAATTAGCTCTAGTAAGTGAACAGGATTTTGGATGGTTTAGAATTAGACGGGATACATAAAAAATATAGTTAATTTAAAAAAATTTGTGCATAAGTTGGATTTCTGATTCTTGCAAGCATGATATAATATCATTTTTATTCTATCTGCTGAGACATGATTTACTATTACTACTACCCACTCCTGGTCTATCCTACAACACACATGATCTGTTGTGTTTTTAGCACCATTTGTTTGGCACTTTAATATCATGGAAAGTAAGATTTTTCTCTCCTCTCTTTCCTTCTCTATGTGTGTTTAAAGCTTGTATAGCAGTATACCAAGTCAGATAAAAACCTGCTATTTATTT
Organism: Acanthurus leucopareius; assembly: GCA_029814765.1. Classification (NCBI taxonomy): domain Eukaryota; kingdom Metazoa; phylum Chordata; class Actinopteri; order Acanthuriformes; family Acanthuridae; genus Acanthurus; species Acanthurus leucopareius. The sequence goes on along the minus strand of JAQMCX010000053.1, from coordinate 6,817,258 downwards.
TTTTAAGTTGAGTTGCCCCTTTATTTTTTCCCTGGCAGAGGGCAGTAGTGAAATATTGTTTGAGTTGCATTGCAGGATGTAGCCTCTTATTTGCATTCTAAGTCTAGGACTTAACATTTGATTTGTTTTAAAATATTATTTTATATAGAACAATATTAGCTATAAAATTTAGTTTTTTTTAAATAAAGTTGGGTGGACTTTGGACTTTTTTGGGTTGGAAAACATCAAACCAAACTGGCAACACTGTTACCTGTTTTATAAGCCATGTGTAGCCTGCTTGGATGTTTCCTTTTACAGTTTTCACCTGTTTTTGGACACTAAGTAGGACTGTGCAAAAAAAAACAAATAAAGAGCCATACTTATATATACTGTATGCTATAATTTGGACACAATTGTTAACATGTTAACTTTTGCTAGCATTAAACCATGTTCATATGTTTTTGGTATTTTTAACTTTTTTTTTGGTTTAAGGAACATAGAACAACACCGAACTGTGGTACTCGTCTGTTTAAACTGTATTATTGGCATTATTTCACTGTTAATGTGAAGGACTTCGCGCAGACTGACCACATACTGTAAATGTCAATGTCAAACATAATTTAAAATGATGCTTCAGGTGTTTCAACAGAGGGAGGTCTTTGTGAAAAAAAACAAAACATGGAGATCTCATGTATCATACAGGTTGATGTACACTGTGCCATAGTAAGGCCCAATAAATTTCCCAAAATACACTGTCTGTTTTTGTTTCTAGGCTTATAAAAAAGATAGTTATCCCTACCTAATTTAGTATGTTGACTTGAGTTTGCAGGCAAATTAAGTTATATTGTTGTCATTATTTTTATTGACATGGGTTTGTCACAGCCAACATTACTGGCTATAACATTTTATTATAGAGATCAAGTCTATTTGTGGAATTATGCTTTTTACCACTTTAATCACTCTGAGCTAGATCTGATGCAAATCTTTCAAGTGTTTGAGTGATCTCATGACCAGATGACCTAATAGTGACATCAGTATCGTCATGTAGAGGTGTGCACAAAGACCATAAATCTCGACTTGCTGGTGTAAATCCATGAATTTGTGCTGATAGTAAAATGCTCTGCTTTGTGCATCGTGGTGGAAATTCTGGAGCTTTACCACTAGAGAGCATCAGAGAGCCAACAAACATGGTGAGGAAAACAGAACCATTTATGTGCTCATTATAATGTAACACAAGAAAACATTTTAAGACTTTAGTTCATAATATTTCACCATAAAACAAGAAGTTTTTCAAGGAAAGCATATGAAAATAAAAAGCTCTGACAGACAAATTGTAGAAGAATAGCACAAAGTTTATTCAACATACAAAATTAATAAATACACATTACACACTTTATCAAAATATATCAGAACAAAGGTGAGAACTGCAAATTAACTACTTGTCTACTTATCAACACTGTCAATGGTAACACAACAACACCATGAAATGATAATGCTAAAAACAACCTTGCAGTGAATTTATGCAAAACTCAGTGTAAGTATCACGGAAAAAACTGCCTTTTTTTGATGTAAAGAACTAAAATCCTTAATAGTACAACAGAGGCAAATGTTTTTTAGTTACCTGCCATGCATTTTGTGTAAAAAGAAAAGAAAAGCAAATATGATTAAGATAAGATTAAATAATCTCTAATTTTTCCACTCAGAATAATAAACAACCCACAACTACAGTGCCTTTGCTAAACCTGTTTTGTTTGTTTGCTCGTCGCTGTGGTCAAAGATAATGTTTTGTTAGTCACAGACACTTGGCTGTAAACGGAAGAAATACAGATCATCATACTTGCAACAGAAACCATGTACCTTGTACTTTATGATTTATGACATGACTTTGAATGTAATCAAAAGAAAAATAACAGGCTAAACACACATAAGAATTTAAACTTAAAGAAAAAACAGAATTATACAAGTAATACCACACTACACACCCTTTTTTTGTATCTTAAGGTAACTGTATTTTAACGTTTAATCTAATCTTCAATCTTCACTCTGTGGAGCAGTTTAAACAAAACAAACAAAATCTGTTGTCTTGTGTTGTATCTGAATGAGTTAAATAAAAAATAGATAAAAATTCTTCTCTGTATCTCTGAAGTAACTATGATTGTGACAAAATATATACCAGCATTTCTCTAATTTTCTCCCAATTAAATAAAAACATGCTTAACACCAAGACAAAAAAAAACTGACATAACAAGGGCTTGGAGCTAGAAAGGCAAAGTTAACCAAAGTAAATACTTCGAAACATTCTGTCTGCATTTCAGAGACTTATTTTTTTGATCACTCCAAGCCTTTGATATGTGTCACTTTTATTTATTGCACCACAAGATAATATTGCATAGGATGTAAGCTGTTACCAGCTCCTCATTGCCCAGCCATGATACTGCAAGTGTAAAAAATTCTCTACAAAAGCTCTGATGCAGATAAATTTAGAACTGAGTGTCGATCTGTTTCTGGTGAATAGTTGGGTCACAAATGCAACTAAAAGGATGCATTTCATGACATTTCCGACATGTACGCCAGCAGGCATTTATATTTTTACAGGCCTTGATGTTCCAGTGGGATCTTAGCACTGAGATCATCATAGATCCACTGTGGTATAAAGATAAAAAAAACTCATATATATATATATTTATATATATAACAATTGTGCTTGTTGCCTCCCAGAAGATGCATCTGCTGAGATGGAAAATCGATTACCTTGTCAGAGTCTTTCTAGCATTCTTGATTCTCGCCGCAAGTGGAGGTGACCCCAGCCTTGGACAGGAAGAGCTTGCCGCTGGGACAGACGCAGACCTCGTAGAGACCCTGAGCATTTCCAGAAACCCCTCCTTGGCTCACGGGCAGGCTCGGCATGTACACCCTCTCAGCATCCAGCACCAGCTGCACAGCAGACAGCATGGGGGAGGAAAGGACAATACAAGGAGAACAACAGAGCTGCATTGAATCAACGAGGAAATATCACTCTGCCTGTTTCTTTCCACCCGAGGCGACTGCACATGCTCATGTGGCACGCAGCGCAGGAGGAGATAGAGGCATGTCCAATGTGTGCATAACCAGTGCACTGATCCATAAGGAGGATATAATAAATAGATTGCAATACAAAGTCCACATTGATGTGGCAGAAAACCTCAGAGAAAGTGAGATTTCAAACATTTTTACTATATATCTGGGACAAGTTCAGTGCAGATTAACACCAAGTTTCCTTCCCTGTGGCAAAAAAAAAAGGGAGATGTGGGTGTGTTACAGCCTGGGACTATAGGGCCCCCTGAGAATAAATTCAAAAAGGTCAAAAGAGTGCCTGTTTGTAATCCAGCCAGTTATTTGCACCACAGCAATTACCCCGTCCCAATTCAGCCATATTCAATAACCAAATTCACTCTAAAGAGTAACATGAAAATGACAAACCACTGCAACACAACAGGCCCTCAGAAAAGACAAACAAATACTGTGAAGGTTCAAAATTCACCGAGCATGGACTTATAAAAAAAAAAAACTCCCTGTGTTCACAAATACAGATTAACTCTGCTGGAAGACCAAAGATATCACAGCAGTATTTTACCTTTACAACAACAAGCAATATGTGTTTTTTAAAAAATACAAGTAAAAAAGAGATCTATAACTAAAGATGACTGGCTCTAATGAGATTTCTCAGGGCGATCTTTAAGCTTTTTTGGACAAATAAAAAAGACAAATAAGCCAGAAAAGGAGTCCCACTGCCAAACTGCACTTAAATGTGAGACTCTTGTGGATGAAAAGCTCCCAGGTGTAACTGCGAGTGATTACAGGAGCGTGAAGCAGCATGTTGTTGAAAAGCAGACTGAATATATTCTCTTGGTAATCAAAAGAAAAAAAACAGAGCAGAAGTTGGCCCGCGGAAGACTTCAGGAAGTGAACAGCGCTTTTCTTACCAGTCCTATACTCGACTGCAGAATGATGTCCATGTTGGAAGCAGCCTCGATGTCTCCAGCCAGCGCTTTCATATGAACTCCTTTTGGCGCGTCGATACTGAGAGATCGAGTGGGAGACTCCAACCTGAGGCAAAAACAGCTCAGCATTAAGGTCCCATCATAGCATCTGTGGTTGATTTTGCACCTCATTGACATTCAATTACATACTCAGTGTGTCATAAGACCTTTTTAACAATGTTTTTTATTGAATTTTTTTCAATTTTTAAACAGAACATACAACACAAACATCCCCTCACATGGTGCCACACTCATTCAGACAAAGACAAATAAGGTGGCAATAATATTAATATTAGTAAATTAACTTAAGTAGACAAACGACTATCTTCTTCAATCAGTGAAACAAGACTTATTAGCCAAAAAGGACATAAATGAATCCCAAACATCGATAAATTCTCCTTGTCTACCCCAGATCATATATGATCATTTCTCCAGCCCAAGGCCGCTCATTAACTCTCTCTTCAACACTCCAAACGATGGTGGTTCAATATTTTTCCAGCTTAGTGCAATCATCCTTCTTGCATGGTGAAGACCAAAGTCAATCATTGGTGTCATAAGACCTTAAATTTTTTAGGTTTTCAGTGGATGTGATGCAATTTTGTTTATTACAAGGATTTACTCCACAAAAACATGACAATTTGATGCTTCAGCATAACTCAGAGGAGTCAGTCTTTACTTATTATCCAATAATATGACCCAACAGTACAATATGGCTGAAGTGCTTACTTCAGATCTTTGAAAAGTTCAGATCTCAGCAGGGGCGTTTCCACTGAATGCTGGAACAGAGCTCCTTCAGGACCTGATGAAGAAATTGACACACACGTTCACATACTTTGAGGTCGAGGCATGTTAGAGAATCTATTGCTTTGATACAGGGCATTTTTAACAAGCTAAGCTTAGACTACCTTTCATTACTGAGGAAGTGCTAGAGAGGAGGGGGGCAGATTAAAGAGGACAAAGAGGTAAAATTGGATCTGAAACCCCCAACAAACTTCACAGAATGTGCTTCAAACGGATGTCGACTGCAGCCGTTCGACTCACAGTGGGCACAGAAGCTTTGTTTCAAGGATTTTACCAAACAGCCCCTCTGCCGCTGTGTGCTGTGGATCAAAACGACCTCGGGCATAATGAAGCTATCAGCTGACACACTGTTCAACATTAATCAGCCACCACAGTGTGTGGTCAGTGACCCACACCACCATCAATACACACACTGGACACAGAGGCAAAAAGGAAAATGGGGGATGGTTCAGCTCGATGCAGTAATACTTTAACCTTCAAAGCTTTTTTTGCATAATATGATTTACTTTGTGGCACTTAAGTGTTATATTTCTTCTGTTGGTTTGAAACAGAAGATAAAAAAATACTACTTAATTTGATTGATCTCAGCTTCATGGCATTAATGCATGTTTCTCTTTAGATAACTGTGCCACTATGCAGGTGTACTTTCAGAGATAAACAACTGCATGACATGAGTGATCGTCAAAAGACTGCATCCGTCTTTGTCCTTGGCTGCTGGAAAGCTGCTCAGAAATCTGCCATCGCACCAAATTGCTCCTGTTGAGTTCACATCTGTTGTCAATATTATCTTTATCCAAAAACTGAAAAACACTTTCGCCAAGAGGTGAGCAATATTTCCAGAAAACAGCAGGCAGCAGACGTTGGTATACCTGTGATTCGTAGTTTGTCTGGTCCAATCACAGCCTGGTCGCCATCTGCTGTGAACAGCATGTTGTCATTCTGGGAGTTAATGAGCAGATTTTCAGTGTGTCCCTGAGCCTCTTTTGGACCTGCAATGGCAAAAACAACAACAGCAAAAGGACCTGAAGGGATTTGGCAGCATTACAATCATCAAAACTTTTCAAATATACAGTGCTTAGAGATTACAATGACAAATGTTCAAGCATTACTGTGTAAAACTCTCTATTTCCTCATGCATCCACTGAAGAGTGTAGATCTAGGAGGTAAATGAGCAACCCTGTTACTGCTTCAACTAAAAGGAAACGTATCTGAGGTTATTTCACTTTCCCCTTCGCTGCATCAGTGCTGACTGCCCTGCAGGGGGCGACGCTAAAGCAGGTAGATCAGCTGGTGAGATATTTAACCCACCTCAGCACTTACAACTGTGAACAGGCGTGTAATCTTCCCTAACAAGCATTTCACTTTCATTCACAGAGGGCCGAGAGGATGCAGACTACGCTTTTTATGACTTAATGATCAAGGACATATAGCCGCACTGTGGAACACGGCAATTAGCTGGGTCATTTGTTGGCCTTTTAATTATGAAAAATACCCCAACGAAGCCAATGGTGGGCCATAAAAGGAGCAGGAATATGAACCTCCGCCGGCCTCGGGCCCCCTGTGTTATACAGAACGATCCGGAGGCGATGGCAGAGAGAGGAATGTTGCATTTAATGGATTTTAAATGGAAATCTAAGAAATTATAAATAGAAAGATGGCTTCTTGTCACTGTTAATGTTGGATGAGAAATTGCCTGAGGACATGTGCATGAATGACTTTATTATTGTCGTCATACATCAATGGGACACTTTGTTATGCGCGAGTGCTATATGTGTCTGCATGTACATGCGTCCTCTTTCAGGCTCTTACCCACATGTATCCTTCCTGTGATGTTGCCATATTCATCTCGGGAAGCGAGGGTAACGTTTTCTGACGAGTGCACCAGAAGAGAAGTGTCCTGAATAGAAAAAAAGAAAGAGGATTTTTTTTTTTAGTTTTTAGTCAAGCTAGCAGCATGTCTGTTAGGATGGAAATGTCAGTCCACCACTTTGGTCCTTAGTGATGGATGGGGAGGACATTTTGTATGAACACCGTCAGCCCTCGGTGGATGAATCGTACTGACTTTCAAGGTTCTTTGATCCTTCAGGTTGACCTTTGTGTTTCCTTTTTAAAAAAAAATATCCCAACAAGTCTCAGATTGATTTCTATGAGAGATCATCTGAGGTCGGCTTTGTTTATGATCAAATCCCTGCAAAACTAATGACTTCCCCATCAGCCTCAAATGAACTGAGTGTATGTACTGTAAGCAAATGTTAGCACGCTGGAAATCTCATAAAATGGTGAAAATGGTAAACATTAAACCAGCATTAACCTTTTCAGCGTGTTAGGATGCTGACATTTATTTTTTGACAAATAAAACTATTTAGCGCTGCATTCTGAGCCCTTTCTAAAACTTTCATAAACTGAGATTTTGGCTAATTACTCCAGTTAGTAAGAACAACATTTTGGCTGCCAGGCTGATAAAAATCACACTGACTGGCGTTTATCTTTCACTTGCACAAAACTTGTTTTAATTCTTTCTTTATCAGCAAGTTTCATTCAATTAACAGACGTATTTAATACATGCACATTCATATAAAAGACCTTTTATTAATGTCTGATTGGAGGATGATATGCTTCAACCAGAGATTATTTACAAACTAAGAACCTAAAGATTGTTCTTAATTAAAGCTGACTTATGAAGCATTATTAACTTATTTAAAAAGCAATAATTAAGCAATCAGTTACAGCCTGTACATCCTTTATAAATGGTATTCAATTAGTCAGTGGTGCATAATCTTATAGAAATATTAGCAGAAGATATGACACATGCTAATTGAGTGTGACGTAACTGAAACACAGAGGAAAAATGAGCTTTTATGAAAATGTTTAAATAAAGCAGCTTAACCAATAAATCCATACTGTTCCTCTGCAGCTGTGAGGAAGCCTGTTAAAGACAAATGATCCAAGAAACCAACTTTCATGTCAAAGATGTGACGGTTGCCCACTAAATCCCAAAAAACTCATTAGAAGCCCATAGAAAACATTAGAGAAAGTGTCCGTCCATATACGAGAGATACATCGCCTTTTTTAATGAGGCCCATAAAGAAGAAAGAATGCTACAAAATTGCTGCTATGAGCAAGAAAAGCCATACCATGTAAACAACTGCAGCAAAGTGTTCCCATCTGCTGCTAGCAGGCGGGCCGTAAACTACTTTCCACCACGAATATCCCTGAGGTTAATGGGGAGCTCGCTGCACCACCACGTGCACCGTGAGTGACTGCCAAATCCAGTTTGCTCTGACACATCTCCCAAGAAAAAGTAAAGTCAGAAAAATACAGTTCGCTCACTACAGCTGTGTAAAAACTGCCCGAGTGTCAGCAAGGAATAAGATTGAGATGATAACAACATGTGTGTTCATGGATCCAGCTGCTCACAGCCAAGTTTGGTAAACAGTGAGATTTCAGGCCACTTAATTGAGCAAACAGTAGTTTGAGAACGGGCTTTGAAGAGGGCTGAAGGTGGAAAGGAGGAGAAAAAAGTGGGAATAGGAGCAAGAAAAGTGTGTTTTCCTGACTGTCTTACTTCTCTGGAGTGAATCTCCTCAGCGTAGATGGGGAGAAGAAACTCTGACTCGCCGTTCTCCAGCTTGACCCCATCTGGGTTTACCTGTAGGAGTCCCATCCCTTCCTATGAACAAGAAAAAAAAAAGACACACATGCACTCAGACAACGATACAGCCATTTGGGTTTAACAGGGATATCAGAATCTGCAGATGAAGCGGAAAAAAAGAAACTGTAATTTGCATGTTAACACCACAAAATATGCAAGTTTAGAGGGTGAAAAAGTTAGATTTTTTTTTTATTTTTATCATCTAACTACTTCAAGTATGAAACACACACAGCAATGTTCCCTGTGGGACTTCGGGTCATGTGAAAATAAACCAACCGGTTTCTTAAGCTGAGCAGACACTTCACAACAGTTTCCAAGTGTGTGTTTGTGTATGTGTGTGTGTGTGGGTGTGTGTGTGTTTGTGTTTGTGTTTGTCGCATCTCTCCCTTTGCTTCTGCATAAATCCACAGATGCCATCTGGACGTGAGACAAAAAGCTGACAAGGAATAACACACACATTAACTCTCCTGTTTAGACAGCCAAGTAACTAAATGATAGTTAATACTCTTGCTTCTGCCGCTGATTATAACAAGCAGGGTCGCCGGGTCAATGTGACTGATACACAATTAAACATTTTTAAAAAATAACGACATCAGAAAGTGACACAGTGACTACAAGCCGGCTCCAAATACAACCTGCCAAGGTGAGTCATGCGTACCGTGTTGAACCACATCACCCGGAGGATCCAGATGGTGAGGGCGAAGTTGATCACCAGGATGATGATGAGCAGCAGGACGAACAGGTAGAGGCAGCGCTTCCTCCAGCCATAGATGCCGATCTTGTAGACGTGGTCGGGCACCGGCATGGGCACGCTGTCGCCCTGGGTGGTGGTGACATACTGCTCTCGCACCATCTGCTAGCTTGGGCACAACACATGAGGAAAGGCACAAAGACAACAGAAACAGATGTTACAAAGGAGGAAAACACACATTTACACACATGGAGAGATTACTCTGACATGGTTTGACACAGAGTCAGTGGTTTTTTTCTCGGTGATCAGAGATTACAGGCCATTGAAAGTGACAACATGCTCAACCTGCCACACTGAGGGCTCTTTTGGTAAACACCACCGCTGTGACTCAACCTGTAATAACTTCTTCTGGTCACTTGAGGACAGTGAAAACAGAGCTGGGAGTGCAACTCTGGCATATTTTATCTTTTTTTTAAAGTTCATGTGCAAACTTCAGCCAGCACATTCAACATTTATGGAGCCAAAATAATGTTATTTGTAGTCATCCGGAAAATGTAATTACAACATTCACTATTTCTTGACTCTTCTTTTAGTCTCCACCTACTCCCAGGGGAAAAGTCTGGCCTTTTGGCTGCCTTATACTCTGCTATGGTTACCAGCTAGTTGCTAACTATGTCTTTCTGCTGGTTGGTGCAGGGCGGCTGGAGGAGAGTGAGTCAGAGGTTTCTGTCAAAAAATAAGGAGAGAAAAAAAGAAAAGAAAAAATGTCTGCTGTAGTTGAAAATGTGTGATTTTGTGGGTCAGGAAAACCAGAAATATAAGCTAGAAGTTCCTATAAATCTGCATTCAGCTGAGGGGAACTGCAAAGATGCAAATCATAATGATCTTCAAATATCTGCTTGTCACTATGAGCAATCTCTTTCACCCTTTAATACGAAAATATTGACAAAGCAGATTTAAATTCACAATATGTATTTTATGCTGATAGAGGTCTTTTGATTAAAATGGCAAAAAACAAAAAAACATAATCTAATGAATTTGTAAAGCAGCGTGGGATCATTTGATTTGCTTTGATCTAATGGTGCGTTCATTGTTTAACACCCCTCCATCGCAGATGAGAAGTTTTCTGGCTGACTCGAGCAGAAATGTTCACAAACGAGCTGTTTTAGTCACATTTGCAGACTTTCTTTCTCACTCTCTGAATGGAGTTTTAACCCCAGAAGGAAGAGACAGATGACAAAATAAAATGTGCCATTGCCTTAAATAAAATTTCTCTGAGCTTAAACATCACTGAAAACATTTGGGTTAATGAGAGCACACAACTCAACAATATATACAACATTTATATAGTCATTTTTATTAGTTTTAATATAGTAATGTAACTTGAAATGTAAGTTTAAGTACGTCTAGGATATATTTGTACTGCAGTTTTATTTCTTGCACACAAACTTTTCCTTTGATTTTTTCTTACTGTTGCAGAATTATGGGCGAACTGCTTAATAACCTTGAAGCGATCAGCATTTTTGCTGTAGATGCAGGTTTTAAGAGGGTTTGGAGAAAGAATTCAGACATCAGTGAGGCATCAATATTATTAATCAATACAAAATTGTGTTATAAAACAACTTAGGTTGATTATTGCTCACGTAATTATGTCATGGGGTTGATTTCCATCTCTGACAAACAACTTTCACACATCCCTTAAAATATGGATTCACTCTACTCAGATCAAGGTTTAGATGTATAGAAACAGGCTGCATAATAACAGATCTTTACCATGTTTACACCATAAACAGTTTATCATTCATGAGTCCGGAGGCTCGCTGGATATCTGACGCAATGTGCCAACGGAAAAACTTGAATGAATTTCCAGCTTCTTCCTCAGGAAGGCGAAGAAAAACACCACCTATTACAGAGCAGAGACAGAACTCTGAACACACAACAACAGCAGGCTGTCGACGACAAGAAACCGAGGAGATAAATCATAGCATGTTTCAAAACACAGCAGCTTTCTGTATTCTGTTCACGTCAGGCCAACAGAGCTCCAACTGCAGGACTGCACCACCTGCGAGCGAGCCCCCCAGTCAGCACATTTGGATCATCTGACACAGTGACAACCCTCTGGGACAGATTTCACGGTGACACGGGAAGTGTGTGTTCAAGAACAGTGGAGCCAAGAACCGCAGAGCCTCACGGGGCTGCAGGGAGAGGGGAGCAATGCCACTCTCTATTGAATAATCTGAATTAATAACCAGACACGGGCTGCAGAGAAAGCTGCTTTCACCGAGGACAAGGCCTGAAGATAATGCTGCTGTTTGTGGATTATTACGTGTCAATAAAACACCCAGGACAGAAACAAAGACAGACTGCAGCTCTGTTTAAGAAACACACTGCTCTGAATCTTCATCAGTAGCTTAGAGCCGCCATATCTCAACTTTATAGGAAAAGTTATCCGAACAAAGATGGATCCTGATGGTCTTTTTGAAGCCGGCGGGGTTCAGACTCCAGGCTGATTTACATACGGGGCAGATGTTGCGTCTTCCTGCCACAGTAAAGGCATTTTCCATCATATTAAAGGAGCCTCTTCTCAAACCAAAAAGTAATTCTTCTTTGACATTAACAGATGTTCAGTCAGGCACATCGTCCCGCTGTGACTCCCATGTGATGATACAAGCAGAAAAGTGCTGACAGACTCTGCATTCGGTGACATGATGTCGGAGCAAACTCAAATACGACGTGTTTCTGTAAGTAATGTAGCAAATATCAGTCCATCCCCACAGCAAGGGGGGATGAATAAAAGCACACACACTCACTGTTTGAGGTCTGAACCCTCTAAGATCCAGAGAATATTTCACAGAGGCCATAATATATTGACTCCATGGCTGGTTTCTGGCTGTTTGTAGCAAATACAGTGAGGGGACATGTTGGCAAAGAAGGCTGAGAGTATTTTTATGACCAAATCTGCCTGTCGGTAGGACCTGTCACATGGCCAGCATGTACAGCTGTGATAAATAGCCCCTAATTCACAACCAAACAAATAAATGCTGCTTGAAAATAGCTGGAAAAAGAGACTATTTCCAAGGAGAGAGAAGAGCAAAGTTGATAAGAACGAAGTGTTGTAAAACGCTTTGCTCATTTCTCATCCTATTTATAATTTTAATCGTACCTGTGAACAGGAGTCGTTAGGGCAAATTGAATATAAGCAGCACAGCAAAGCAACAGCACCTTTTAGTAATGGTGTTTGCTACAATATGTCGTGCTCAGCTGCTTTAATAAATGTGTATTCAGCTCAGTTTAGAGGTGTTTTCTTCAAGAGAGTTCTCAGGATTAATCAGTGTTTCTGTTTAATTGACCGATTCCATTATACCTTTTAACAGCCACACATCATTTGCGTGTTAACATGTTGATCAGCTCATTTTACGCTTAAAGGCAAATGAGCGGTGAGGATTAAAGAGCTCCGGATTTCTTCATTATGATGTTAATGAATTTGATCTAACTCGGTCTAATTACTTTAAATGAAGGCATTAAGAGGCCTCCCTTAGTTCAACGGGAGCAAGAGGAGGAGGAAGCAGCTTTGAGGTTTGGATCTTTAAAGGCGTCTTCCAGCTCCAGTTTCAGTGTTACCACCAACCCTTCAGCCACAGACTGATCCTTCCATAGCAACCCAAATAAACACTCCCAGAACAGTCTTGCCGCTCAAGTGCCAAGAATGCTCAATTTATGGGACTTTACGGTCGGAAATACAGTCTGACTCTGCAGACTTAGAGACAGGATGGCTTTTATCGAGTCCAAGCTGTTATTTTTTTTAAGCTTTCTGCGACTAAAAACTACTTTAAAATAAGATTGTCAATCTAAAACTTTACAGATCCTAAACCTCAGGGGAGGAGAGGACTAAATGAAAGGATTCAAAGGCATTGTTGACCTTTTACAAAGACTCAAAGCTTCTCCCAGAGATGAGGAGCACTTGGTCCAGCACAGTTAAAGTTAGGGCACCCTCTCAATTAACCTTAAACAAGTGATGCTCCCTGCTTGGCTCTGGCTCTCTGGCTCCGACCTCTGGATGAGAGCGAGGGCCAGGCCCGACATGCTCGCCTGAAATCCACAGGGTCCAAGCTGTAATTGAGAATCCAGGCGTCCCCCTTGAGTCGAAGCTTGACCTGACCGAATGCCAAAAGTTTTAGCGAGTTAGGAAAACTCAAATTTGTTTAGCTGAAGGACGCTTTGCAGGGGGAATACTCAGAGGAACTGCGCATGTTGAGCGCAAAGCGATCGAAAGCTGAGCGCAGGGCTGTAGTCTGTGCCTGACTGTCTGTGAAGTAAGTGGCTCCGCTCTGCTGTGATGCCTTCACTTCTAAAAATAGGACACAACATTGGGAACTAAATTTAAAAAAAAAAAAAAAAAAAAAAGCAGCACAGGACACACACACACACACACACACACAACATAGCAGATATTACTAATGAAAACAATAAGACACTGGACTTCTGCTCTAAAGCACATAAAAACAGCAGTAAGGTGCTCTTTCACAAAGTTATTTTTGTAAGCCAATATTTTGCCATGTATGGTAAAACTGCCCACAGCTGGCAACCAGAACACACTTTTTCCAGATCCTAAACTTCATCTGTAAGGACTAAAAAAGTAATCACAGCAACAACAACAAGGAGTCACAAAAGGAACAAAAAATTTGAGAAATTGCACAGTAGGTTAAAGGTTGTTATTATACAACATATTATCTCCTTAAGAGGAAGTTACAGAAGAGACGAGACAGAGTGTTTTACTGGAGGAAAAAAAGCCGGACTACTCACCGTTTGTGTGTTGAGGCACAGCAGACACAGTCCTCTTTCCTACGTTACAGTGAGCAGAGCTGGTGCTGGTACGAGCAGCTTGAGAAGCAGCGGCGCTTGAGCTCCTCGCACGTCTGTCAGCCACTCAACAGCTGCGTGCCATAAATCCAGCTCTGGAAGTTGCCCCGGCTGCTCACCACGAGACGGCGCTCGGACGCCCCTGCAAACCCACTCTGACTCCTTCCCTCTGCCTTCCTGCAGACATTTGAATATCAACCAGCGTGTATCTGACAGAGACAAACACAGAGAGCAGGAGGAGGAGGAGGAGGAGGAGGAGGAGGAGGAGGAGGAAGGGAAGGAGGATAAACCATCATTAGGGAG
>JAQMCX010000053.1:6752584-6797532 GCA_029814765.1 Acanthurus leucopareius | reverse complement strand
TAAAGAAAATACATCTCTGTTTAAATGTTTTGAAATAACATCCGTTGTTATAGATGATTTCAAAGTAATGACAGAAACAGTGTTATAGCTATCAGAAGTGATGTCATGCTTCATACTAACAATGCAAACCACTATTTATTTTAAATTACTTATGGAGCCTACACAGAAAGCATACGCATTAGTAAACATAGCAAACAAGCAGTATTGAATACGGGATTAATTAAATTTAAAAAAATTTAAAAATAAAATTTATTAAATGTATCCTTCATACTCAAGAGGAAGAAGAAAACATTCAACAGGGGTCGTACTTCTATCTCAAATTCATGTTTGTCAAGGAATACAGTCTTTGATACAACAAACATAAAAACATTTGACTGCTACTTTGGCTACAGTAAAACTTCTCCCAAAATGATTTTCTTGATCAACAGTAAAGCAAAATCCAATCAGGACACTGCAAACTAAATATGACATTTGTGCAACTAAAGAACTATATCATTGGTATGTTTCATTTTTTTGAAACACATACACACATTAATCTGACGAGAGGGGACCTTAAAAGTTATACTAACTTAATAAACACACAAAAAGTTTAACTTGGAAAATTTCGCCTGAATCAAAGCTGTGTAAACAAGCGCAAAAAGGGTGTAATGGAGTACTGAGCACGGCCTTCATTCAGGGACTGCAAAGGCAGCCCAATCAAGAGCAACACATGGGGTCATCTCATAAAAATGTTACATTTCAGGATGCATACATTGAATGCTGAGTAAAATTCATGATTTTGAAACAGGCATTTTGTCTGACCCCATCTGCTCATCTTGGGGGTCAAATATTTACCTTTAGCGAGCAGTTCCTGGAGAGCGTTCCTGGCCAGGGAGCCACGGATCTTGAGCCTTTCGGACACAACTGCGGGGGTGATGAGCTTGTAGTTGGGAACTTCTTTGTACAGCTTGTCGTAGGTCGCCTTGTCGAAGAGCACCAGGTTGTTGAGCTTATCCCTCACTTTTCCCTTGGACCACTTCTGCTCAGAATCAAAGCATCATCATATCAGGTATTAGTAAAGGTCTGTTGTATGTATTCAAATTCACCACCTGCATCACATGCAAAGGGTCAGTGCTGGGTAAATAACTGATGCATACCTTCTTCTTGGCTTTGCCTCCAGACTTGTTGACTGGGTCCTTGTCCTTTTTGGACTTCCCGGAGTCCTTCTTCTTGTCTGGCTTGGGAGGCTAATAACACAAAACATAAAGTTATAGCATCTCATCTGAAGACCCCAACTACACGAGACATGTCAGCGCATGCTTTAAATTAGTAAAAAACGAAGATAATGAAGCATCTGCAGTTGATATATAATTTACTTGTATTGCCCGGCTGATTAACAGTCATTAGCCTGATGATAACTCAGCCGGCCGTCATGCGATGGCCTTCTCTTCAGAGCTATTTCAGCCATCACATCAACGAACACCGTAAAGTATTCTCTTGATCAGTATGCAATCATTGTAATGTCTTTACAGTGTTAGTTCATGTGTAAGTTCATGGATTTAATTATCATTTATGTGGACTAAAGAGTGATAACTTCGGGAGGCTAATTTTCGGTAAGTCCGGCGTCGCATGAAAGCATGGTGGAATTAGCAAGTTAGCTAGCTAACTAGCCAATCGCTAAATGAGTAAAATTTAACTATATGCTCCATCCACACGCTCGCGTTTGAAAGCATATTGCTGTCACCAGATAATGCGAATAATTAAACTCGAGATGAGTTACAGAAACACGAGAAACTCTCTATTTGTTTCCACAAAACGTGTAATAACTGTCCTCACCATGTTTCCTCGTCAAGATGTCGGAGCGAAAGGAAGTTCACCCGTGCAAGAGCCCCTTAGACAACCTGTATATGCGGAAGTTGGATACGGAACTCTGGGAAATTGAGTTCTTCCATGTTTTATAGTTTTCATTGATTTATCAGTTGTTAAAGACTCAGTAAACAGGTGCGCGACCGTGTATCGGTAGTTTTTAGATTAATACGAATACAAAACAATTAAAAACTTAACAAAACAAATTATGAGCTAATTTAGATTTCGCCTCTTTTTTGACGCTTTCAGGTCACATGATAATTTTGTCAGCTGAGCAGGACGTTGCAAAGATGGTGATCTTCAGTGTGTACGTTGTGAATAAGGCTGGAGGTTTAATTTACCAATATGACAATTATGTACCGAGAGCAGAGGCCGAAAAAACATTTAGTTATCCTCTGGATTTAGTGCTAAAGCATCACGACGAAAAGGTCGTCGTATCGTTTGGACAGCGAGACGGAATCAAAGGTAACGTTTGAGATCACGTCGTTAGCTCGTTACTAGCTAACCCAGCACGCTAATAATATCTAACTTTTCTCAAGACGTAAGGCTTGAAGATGTACGACGAAATGAAATGTAGACATAAAGTTACCTAACATTTATGCAAAGTTTATGTTTAATGTCATTGCATTAATTTGGGTAGTCTCCTGTGGAAGAGCTAAAATATTTAAGCTCTGCAGTCCATATGTGTAGATATTATGTTAGCATCCGAAGTGGACTCAGTTTCAATGTTAATAACGAGGTATATGCACCTGCTAGTGCATGGTATTTTGAAATCTGGCTTTAACTGTATTTTCTGAGGCTTATGATGCATGTTATCTCTCTCCAGTGGGTCATGCAGTGCTGTCCATCAATGGAATTGATGTGATGGGCAAAAACACGGCAGATGGAAAGGACATCCTTGAATATTTGAAGGATCCCTCAAATTATCCGGTGTCTATTCGCTTTGGACGGGCACGACTGAGCTCCAATGAGAAGCTGATGCTGGCATCTATGTTTCACTCGTAAGTCACATCCATATTTGACAGCTGGACAGTGGTAGTGGTCTAGTGCATGAATCTGCAAGTCATCCATAGGAGCCAATTTCCAAATAGTTTAAAGCAGCTTCTATCTAGTTTTACAGCCTCTAATTTTTACTATATATTGGGAAGCTTTGGTCTCACGTGGATCAGACAAGTATAACCAATATTGTACCTTCTTACTCATTTTAGTTTTTACACCAGTCAGTATTGATGGATCCCTGGGTTAAACTTACAATGGCCTGTCCTTGTGTTCCTCCCCCAGGTTGTTTGCTATAGGTTCACAGCTATCTCCTGAAGTTGGCAGTTCAGGGATTGAGATGCTAGAAACGGACGTATTCAAGCTCCACTGTTTCCAGACTCTGACAGGTCAGTGGTGTGGATGAATATTCTTTTGAATGAAACCAGTGAAATAATTTTGTTGGTCGTGAGTAAAACCCTCACAGGAACCCTTAATGTGCCATATTTGCTAATTTCACTTTTGACTTTAGCTATTTTAAACTGACATCTTTCTTACTGCTTGTTTCATCTCTGTCCTGTCAGGGATAAAGTTCATCGTGCTTGCAGACCCTCGTCAATCTGGTATCGATGTGCTGTTGAGAAAGATTTATGAAATCTATTCAGATTTTGCCCTCAAGAACCCGTTCTACTCTCTGGAAATGCCAATCAGGTAATAGACACAATCAGGATGATAAAAAAGTGGAGGAAATAGTTGGTACACTTCAGATTATATGTCATTCGTTCAATGTCTAACACTTACATGCTCAATCACTCATTTTATCTGATGCCACTGTAAATGTTTGATTTTCAGGTGTGAACTCTTCGATCAAAATCTAAAGAGTGCACTAGAAGTCGCAGAGAAAGCAGGAAACTTCGGAGCCGGATCTTGAGCCAGAGAGGAATAAATACAATGTGCTTTTATTTCACTGCGTTGATATGACTTAAAGTTCGATTGGTTTGTATTTAGTTTTTTTTTCCATTGAGTAATCATTGTAAATACATCATGTTTTGTAAATACGTGAAGATTAAACTGCTTACTGTATGTAAATGTTTCATATTGTGTGTTTTTTAGCTGCATATGTATTGAGTGAATGAGTGATTCAACTGCCTGATAAATAATGAGCTTAAACTATGAAAAAAAAAGCTTAAACCACAAAATTAGTAATAACAAAGTATCATTTATTCAAGCCATTGTTCTCATAAAGGAGACCACATGCTTTCTACAAAAGAGAAGTTTTGTTGTGTAAGTTCTGTTATTGTATTAATGACTAAACATTATAAAAGTTATTGCTCTTAACAGTTTTTGTGCACCAGTTACAAACCAAGTTCCAGTTTTGTGCTCGTACCACTGTAATGTTGCTACAAATGCCAGAGAGAAAACCTTTCTCTAGTTGTGTTTTTTCCCCACTTTTCATTATTTGACATAGTGTTTAATCTTGTACATTTGAGGTTGAATCATTGTTTACATAAGGTGACAGACTATTATTATATGAAAAAAACCACACCTTTGAAAACAGGTCTTTGCGTAAAGTTTTGTACCCTTTAACAGCAGTAGTTTATGTTCATGTCCTGGCTTAGACTGACAAGAGAAAATACTTTGGTATAAAAAAAAAAAATCCAAGAAAAATATGAACTACAATGATGACTTAAAGCATCCAGTTTTCCTCTGGGAGCAGAGGATGAGGCTTAATGGTGTTTCAGTCTGTCTTCTTGGAAACATGACCCATCTTGGTTCGGATGTTGCGCAGCAAGAAGAATCCAACAGCAGTGACACCACAGGTTATCTCTGCTACCCAGAAGGCCATCTCCCAGCCATGGTGCTTGGCAATGGTGCTAAATGGTAGTCCAGACAGGAAGCCACCAACTGAGGAGAATGAAAATGAGTGAGTTCACTCAAAGGATTAGAGAAAATAAAAAAGTTTTGATAGTCTCAATTCACTACACTTAGGATTAGTCAGTTAGATTAGTGTACTTTGGAGAGCTGTGCAGCTAGTTATCTTACAGTATGTAGACTACACCAATTAAAAAGTATCACTAAGAAACTATCAGTATGGATTTGTATTATTAGAAAGAGGGCAAACAGCTGTCAGTAACAGCTTGAACAGGCTCCATGTGTCCATGTAGTTAATGCACGATATATCAACTCAAAAGTAAAAACCAGTTGACTTACAGTTGGCCATTAAAGCAACGATGGCATGTGAGGTCCCACAGTAGTTGGACGGGGCACTCTCATTGGCTATAACTCCAAACAATGCTATTGGTCCATAAGAGGAGAAGCCAAAAGCAGCACCCAGGCTGAGAATCCACACCTGAAAATACAGATGAAGGATACGTCCATGAGTCGTCTGGCACACAGTGTGATGTATGGAAGACTAAATAATTCATTTTTGCCAAATGAGAGGTCAGTACAAGAACAGATACCTTTGAGCTGTCGGCAGTAACTGTGACTCTGAACAGGTACATGGACACAAACATTCCAGCCATCATGCAGATCAGGATGAAATGGCGAGGATTGCCATAGGTTCTCATGCCTTGCTGTACAAATAAAGAAATGGAAAAAGAAAATTTTGCATTATTTGTTCCTATTCTTGCAAACAGATCAAAAAGAACAGAAAATATATTTTAACTTGAAAGCTGTGTGCATAGAGGTTGTGCATTTCATGATTATTGTGGTGGTTCAAACATTTGATCCTTCTGTGCAGAGACACAGTGAACATGTCGCTCTTCTTAGCCCGGTGCTCTTCTGGGCTAATCAGTAACAGGAAAATGACGTAATCTTACTCTGTATTTTTTGAGTTATGGCCAAAAATTAGGCCACAGTGACCTTGAACTTTGACCTTTGGCCCCCAAAATCTATTCAGTTCACCCTTCGGTCCAAGTGGACATTTGTGCTTAATTTGTTCTTTAAATATCAACTTCATGAGAATGAAACAGATGGAAAATCCAAAAACACAATGGCTCTGCCTTTGACTGTTGCAGGCAGAAAGGCATAAAAACATAGAAGTTATTTTCAAGAGATATATACTATGAGCACACTCACTTTGGCCACAGCCTTGTCAGAGAGGAAACCTGCTGCAAGACTGCCTATGAGGCCTCCGACCTCCAGGGCACTCATGTATGAGCTGCCTATGAAGAAGAACATAGTGACTCACAAGTAAAAACAGTAAATAAAAGTGAAATCTCATCATATTTCTTAACAGAAACTGGAAGTGTCCCCTCTACCCCATTTCCATACCCATGAGCGTGGACTGGCCCTTGTCCTGAATGAGGAACAGCTGGCCCCAGTCGGTGCAGGCCGTCTTCACCCCGAACACAACCAGGTAGGACACAGACAGCAGCCACAGGTAGGGTGACAGCAGGAACTCAGACAGGGTACTTTCATTACTGGAGGATGCTGAGCAGGAGGCAGGAGAGAGACAAAGGATTGTTAGTCAATATGGTGTTTCTGTATCTGACACATTACACTTAACATGACATAATGGGTGTGATTAAAGTGAAGTGTGGGCTGGAGGGATCTCTGCCTTAACACCATCTGTTCACTGTACATACTACTTTCACTTTGCCTGTGCATGAGCTAGACACAGCTCACACAAGTGACATGTGAGGGGCACACTGGGTGCAGAGTCCACCGACCTTTGGCCACAACATAGGAGGCACACGCTGTTTTAAAACACATACAAATCTGCACAAAGTACAATTGTGCTTTAACTGTGTCTCGCCTATGTTAACACAAATATACAGATTCAGTCACTGTCAGAAAAAAGGTTGTGGCTGGGATTAGCATTATCATCCAGTAAACCTCGGTCTCACCTTTTTGGCTCTTCTTGGCTGCTGCTTCGATGTTTGGCAGCCCCACATCCTTGGGCTCATTCTTGATGAGCAGCAGACACACAAAGGAGAACACGATACAGATCATTCCAGATACCGACAGTATCATCCTCCAACTGTAAGTCTGGGCCAGCACAGTGGCAATAATGGGGCCCAAGCTGCCCGCCAGATTCATGCTGCAGGAGAGAACGGACCACCATGTGCCGAACTGAGAGGGCTCAAACCACTGAGGACAGAGAAGGGGAGAAAATGACATGAAATTATGACAGAGCTGACAGAAAGTATCATTATCTTTTGCGGTACAAAGTGGGGAAGAAATAATTGAATGAGTTCAGTGCATTGAACCGAGTGAATGGCAGTCATTCAACATTCAGGTATTGCACAACATTTCAGGTTGCAAATCAATGACGTCAAACACTCGCACTGTACCTACATTATAACACTGATATTCTTTTTCCGTGCATTGAAAACATTCTATCTTAAATCCTAACATTCAAGATGCAAAAGGTAATGAATAAGTTATTGGTGATGCTTTATCTGCAGAATGACTTTATAGGCCCACATATGAGACATTTTTGGATAGTAACCAGTGTATTTCTGCAGTATTGATGTGCTGGCTTGTGGCTTGTATACCTTGCGCAGCACTCTGCCACAGGGAGGCCAACCAAGGCCCTGGCCCAGACCGTTAAGAAACCACAGGGTAGAGAAGACGGCGACAGTGGAGGACCAGGAGAAGACCACATTGATGCCTCCAACCATGCACAGGCCAATTGAGAAGAGCCAGCGGGCACTGATCTGGTCTGAAAGCACGCCACTGATGAACTTACTGATAGCGTAGGCCAAAGACTGACTGCTAGTGATCATTCCTGAGCAAAAGAAGGATAAGAAAAGAGGAGTGAACACAGGGCAGATAAAACTTAAAGGTATTTAAGATCTTAAAATCTTGCTGACATAAAGTTCTCTGTAAAGAGGCTGACATGTAATGCATGACAGAAACTAGAAACTGTGATTTACATTTCTTTTTATGTAGAACTTGCAAAACATGACATTAAAGCAACAAAAAAACAACAGATGTCTCATACCCAGGTCATCCTTATCCAGCTTAATTTCTTGCATTACTGACGGCATCACAAAGGAGAAAGTCTTCCTGTTGAAGTAGTACAGTGTGTAGCCAATAAACATGGCCAAAAATATAGTTCCTCTGTAATATCCATAACTTGGTTTAGCCATGGCTGCAGATTTAGTCCTATGAAAATGGCAAAAACTGGAAGAATAGAGGACAAATCCAGAGGAGGGTGCAAGCTCCTGCTGTTTGACAGACTTCTGCTGCCTGTGACAGTGAACTTTGCTTCAGGATCCACTGTGCAGAAACAGCTGCTTACACGCGGAGAGGTGTTTGCAATCACTTGGAGAGGTTAATGGTCAACTTCTCTACCCCAACGCTGATTCAATCCGGGCTGTAACCATGTGCTGCTCACTAGCCAGAGTGGGTGGAAAAGAAATTCTTTAATACATTTATAACATCAGTGCAAGCTCTTCTTGTACATTACTCACATTTATATTCTTATACTATTTTTCATCTGGTATTTTGTTAACTTTGTTCCCATGTCTATGCCTATATTTTTATATTTTGTCTTTAAATGTAAGACATGTTGAGTTCACTTGTAATATAATTACCATTGACATACATGATCTGTCGTTTCCTTTACGCACCTATTTATAAAAAAAGAGTCCTTCTGCTTGAACAATGAACTTGCCGTTGTTTTCATTTGTTGCTGTTTGTCCATTTGAGGATGTTATGGGAGAGGGGGATTATGTGGTTAATGATTTATGGGGGAGTCCAATAGTCATTGCAGACCAGGGGGAGGCTCCTCTGCAGCTGAGGGTGTGTAAAACTGTGGTGATTTTCAACAGCAGAGACCCAGTAAACAGAGAGAGTTTAGAAAATGTGAACAACGTTGCAGAGTAGATAATACATAGTGTGGAAAAGACATGATATCAGACTGCAGGCATACAGACATTTATCCCTGTTTAATTCAAGTTAAGCCAAAACTCTGCATTTACCATCGTCAGTCGCTTAAAGTAGCAGACCTAGATGTACAATGTGGGGCATTCACAGTTTATTCTACATAATCAGTCTTTTGCAGAAGCGAAAGAGATAGCTAGATACCAGATACTAGATATAGTTAGATACCTCGGTATGTCCAGCTCTTCTTGTCTCTGACCACCTCACAGCTGTTTGCGTGTCTTAAGCAAAACAATGGCGACTCACCTTTTTACTTTAGGACAACTCATTCAAGACTGTGTGGAGCATAGTGTGGAGGAGGAGAAGTCATGAAGTTTCCGCATCATGTGGATCAACCGGCCCCGCCCAGCCACGAAGGGTCAATTTAATAAATACAGTGACTTAGCCAAAAGAAGTTATTAGGTGAGTTTTCATGATTGAAACCAACTAAAAATGATCAATTTGGCAAGAATTAAGTCGGTGTATCTCATATTAGTCGGAGTGCACTGTAGTGATGTCTCCACATAAGCTACTCTGATTGCAAAACATATAGCGTTGAATAACGAGTTACCAGTGTTAGCTTGATGTATATTGGCTCATTTAAGATTTTTTAAGCTAACGTTACGTCTTTTAAGTCAGTAAAAGTATTTTCGCTTCGCAATGTTCGTATTTCTCGTTTTACGTATAAAAAATGAACCTAAATGTATAATCTTAAATTTCTCCGACACTTTGCAGTTGCATGTGAAAAGTTATTTTGGTATAATTTTCACAAAAGCAGGAATAGAAAGTTCACGCTGGCTTAACCTTAGCTAGCCTTTTTAGCTCTTCGTATGTTCCCATAGCAACAGGTAACGGACGGAAATTGCAAACGTTAACCTAGCTACAGTATTAGCTAAACATTCAGATTAGCTTTGGCTAGCTCGTTTTATAAATCTTAATCAAAATATTAACGAACAGACCAGCTAACAATATAATAATTAATTCTCTGTGGTCCTAGGCATTTCTACCAAAGGACCATTTCAACTTTTTAAAGTGAAACCAAGCTGCTCATGACGCCATACGGTAACTTATTGCTATTGTCAAAGGTATTTCATTATATCTGTGGTCTCCACCAGGCCATTGTCAATACAAAGAATGGTGAAATATTACTCACACACGGTAAATTTACTAAGGATTCACGCGTTTGAAGTATAAATGTAACTTAGACATACTTTCATTATTGTTTAATATTTTTTCAATCACTTGTATGAGCCCTTTGAAGTATCTTGTATTTTTTTCTGATGGTCCTCTTCGTGAAACCTTACAACAAACTCACACACAAGAAACAAATTAAAATAGCTTTCTGAGATATTACTAGATTCTTTCACACACAGACTCCACAGGAAACTGGGTACAATTTTTAGGTTTTATTTAGGCTAGTATTTCCCTTTCAATTGAGTCATGTTCTTCCACTTATCAATGACAGATCCCCTTTATTACTAATATGCATGACAACAAAAAGGAATTCAACTTATGTTAGGGTTAGGATGACACTTTACACACACAGCTTAAAGCATGTAAGGAAGTTAAGTACATCAAGGTAAATACAGGCTCTTATTCAGACCATTCTTGACAAAGAACTGGATGTACTGAAACCTAATTTCTTCATCATAACCATCTAAACACACAACCTACAGGAGTGTTTATGGATTTAATCAAGCTGTCATTAGGAAACCACCAGCCTGTTTTCTAATTCCTCCTGGTTTTTTCTTGCCTTTGAGCATTAATAAAGGAGGAAACAGGACAGGAGAGTGGGTGGAGGACAGATGGGTGGGGTCTCCATCTAAAAGTTTTCAATTCGTCATGTTCACATCTGTACACGCAAAAAAGGTAATGGTGACCAAGGGAAACACCACAACACCTGGCATACACGGACCTCAATACGAGGAAGGTTCAGAGTAAATACACACACACATTACGGTTAAGGGTTAAGGGCCCTGGGGTTCGGTAGCCGTGGTCCCGTCCTTGCACATACACAGATACAGTCTCACACAAGCACTGTACACGGCACAAGAGGTCACCTAAATACATGGAGCCAATGAAGGAGAGCTAACATCTAGGGAGGGTGGACTGGATAGCCCAGTACAGGGGGGGTTAAAATTCTTATTTAGACCATAAGGTCACACTCACGCACACACACTAACACACCCCCATTCACACAGTGACATACGTCTGTATGCATTTAAAACTCCATAAAGCTACACGCCTGTGCAGAATATACTATCATCACTTAGTGTTGCTAGCTATAGCCATTTAAATGGCAATATATGTTCAAATATTATATGTAACCTTTTTTCCTCAGAATATACAATGATGAAATGCATTATACAGACAAACAAGACCATGTAAGCTGTTCACATGTTCAGTACGTACACCAAAGTAAGAGCTTCTCTACATTAATTTCTTCACGAGTGCAAAATCCAATGCTCCTCCACCTACTTCAAAGGTTCATTGCTGAGCGTTAGCAAGTCCACTTCTGCACAAACCATAAACCAATAAAAAAAAACATGACAATAAAATAAACAAAAAAAAAATCTAAATAAGTAGTCATAAATATGGAATGTGAAAAACAAACACGTGGTCCAATTTCTTTTCAAACAATACAAATAAAAGTCCTTCAATGTGGTTAAATGTTTTCTCTTGTAACAGGACATTGTAAAAAAATAATACTCAAAATGAGAGTGGGTTGTTGCTTGCTTGTGGCCTCTGTTGAGAGTAGAAGACCATGGGAAGCTGGTGAGGAACACAAAGAGAAAAGGACAGATGACAGGAGAGTGTTGGGTCAAGTTGTAGTGGTGGTGGGGTGGGGGCGCTGGGAGTTTTTGGGTGTTCACATGCCATAACCGAAGCTGGGCTGTGGTGGCTGGCCATAACCTGGTGCTGCTGTGTAGCCATAGCCATAGGGCTGTTGAGGAGGCACGGCCACGTTGGGCCCTGCAGTGAGCATGAGCTGGGCTGTGCCTGAACAGAAACATCAGAATAAGTAGTTAGAAGAACATAGCTGTTGTAGTATTCTTAAAAATATTCTTTCCAATCATCAGAACTTGTTAGGACTTGATTACAGCAATGCCACTATCATCTTTTTTTTACCGTAAACAATGGGTTGAGACTCAGTTGCCTGCTCCTCCTGTTTCCTCAGAGATTCAGAGGCTTCGAGTTTGTCAACCTGTGGGACACACAACAACAGTGACAGTGTCAGACTGTGGTTAACATTGTGGTCGATAGGGCTCTTGAAGAGCGAGGGCTGAGACGCCGGGTTTGTAAAAACTGACCTCTGGGTTTTTTCACTGGCTGACGGATGGGACCATTCCTGACAGGCGAAGATCAATACAGTCCAGATTATAATAAAAAACAGGCCTTGCTAACATGTTGGAGGCCCTCTAGAAGGCAGAAGGAGTAACTGCATCTTGAGAACTACTGGCTATTCTATTAAGCTTGGCTACAACAGTCTATCAGATAGACATCCACTTCTTTTGTGGAAAGTATTAGGGATTAGGAGGGGAGACAAAGACAAACAGCTACTGGGTAATAATGGTCCCACCATCCAGCCACCCAAATCATGTGCTGTAACATGTTGGAAATGTAGAGTATGTAGAGAACCAACCCCTCACCAATAAAATCTAAACAAACAGACTAAATAAGACCCACAGTTGTGTTTTTCACACGTTCATTATTTTGTCCATCCCAGATTATGAAACTGTTCGGAATATTTTGCACTGAAGTTTGTGCATTTAAGTTCTGAAAGACTGAGTTCTAAAAATGCCTTGGTACTTAAACACCAAAGAAAGAAGGTACTGTTAAGTAAAACCTGAGGCTGAAACGTTTCATTTGCCTGTGTATTTGATATTTTGTCTATAAACATGTGTGCACCTTCCATGAACATACATTCACACTTACTTTACTCTCATCCCTAAAATATCATGGAACAGACATAGAACAACTAATCCATGAAGACTTTCATAGCTTTTGGTAGTCATTCTTAGGGTTTCAATGTTGCAGGGAAACTGAAGGTTGAATTTTTGTGGTTAATCAAGTTGATAGTTAGGTGAGTGTTTTACTTGTAGTGAAAAGTATTTAAATACTTGCAGATTTTATTTGCTAGTTCTATTACTTATAATTGCTACTGACTTGAAACCATAGAAAGTTGTGTCAGTGTGTTTGCAAGTGTAAAGTTTACAGAGGCAAATCCTCTGTCTTTCACGTCCTTAGTCATTGCCTGTGTTCTAACAACTACAAGAAGCATATTGCAGCCTTGAGAATCAGTTTGCTTTAACTTCCTTTATTTTTCAGGCTTCAGTATTTGCTAGGCAGCTCAGAGGCAGACAATGACAGGGACAGGACAAAAGATAGAGCATGAAAAACAATTCAAAGAATTAAGCAGCAAGGAAAAGGCTTCAGATATTATGCTCAGCTACCACAGTTTGCGTCTTGAATACTGATGAAATGCAGTGAAGGAGAACACTAAATGATGTAACAGGATAGCTTTCCTCTTACTGTGGTTTTGGGTTCAGTTCTCTACATACTGTCTGGTTTACTACTACAGTCAGTCAGTCTGGATAAGCAGGCTGTTCCAAGAAAAGACAGGCTTGTTTTGTTTCAGAAAAGGTTTGAGACACATGCTGAAGCAGCAGTTTAGTCATTTTCTTCTTGAAGAGTGCATTAGAAAGAAAGACAGAAGCAAAGAGCATAGTGGAGGGAGTGTGAAAGAGGGTGGAAGGAATGGTTTTGTACAGCCAGTTCAACGTTTCCAGAAGCAGGCACAGCCAACAACGATGTCTACTAGCCTGGCCTGAGTGCTGCTGATGCTACCAAGGGAAGGGGAAATGCATGCTTGTTGCTCTATATGTAGTTTTTCCTCCGAGTACACACCCAAACTACAGTTTATTTGTTCTCAAAAATTCCGGTTGTTTGTTGCTTGAAGAGACCACACTTTACAGTAAATAGTAGTAAATAATACATAAACTGTAAAAAACAGCCCCCTCTTAAATTGTCTAATGTTTATGTGTTCTCCTTAAACACTGATATAAAATCAGTAGTACTGATAGGCATGGGAAAAAATAACAGAAATGTCTGAAAGAATGGTCACTTCATTAAAATAATGCCTCACTTACTTTTCTATTACTGAATTAAGTTTTACACTTAGCTGCAGTCTATGCTATCGCACTGGTGTCCAAATAAAATTGTTTATGCCCTGACTCCTGTCAGCATCAAGATATAATCAAGAATCATTTGGTCAAGATGATATCTAGCAGCAGACTGCAGCTGAGTGGTGTTAAAACAGTTTTACATTTGAACTGATCTACAAGTCTGAGAAAAGGACCTGACCACAGCAGGTGAGGCAGTCATCCAGAGTGGCACTCTTCACACACACCTATGGAGAGCTGATGGGCATACTGGCTTAAGTGAATGGCTCAGTGTGTTATAGGAGCAATGCCACTATGGGACACATTTGATTTGACAGGGGATGCTTGCACCGACAGATTTAAAAGAAATATCACCGGTCTCTGTGAAGCTTATATCATCTTTCAACTTGGTGCTTATGTTAAATCTCACTGCTCTCATGGACTGCATATATCAGCAAAAAAGTTTAAGTTTGCTATATCACCTTAAAAGACAGTAACACATCAGGGGTGCATTTACGGTTTGTTTCAAATTGATAAAAATGATTGCCATTGCAGATTTAAGTAAAGCTTGGAACAAGAGAAATTTGCAATAGCATCATCATGCTATTTAAGCTTTTATTGCAATGCGCAAGAATAGACAAAAGATGAAAAGTCTGAGGTCGACATTCTTAACTGTAACCCAGTAAATTCAAAGAAGTATTTACACAGAGCTGTCACGGACACCAGCAAACCTAGCAGAGCCACAAAGGATGGATGTGAAGAGCCCCACTCTGGAGTCTTGGGGGTTGGTAGGTGGTCTAGTGGAAGTGTAGAGTTTACAATCAGAAGCAGCAGAGTGACATGGGGGAGGACAGGGGTCATGCAGTTTCTGCTAATTTTACTCCTCCAAACTACAGGCTACGGGACAGGGGAGAGGGGTCCAAAAGAATGATTAGAAAATGGATTCGACTTTCACCTTTTCCTTTATCGCATCAACCTGGAAAGGAAATTCAGAGAGGCAACTTAAGGAGGAAAAAAAAACAAATGGAAGTGTCCCAAAATAGAAACTGACAGAGAGAAAAGAGCAAACAGACGACTCAACACAAACACAAAAATTCTGAGAGACAGATGCAGGTAATAATGCCACTTTTGATACAAATGCAGACTTGAGATTACTCTGGTACTGTAAATCTTACCCTTGGTGGCTTATAACAGTGTAACAAATGAATCAAAGAAGTTTATATTTATACAAAATAGGGTCTTTAGTAAGTTTTAACACCTAAAGATGATCCATTAAAAATGTTCAGAGTTTCATACATAATGTGAAGACTTGATTTGTCTCTATCACATCATAGTCTGTTTCTATAATCTGTCGTCAGTGAGCAACTGTTGGGGTTTGCCCCAACAGGCACCAAAATGTTGTCCGTCACAAGAAAAAACTAAAATTTAATAGAAGCTAATCTGACAAACTAAATTGTTTCAAAGAAATAAAATCCATCAACTTGGCATTGTAAGTTTGGCAAATAAAGGTAATAAATTTTCCCCATAAGCCTCAACTAGGTGTGCTGTCTGTTATGAAAGCAACTGGTAGGTCATACTTGATGCCATGTAACAGAAATAAATGCCATGATGAGCAACACAGCAGTTATGAGTCTCCTCTGAAACACATTTGTATGGAAAAGTAGCTTAAATGGACAGAAACCCAAATGATAAAGAAAACACCAGTGATTGCACATGACTGACAAAAGCATAGGAAGATGAGTATGAACAGAGGAAAGAGTAGGCAGTACTGGGGGGGCTTTATCTTTGATACTGTTTGGGGGGTGGGGGGCCGTGTGACACTGCATATGGGTGAATAGTATTTGCAAACACTTTTTGTGTAGCTGTTCTTTTCGGGTAAGATAGGTAGATATACCAGACACCTATCAGGGTCAAGTATTAAAAGATGTAAGTGAATATCTTTAGTTTCTGTCTGTGGTAAATCCGTCTAAATTGTTTTGATAAACCAGAGGCACGTGGCTCTCCACAGTTAGATGCAGGTTCACAAATACTATTTTACAAGTATCAACACTTAACAGTATCAGACAAATACGTCAACAAGTAGGTAATTTTGTCCAGCTACCTTCCAATTACCTTCTTTCAATACAGTTACCTTAGACTTGGAAAATATATCTATTACATAACACAATATGCTTTTCTCTCCTAAGAAATCTTCTCATGAAGACATCTACTTTGGCCTAATACATTGCAAATACTGGTTACCTCTGGTCAACCCACCTTAGAGAGGTACTCCCTCATGACCTGGATGAAGTATGGCATTGAGAAGTCCATGATGTTGTGTCGCCAGGCGGTCTCCAGAACCACGTCGGGCCTCAGCAGGTCATAACAGGTGAATAGGCAAGCTGCAAAACATTCCTTCTTATCTTCCTTCAAGAACCAAGCCAGGAGTTCTTCTGCAAGCTCAATGTCTTTGGACTCGGATGCATACTGCATGGCATCCTGAAGAGAGGAAAGCACAGTCACAGGTCAATACATTGACTTGGGGAGAAGAGACCACATGCGGCTTTTTTCATTGGTTCTGGGGCCATGATTTAGGTTACTTAGAAGTATTGTATTTGTTTCAGTGGCCATGTACCTTGTAGAGCTTGTCCTTCTTGCAGAGCTCGACACTCTGTTTCCAGCGGTTGTTCCCCTTGAAAAGATATGCAGCAATCCTCCTGAACTCAATCAACTCGTGCTTCTCCAGGCCTTGGGCCAGTGAAATGTTGTCAAAGTTATCATAAGCATCGATTGAAGTGCGTAGTGCCTAGATAAGAGAGAGAATTATAAGATTTAGGGCAGTGAAAAAAAGGTGTAAACTAAAAAGCGACTGTGATATAAAATTTTTCTTTCTTCAAGCAACATTGAGTCATCTTAAAGTAATTTATCAAACCATCTGTTATTAAACACCATGTTCAATTTTAAAATAACATACCGCATAGTCTTCCTCAATGATGAAGAGGTTGTTGAGTGCCTCATTTACTGACTTGTTGTTGTGATTCTGGACAGACCTTAGATAAGGTTTAACCAGAGGTAGCTGTTTCACCTGTACAAAGAATTTGAAAAGAATAACCGGTATTCACTTTCATGTAATCTCCTATTTTACTACCTTTAGTTTGGTAAGTCACTTACCACATTTTTTTTTTTTCTTAACCAATAACAGGCTAGTTCATGTGGGAACAGTCACTTACAGCTTTTCACAAATGATCCAGCATTCATTTTAATCATTTCAATTTTATGGGTCTTCTGTAATAAAAGACAACCAACACAGCACCTTGCTGAAGAAGTTGACAGCCCGTGTGTGATCCAGCCTTGGAGAGAGGACGATGAGCAGGTCGTTCAGTAATAACGGTTTGAATTCCAGGTAAAAGTGAATGGCCTTGTAGTACAGCTCCACATTGGCCACCTACAACAAAAAACCATACTTACACTCAAATGTACATCTACAAATAATTTCTATCACATTAATAGGTCAGTGATGTGCTTTAGTCATTAATAGTAGAATTTAATACTAAAGTAGGTGTAATTTTGTTTTTTTCCTTTTTACCTTGGTGACAATGTCTTTGAACTGGCCCTCCTTCCAGGCGTCAGCTGGGTGGTTCATCATGGTGATGATGGCGTTGTCATACTCCTCATACTTGTCATAGAGGAACACCAGTTCTGCCCAGAGGTGAGCCTGCTCTGCTGCCCTGAGAACCTGATACACACATACGCACACATTTCAGTTCATAACTTTATATTTAAATTGGTTAACAGCATAGATTTTTTTTTCTTTACAGTCCATGAATAAAATTCTTCTTAAGGAAGCCCTGTCCTTTTACAAAAGGCACTCATTAACATAATAAAAATGAGGATACAAGCTCATCTTGTTAACTTGATAATAAGTTAACAAGATGCTGTTCTTTTCCCTTACCTTTGGAATGTTGACACGGGACCAGAAGAGCTCCAGGTGCTCCCTCATCTTCTGGGGTTTGAATTTTGAGTAGAGGATGGCCAGCTCAGTGAACATACCCATGTGGGCACGCTCCAGCCCGAGGGCAGCCTCCAGCATGGTGATCAGCTCCTCAAAGTAACCACGGTCCTGTAGGGTACAGACAAACTTATTGACACTGCCCATAACCCTTTAAAACAGTAATAAACATTTCATATGTCAGTGCAAGACAGGGGCAACAGAGATCCCTACCATTTCATGCACTGTCTGATTCTGGATGGCACATGCACTCAGTAATAACTCAATATAGATAGTTAAGTAGAACAGGTGAGATTTACACAGGTTCCAGTGATTCCTTTTACCTGGTAGTAGTTGATGAGTTCCTCCAGTTCATCAGCGTGGACGACAATATGCAGACCACACATCTGGGCAAGGCGGAACTCTTTCCCATCTACACATGCAAAACACACCTGGAAAAGAAGAGGATCAAATCAAACAATGTCTCAATATTATTGACAAGTAGGCAGTACACCAGTGAAAAAGTTCAAAATGTTTTAATCGCCATCCCTCACCTCCTTCCAAGTGCGAGTGCTGTTGGCCTTGCGAGCACCATCAACAGCTGCCTGGTACTCGCCCAGGTGCACCAGAGTGGAGGCCAAACGACCGAAGTTGGACACATTGTTGTAAAGCAGTTTAGCTGCCTCATACATCTTATCATCATAGCAACGGTCACCCACCTGAAAAAAAAACAAACAATAAAAACATAAGGACACGAAAAGATCCGACAAGTAGCAACAGCAACAAGGTGCGAGGGAGGTAGAGGTAACAACTGTGTGTGAGAGTGTGTGCTCTATATCTGTGAGATTGCCAGGACTTACTTGCTGAATATGAGCATTGTTGGGTCCGTTGATGAACTCTTCCAGCTCAGCCAGGCGGTTGGTCTTAGCCAGGGCAAAGATCAACTCTGTTTCAACATATGACTCACGGGCCTTTTTACGGGCCATCTGCAGAAACTTTACCAGGTCCTCCCAGTTTCCTGCACACGACAACAATCTCTGATTAGTTTCACAAGCACATCAATGCAGTGAATATTTACCAAAACACGAATGAAGTATCTTAAATAAAACATTACATGACAAAGCACAATGAACACAATGAATTTAGCATTTATCTGCGATTCTTCGATACAAAGCACCAAATGAGCAAAAATTCATTTATCTTACCGCTTTGGGCTGCAGCTTGTCCCACCTCCATGTAAGCAGAGGGGTCATCAGCCTTGATGTAAGAGTCAATGGCTTCTTTGACCAGGCCTTTCTGGAGCTGGGCCTTTGCTAGCTGACTCCACACTGGTGGCTCATTGCAACGCTCAGCAAACTCATAAGCTCTGTCCAGGTTACCAATGTGCTCAATCAGAACCTAGACAAAACAAGAAAACAGATCAGATCACGTTACACCAAGCTTAATCACAAAGGTAGGATGGCGATTATTAATAGGGATTTAAGGCAAGCAGTAACCCACTAACCTGCACAGCAGAGGTGTTGACATCAAATTTTCTAAAAATGGCGAAGGCTTCCTCAAACAGTTCATTACTGATTGCAATGTTTGCAATGTCTGGAGCATCATAGTTGTCCAGACGGTTGATGTACTCCATAACACGTGTCCTATCAGCTTTAATGGCTGTCAGGATAAGCAGATTTTGAAGGTTTCTGAAAGAAAAACAGGGGATGGTCTTAGCAAGATCGTATTTATGTGGTTAAGCTACCTAGCTATCCATTTTCAATACAACTAAGCCCTACAAACGTCCTTCAATGTTGTGGACAATGAGTAGAGTTATTTGGAATCACAGACAAAAACATTTGGGATATTTAGCCTGCTTTACCTGTGCTCGCTAAAGACAGAGTTATCCAGGACAATCTTCTCCAGAAGCTCAATGAGCTCATTGGGAAGGTCGGCGGTCATGAAGGCCTTGACAGTGACAGACACCTCCTCCGGATCCTGGGTCTCAGACAAGGCTGTCTGGACAACCTGCAGCAGTGAGGGACAACAGACCTGATGATCTACAGCTGATGATTTCAGTAAATGTAACAAATATACCTGGTTTCACAATCTAACAACCCAAAAAAGACACATTAGAGGGCATAGTTAAGGCAAGTCTGTAATGCAGGTTCTTTTTTCATTCAAAATTTTAACAAATTTGTTAATTTCACCAAAAATTTGTATTAGAAACATCAAAAAGTCAGACCTGGTCAATGAGTGGTCTTCTGTAATTGTTCGTCTCCAACAGGACGCTTGCCCACAGCTCAGGGTTTTTGCGACGTACAAGGTAGCGGGACAGACTCTTGAATAGTGAGTTCTCATTGCACACCTAAGGCAGAATTTACAAATACATATAACATGAGATTAAATGAATGCATGCACATCAAAACAAAATCATTGATTGAGAAACACAGCGTGCATTATCTATTAATCTTCATGTATAACTTCACTTTAAACTCACATGAATCAGTTCCTGGTCACACTGTCCTCTTTCATAAGCCACACAGGCTAGGTGGGGATCTCTCTTTTCACAGTACTTGCCAACCACACGGCTGTCGTAGTATGGGTTCTCTCTCAGGAAACGCTCTGGGTTGTTGTTGCTGTCAATGTAGATCTTGGCCAGGGCGTTGTGGGTAGCAGGCTCCTCACAGCCTTCATGAATGCGAGCCTCCAGCCAGGGCAGCAGCAGCTTCAGTCTGGCAAAAGACACATAAGTATTTCAGAGCACAAGTTAGAAGAGAAAAACAGCTGCTGACTCATGACTCTATAGAAATAGTCTGGAAAGGGCTGACTCAGCGATTTCACTATTGCAGTGAAGTCTCATTAGGTCCTCTCTTCCTACCGATTTCTTTTCTCCACTTCAGCCACCAGTTCGTCTGTGGAGAATTGCCCTCTAACCACCATGATCAGGTTCTTAATCACATCCTCTGCACAGTCCACATCCAGTAACCCTCCAATAACAACCGGCAGACGGCTTGGGTTCACCTAAAATAAGTAATGGAACAGTTAATACATACTACAGACAAATTCTCAACAATATTTTACTTTAAGAAGAGTGAGGCTGTCACGTATTTACAAGCTTGATTCTATGCTTTTGTCTGACAGTGTAAAACTTTTAAAGAATGAAGGACTAAGCAAAATTCTTTAATATAGGTTAGGTTAGATGTCATGTTATTTACTGCACTAGATATTAAAAAACACAGTTTTCATTTGAAAGTAGTGGTAGTAGTACTGTACCTTCTGCACGTAGATCTCAATGTATTTCTGCAGGCTGTTGCGGTACAGGTACAAGACCAGATCATGGACAAAATCAAAGCGGTCACACACAATAATCAAAGGCAGCTGGTCAGTCAGCTTGGCTTCCTGTAGAGAAAGATATAAATCATTTGTATTGACTTTTAAAAATCATCTTTGGTCATTTTGGTAATCTTTTGGTATTAGTGGCAGAGAGATTATTTTATAGTAAAAATTCTGACCTTGAGGAAGTTCTTCACACGTTCAGGGTCGTAGCAGTTACTCTCCCGGCAAATTCTCTCCACCTCTTTAATCTGGCCTGTCTTGCAGGCAGCCTGGATATATTTGAAGTGGACCTCAGGGTCCTGGCTGAAGTTTACAATCGAACCCAAGAAGTAGAACAAACCTGAAAGACAAAAGAGAACTGACTAAAACTATAGCTACAACTATATATAAAACTTGCTGTTCTTATAGAATGTACAGGAGAGGCAACATTGCTCCCTACTTACCCTCAAAGCTCTTGAATGACTCAAAAAGTTCAGTGAGAGACTGAGTACTGAGTTGCTCATGGTACTTGGAGGCAACCTGGACACAGATCTGCAGGTTCTGGCGTATGTTAGCAGAAAGCATGGCCCTCAGACACTCCAGAGAGTCCTCCACTGACAAGGAGCCGAAGAAATTCACCAACCACTGCAGAGCCAAACAAAAAATGATCACCGACACAAACATAAATACAGCAATCACAAACCAATGGGTAAAAAAAACATTACTACAGGTTTTTTTTTTAATGAGAACATGTGAATGAACTGGATAACAGACACATTTGATTTTTTAATTCTTTTAAAGTATTTCTATGTTTTAGTATGTTTTATAATATTAATTGGTCTGTATTGTACCTCTGGGTTCAGAAGGTGTGTGTGCACCACAGCGCGCTTTATGTCATACAGGTCAGTATAATGCTCCAGCGCCCTCTGCAGGAGACCAGCCTTTTCACACAGCTGTGCCACATGAGCACGGTCATAGTGGGTAAACATCTGATTGCCAAGGATGGCATCTGCAACCTGCAAGACATTACACAGGGACAAATACATTTCAGCATTGTCTGAGCTTTTTCAACTGCAACAGGGTTAATGGGGAAACATAGTTAAAAATTAAAAAAAAAAAAAAAGGGTTGGAGCAAAGACTGAGTTTACAGTCTTTAGAAAACTTCAATCATTATTTTTAACTAACAAGGTAGTTATTGTGTTACTTTTATTAGCATTAGATGCTTAAATGCTAGCGAATCTAGATAGCGCTGTTCCATTTCTAGATCATCGTCATAATAATTATTTCTATTTTATGTACCTGTGGTGCATGGACCAAATTCATTTCCAGCAGGCGTGTCTGCAGTGGTCCTTCCATGGGTCTGTTGTTCTTCAGGGCATCTAGCAGGAAGGAGGTGCACTGCTGGATCAGGTTGTACTCCATGAAAACATCAACAATCTGGAGAAACAGAAGCAAAAAATAATCATTCATGTGGAACTCTTCTCAATATGATTAGTATGGTTTGTTGTCTTTTTAACCAAATAACTTCCTTTAATTTATTTTTTAGTTCTTGGGTATAGGGCAGTAGCAACTGCATAATTCTGCTTTTGAAACTGCAATGGCAGAATTGCAAAAGGTCGACCTGCTAAAGCTACTACTGTGACCTCTGCAAACCACCTGATGTAATAAATTGAATTTAATTATGCTAATATGACCATATGACTATACGAAGTATATTTATACCTGTGTAATGTCAGCAAGAGGCTCTTCATCCTGAACCAGCATCTGAGAGAACTGAAGACCTTGCTCTGGACTGATCCGCATTACATTCCTCAGCAAGAAGATCCAATCTGGAGTGTAGCCCACCTACAAGGATAACAAATCTTTCAACATAATATCCATGTGTCTGAAATTTGCAAAACCTACACTAAAATCAAAAATTAAACACACAAATGTTATCAGTGGAACACAAGTTACAACATCACATACCTTTTTAGCATAGAGGACAATTTTCTGGAACTGTCCAGTCTCTGCAAAGCACTGAATGACTTTATTAGGGACGTTGGCTCTGAGATAGACACTGAGGGCAAGTGTAGGATCTACAGACTTCACCAAGTCTCCAAGCTCCTCAGAGCACTCCAGCTGTAAACACACAAAAACACAGGGCCACTGAAAACCAATCTAGGGTATAGAGGAGGGACAAACTGACCAAATTGGCTTTTAAGTGCAATATCCAAGCCTGAGCACTCAGGTTGCTTTTGAAAAAACAGGAACTTACTGACTCTGAAATGAGTAGCATTTGGTGAAAAAGCTACAAGGGCTTTCGAACTGATCCATTCTATTGTAAAAAAATGCTTTTATCTACAATCTATCAGTCCATGCTTAAAAAACATCATGTTCAAGATCACACATATCTGAAACCAGCAGAGTAGTGGTATTTGTAAGGGTGGAAGAGCGGACTAACTGAATATGGTGACTATTTTTGCAAGAGAAAAGTGTTTTTGAATGCTTTTATTCCATAAAATGATTGGTGAGAATAATTCTTCCTAAGATATGATAAAAATTGTCAAGTATTAAACTAAATGCTGGATACACACCTTGTCCTCTTTCAACCATTTTTCGAGCAGCTGCTTGCGGCCTTGCTGAAGAACGGGCCTGCAGAGCTCTAGTGATTCAAACTTATTAAGTTGGCCTTGGTCCAGCAAGATGCCAAAGTACTGGAGCAAGGGAGATGTCTGGCCTGGTTGGGCTGGAACACTCTGAAACCGACGGATGGTGTCTGGGGTCCGCAAGATACCCTGGCGAAGAAAGATGGATAGATTGACAAAGTCATTAAGTGACAGTGGGTAGATTTGATTTGAGAAAATTAACCTTTGAGAATTGCATAAAGGAATAATGGTGTAAAGTTACATTAGGTGTAAAATAGTAACTTTTGTAAACTCAGATTTAAAATGTCCTTCTTTTACAAACCACTCCGACTATACTACTATACAACTCTAGTCAATCTAACGAATATCTTTTAAACCTATTTTTGGTTTAACAAATCAAAATTTGTTTTAAATGTACCTTTGGGTGCTTATTATCACACTAAGCAAAATAAATCTGCTTAGTCTTAACAGTCTGAGCTTGTATTAGTTGAACTGTGAGCGATGTAACACTGTCTGACCCCACTGTGAGGGCACTGTGGCGCACTGGCAGTACCTTAGGTGCATTGGCAGCCACCTTGGCAGCCTCTGAGTAATTCCCTGCTGCGAAGAGGGTGTTAAATTTCCGCGCAAACAGCTCTTCAGCGCCAGCTAGGTTGTTGCGGACAGCCATGCGAAGAGCCAGGTCTGGGTTCTGGAGAACATTGGTGATGTAGGGAATGATGTTTTCCTCCTCCACGCACACTGACAACACCTGGAAAGGCACATTTGCATGCTTTATTATCTGTATACAACAGAAGGTGCAGTGGATGGGATTTAGTCGTAGGTAGAGTACAGTGTGGTTATATTTTTTTGTAATTCACCCTGTTTTCCATAAAGAAAGAAAGAAAAGAACTCACTGCAAATAAACATATATAGTGATATAAATATCCCAAAGGAGTCACACTTAGCCGAGAATACCTACGGTAACTCTTTGTGTGTTGTGCATAACACATACTACTTCATGCGAGTAAATGCAAATACTAAGACTTTATTTTCATCAATTTTACCGCCTGTGTGAACGCTGCATTTTTACAGACATTGAAAAATTGGTTTGTTTCTAGTTTAAATCTCCAAAAATCTAAAAATAAATTTTAAAACCTGTATTTATCACATTCCAAAATAGCTCTGTAGATCACAGCCCACTGTACTGTATGGTGTTACATTTTATACATTAGACCTGCAGGTGAGAGCCAAGAGCAATAACAGGATTAGATTGTGTAGTCTTTCTGGCCAAGATTAGCCCTCCTGCTGTGCGTGTCACATGCTGCCTGACACAGAAGATGCTGCTACAGTCTGTTATTTTCAGAGATTTCCTCAGTCAAGGTCACAACACAACACCTAAGGCACCACCCTGATTTACAAAAGGGCTGACATACCAAAGAGAAAAGTGAATCAATATTATTAAATGTCATTAATAACAGTCCATTTTGTATGAATACATACTGGATGCGAAGTAGTATGTTTTTTTTTGTTTTTGACCAAATTGATAATGTAGTATGCAAATAAAAAAAGACTGCAGTATGTCAAAACTACCTGGATGTCTTCTTGAGTCAGAAAATAGATTATTTGCTATGGATCAGTCTAATTTGCGTCTGTGTTCTGTGTATTCATTCTGTGTATCTTAGTTAAATGGCAATCCTTAAGAAAATTATAAAAATATACATTTGACACTGTTTTTAGAGCTTAAGGGGGATGCTAGACTGTGGCATTAGTCTGCCATCTTCCAAGTCATAGTTATTTTTCTGCTTTGCAAAAACTGAGAAACCTGACCTATTATAGTTGTTCCATACAGCATACTTCTAGGAAAAGCAGTATGGAGTGTGTAGTTGTTATTATGATATTATGCTCATCGATAGTTGGTAATAGGCAGTTCAGAATAGTGACCCAGTCTAAAACTAGCACATATTTAGAAATTAACACTCCAGGTCCAGTCTTATGCGTGACGCAAAGTGATGCAAGGTGCAAGTGCCATTGCTAGTTTCAGACCAACACAGTTGTAATTTTCACGCCCTGAGCCCACGTTGTGTAAGCCGCAAGTGTGGTTGCCCCGCTCTGTGCGCTTGGTGAGTTGGTCTTAAAATGAGGTGTGGTCTGGCACACTGATTGTGCACTGCCATCTTGGAGCAGCAGAAAGCGTCCATAAAAAACTAGTCTAAAGTCAAGCTGCAGTGTTTTTCTGCTATTTAAAGGGCCCATTTTTTTGGTTAGTGAGATGCACAAACACACAGGTCCACAACCGCTCACCTCTACCACTTGCTTTACGTAATTCTGCCTTTGAAATTGCAACATGCCAGGTCCTGGTGCACCTGGCTTTTAAAAGGAATATGGCATTCTCATTGGTTTCAAAACACACCTATAAGTGATTGAGTGTCTAAATACAACCCCTCGCGCTAATCCACGCCTTACTTTGTGCCCAGATTATCCAAGGTTAAACTAGCAAAATTAAGATTGACACGCCCTTATTGCACTAACACCTTATGAGACTTAGACCATGCCCCATAAATCGTTAGAATGAGGCCCTAAAGTTTACAAAACAACAAAAAACAGAGGAAAAACTATAAGCATGGCTATTCCAAATACAATTATTTGGCCAATATTTCAGTGTTCTAATGCACTGGGCTATATTCTTTGATACAACACTTTGCAGATCAGGAAAAAAAATTCTAAGCATTACATCTTATTTCTTCTAATCATTAAATCTAGAAGGGCTTAATTTCCTAGCATCTGTCGAAAATTACTGCTTAAAAATTCTAACCGAGAGCCCTACTTGGCAACAAATATTTGTCAAATATGCAATATATCATTTAGGCATTTTGTTCAATGCTTCTACCAACTAACACGCAGTTAAGAGTGGTGAATGATCTAGTATAACCCCAACATGAACATGTATTTATGTTATGAGTGCTGTTGTGACTTTAAGACTGTTTGCTGTATCTCAATACTAATTTCACTCTGTTATACAGATGGAGGGCCAGAGTTTGTACATTTGAGTACCTGTCCTTTCCTGTTCACACCAATGATACCAGCAGTCGGTTCATGGGGGGCAGTGACAAAAATGGTCTCCCCGCTGATTCTGTTCATGTAAATACAAGTTCCAGTCTCCAGGTCATACAGGTGGATGTAGCCATATTTTGTGATGAGAAAGACTACATCTTGCTTGGAACTGATCTAGATGTACAGAAAGAGAAATCTGGTTAGAAAGCATTAATGATGAATGATAATAATAAAAAAAACATTATCTCAAAGCTAATTAAGTATTGCCAGATCCCTGTGATATCACACCCTAAGGGTTAGTTCAGAATGGCTTCTTCAAATAGTGCAATTTTAACACATTGACATATTGAAATAGCTTCATGTTATCCATCTCAAGTCATGATTTGATATTTCCCCCCTAAAAGAAAATCCTTAAGGCACTGATGACAGTGAGTGGAGAGTAATGTTTTCCACCAGAGGAGAGGGTTGTCTTGTTTACAGAACAAAGACAAATAGATGTGAATTAAAGGCTCAACATGTTTCCTCCTAAGTAGTTTTTGTACCTGCATGGCCACAGGGAAGTCATTCTGGGCTTCTGGAGGAAAGAAAACATCCACAGCTTTCTTTGGAAATGGCTGGTTCCCAGTCGGTGGAGTTCCCACTTCAATGATATGCAGCTAGAGGCATAAATAAGAAACAAAAAACAAGAAAATAACAAAAATGAGACAAAAGACAAGACAAATTCAGTTTAAAATGGAATCACATTTTTTTTTAACACAGCAAATTTGATTTAGATTCAGCATGCTGCCAAACACTTGTGTTATTGATTTTCACTTTTCGGGTGACTCAGCCCTGATCTCTTTATTTTCCAGCCATCAGCCTTACTTTTCCTCCTGCCTGTCCTCGCACAGCAAAGCAGAACAGAGTTGATTCT
Source organism: Acanthurus leucopareius (assembly GCA_029814765.1). Taxonomy (NCBI): domain Eukaryota; kingdom Metazoa; phylum Chordata; class Actinopteri; order Acanthuriformes; family Acanthuridae; genus Acanthurus; species Acanthurus leucopareius. The sequence goes on along the minus strand of JAQMCX010000053.1, from coordinate 6,769,839 downwards.
TCTGTGTTGCCCTCCATCTTGAACTGTGCAAAGCCAGCAGCATGACCCTCAATGGGTTGAGACACCTTCCTGTCGACTGAGTATAGCTGCATGGCTCCGACAACACGGTTTTGCTAAGGAGGAGATAAAAGCCCACAAGGTAGTCTGAGCAAAGTCATCTGTTGTTTATAGTTCCATTAAGATTATTTTTGTTTTTTTGTTTATCGGTTTAAATTGATCTTCAGCCACACATTTTTATGTTACCTGTGCCGAAATGCCGATGAGCAGCAACCACTTCTGTTTAGCGTCAGTGCGGTAGTTGATGATCTGGCAGCCTGCCAGGCTTGAGTGACGGTCGAAGACTTTGATTGGTTGAGAGTCGCCCTCCATGCTCCAATGGTAGACTGCGTTGTCTGTGACCAGGGCAACAGTGTTGAGGGAGATCCACTTCCAGAAGGTCACATCATCTGTCATCGTGTGAGCCTTCATTTTGCTTTTCATCTCAATGTTAAAGATCTGCAGGGTCTTTGCCGCTGTAAAAATTAAGAGCAATAAAGTTAACATACAGTGACACAGATGGATGTTCTGACCCCAAAGCAATCTATTAATACTTAAAATAGTAAAAAAAATAAAAAGTTTTAAAAACCAATTTAGTGACTAAAGCTACCACACACAACCCACAGCAGACTTAGGGGATAAACATTCAATTTGGGCATACCAAACTTTAAATGCTGGAGAAATGTTTGTAGTCGGGGATTAGTTTAAGTTACACCAAAGGACCATACAAAGAGCCAGTACCAGTGTCAAAACAAGAGGCAGGACCAACAAGAGGACTTCCACTTAGGTTGATCTGCATTCAGTTAGATCTGATTAGTAAACTGTTAATGAGAAACCCACTGATTTGAGGTTGAATAAGCAAACCTCTTGTGATGTTTTAAACTGTGAAAGTTAATACGGACTACACTGTGCTAAAAAAATAAAAAATAATAAAAATACAGCCCTCTCATTTATTTTAATGATGCCACTTTGTTGGCACAGAAAAGGATGATGACAGAAAAGTTGAATGTGGCTACATTTTTTTTGACACAATACAAAATTTGTGCAAGTGCAGATTCCAGATTAAGATTCAAATGGAGGTAGTAGCTGGTTGACCTTGCAATAATCACAATGGATATTAAAATGTGCCACTGATAATTTTCCAAAGTTATAATCTTCTTTTGTTTGTTAAAAAAACTGTGCAGTGTTTTACTGTCTGATTAGCCTTTTTAATTGTAGATCAATCAATTTAAATGGACTTTCTCAATCCAGTTTTGTTGTCTAAACCATACTTGTAAAAAGACACCCACTTCAACAGAACCCCTTAAACACTTGCTTTATGATATCACTACCATTACAACTACTTCTACTACTACTTCTTTTTCTGTGCTTTATAACTAAATTAGCAATAATTTTCTCTGTGTCTCTGTGTTTTGGTGCAATTATTCAATACCCTACTGATCTTTTCTAACAAAAACCAGATCAATTAAGGAAAAATTAAACTCAGTGCCTGTTACTATAGATCCAAAGGGATTTATATCAAAACGGTCCTAAAATGAGGGATGTTGGAATTTGGGTTGGGTCTGAATGCAGATTGGCAAAAAAAAGGCCACAAAGCACACACATGTGATGATGGGAAGAGATGCTGGACAGATACACTCACACCCATGTTGCCATTTCTCTTTTCTCAACTAAGTCCCAATCAAACTTATCTCTATAATTAGCTGTTATTACAGCAACGGAATGATGACACTTCGCAATAAAAATTTGTGAGGTGATGTATAATTTCTAAACAAATATTTCAGTGATAATTTGATTAGTACAGTGAAAAAATACACTGACTATATATCATTCAGGAATAAGTAAAAATCAGTAATAAGTCTAGAGCACATATACATCAAATTGCTATGAAAATAACTGCTATATTACAGATTTTTTCCTTAAATCATCTTCTCTATTTTAGCTGAAATTAAAACAGAAATTAGTACAAGAGGAATCTTTTAAGCCATTTTTACATACTCCCCTTTGCAGAATGTTACTCAGGAATTGTAAAATTGTACAAAATTTTTGAAACCTGCAAGCAATTGTAGTAATTACTAAAAAAAAATAATGCTTGATTGTTAAAATGCTTTGATTTCTACCGAGTCCTGAGGCTTGTCGGTATAGAGTGTACCTATGCCATCAGTAGTACGTTTATTTGATCTATGAGACTGGTGTCACATGTTATGCTGATCCTATGCTTTAATTTTGTAAATCGCGGAAAGATGCCAGGAAAGTATGGAGATATTGGTCGTGCTACTGCGTGTGCATTGTGAAATGTCTTGACTCTCATTTTTGCACCCATTTTAACAGATCACAGCAGCCACAGAGCCACATGACATGCGCGACTCAGCCACAGCTCATGCATAGCTGCAGCAGCGCATCATTTACATTTGAAGGCTGGCCAATCTTTTTCGTGTGACGTGTGTACTTCAAAGCAAAATAAAGAAAATCATCTGTTAATAGTCATATAGACTGAATGGGGTCGTATAAAAATTACATCTTTCGCTACAATTTCAATTTCTATCAGTAAAATATGGCAAAGACATGAAAAAATATATAAACGATAGTGAATAACAATATTATTTGTAGTTGGGATTTTCTGGTGTTTGCTCTTGCTCTCTCTCTATGAATGAGGGTAAAAATCATAACGTCATCATTATACTATTGAAGATATTATTAAAGGCAAATTCTATCTAAAAATATAGGAGTAAAAAAAGTTGGAAAAAACAGACTACGCCCAAGCCTTTTATACATATACACTATATGTTACCACCAACCATCTCCAAAGCACATTTTACTTAGCAACATTTCTAAATATTCAACTAAATATCTGTTATTGCTATGGTTTGTTGATCATCTAGTTTTTAAATTCAATCATAAAATGTTTCTTCATTTAACATTTTTCTGGCAAACTTGTATATTCTGATATGTGGATGCTTTTTAAGTTGTGAATGACAGCTTTAAATGGAAACAAGAACCATTTCACTGAATGCTGACAGACTTAATTAAAATTGAGGAGAGTAATGTATTAATATCCTTTTTACAAGGCCTATTTTTGCCTTGAAGTTTGCAATTTTTGAATCAAATTAGGGAATTTTTCAGGACCAAGTCCATGGATTCATTCAAATAGTTACAACCATAGACTTACATTCTGTGACTGACACAAAACAATAATGTTAGTTAACAAAACACATGACGGCAGGATGTTCATTGTAAATTAATACCTGTCTAAAGCTGGCTCTTTTTGCTTATTTTTATAAACTTGACTGAAGTTAACAGAATGCAAAATTGCTGTTACAAATGTGAAGCTCAGGATGTTCCAGAAAATGGTTGACTGTAATATAAAATATATGTACAGTATCGCTAATGGGACAAACACACACAAAAACAAAGAAAAAAGCAAAATAGTCCTCTAAGTTCCCTCTTAATTTTGCTATGCTCTACTTGTGTTATTATAAAGTCAAGCATTCATTAAAACAATATCAGTACTGTGCAGACATTTCAAGACAGTGCAAACAAAATTACACTATGACAACTCATGATATGTAAATTTCAACTCACCGTCTGCAAACATAAGAAAGCAGTAGGAAATGAAAAAAGAGCAAAAACAAGCAAAATAGACAAAGCATTCATGACAGCATGACATTTTAAAACTACTGTGGTACAATGAATACTTTCCTAATAGAAATGTTTTGTATATTTAAATTTGTCAAACTATACTTAACTTTACTGAAGCTTTTTTTGACAAACAGAAATGGGGTGATCTTAATATGGACATCAAAATGGAAAGCAGACTGTGACGGCTACATAACTGACTGACAGCACAAACAAAATTTACACAAATGATTTGTTAAATTAAAAAAGCACCATACTATGGTGTGTGACCTGTAAAAACTTATTTACTTTTCAGTGTAAGTGCCTCCAGAGCCCTAGCACTCTTCACTCTATGTGGCACATAAAGTTATGTGCTAACAGCACTAAATATGCTTTTAAACTAGAGCTTACCTTTAAGGGCAATAACTTTGCTTGCAGGGTTCATGATAGCGCTGTCTGCAGAGATGGGCCTGCGGATGGGATTGTTGGGGTCGGCCATATCAATGATAACAACCTGTGCCTGCTCACCCACTTTCTCTCTTATGCAGATGAACTTGTCAGACTCCATGGTTAGAGTGCTGAATCCAATGTTGGCTGGGTTGATTCCCAGATTCTGGAGCTGAAATATTAATGCATAAACAAATTCAGTGGCAGCCCATGGCTTCACTATTTACAGCAAAAAATGTTAATATACAATAGAGCAATTTACTTCTGTCTTTTGTGGATGCTTGGTTATACTGACCCCACCTAAAATTTAACTTCTTGTTTATTTTTTGTTTTATTTTTTTCTGTGAAATTTAAAATTCTTAGTGAAAATTACAAGATCATGGCTCGTATCATAATGGCAGTATTTGTCTTCATAATCGCAATACAATACTTTGAATGATAAACTTAAGTGTACCAATGAATCACAATTTCATTCTTTTTTTTTTAATTTGGGTCACATTTTTTCATATACAAAGGCAGTTTGTTCAAATTTCTTGCATCCTTAGTGCAGTAATAGATCCTAAAAATACAAGCAGCTAAATTTGTGTTAAAGCTTGACAAGAAAAAGTCAGCACCATGTTCTTCAGCCCTGTTTTCCTTATGTTAAATGTTCTCAATTTAAAAATGCAATAAATGTCAAACCTATTGTTGTTAGTTTGGTGGCCATGAGTTCTCCCAACAATACATTGTTATTCTGTGAGAAGCATGGTGGCTCTGTTGTTTTAATTAATGTGCAATTGAAGTCTTAAACTATCCTTCAAGAGTAACACTCCTTGCTGTAAGGTATGTGACATAAAGTCTAGATTATAAGGGTACATCTAGCTAAAAGTAATACTTGTACTACGATATAGACAGACATGCGTTTGTATACTTTTTGTTTCTGTGATCTAAATAAACTAGGGTATACTAAATAATATAAATAAATCTTTGCATTATGCAATACAATTGAACAACATCTGTCAGAAACCACTTCAGCAAAAACTGAATTTTTGTATTTTTTTTATTACTATTATTACTTAGATAGTACATAGTAAGATATCTTGCATGTCTGCTGCATCAGACTCCATTAGTTTTGCCACGTTATTCTCAATAAACTCGCAACTACAAGGTCATCCAAAGTGCATGGTTGTAGTGGGGAAAACTGCCTTTAGTTGGATTCAATCTTGAATCTACTGTTCAAGGTTATTTCAGGTTAGTGTAAACAAAACACATAGAATAATCCTCATGCTCAGTTAGAAGCAAATATGTACCAGCTGAGAATTATTTTACTAAACTGAGAATTTCTGTTAAAAAAGATGAAACCTTTGTATGAAACAAAAAAAATTCTATTGTCATCAGTCATTTTTGACAGAATGAGTAGACTATCTGTCTCACCCAGAAAAGATGAATAAGGAAATGGCATTTAAATGTAAAAAACACCCATAGAATAACTTTTAGTCTCACATCAATTACAATAATGCCCTGTCGTGACATAACCTTATTGTGTGACGCGGGATGGCACAGGGTCCAGTCAGGCTGCATCTTGCTACGGTTAAACAGCTACTAGCTAGCTTAAATAACGTTATTTTACGGTACATCACTGTTAGAAGGTCCATGTTTTATTAACAATAAAACAGTCATCGTTGCGATGAACCTTTAAGTTAGCCAACTCGACGACCTAATGTCTTTCTTAGCTACGATTACCGTTACAAGACGTCACTCCATCATTACTCACGATTCACACTGTAACGTAACGTTAACGGTTAACGCTTAACGTTAGTGAGCTGGCTGATGTAATGAATATAAGCTAACCTAAATGTAGCCATGTATATGGCAAAAAAAGCGAGAAATAGTCCCTGAAGGTCAGCAAATGTTTAATATTCTCGTTAACTAGTTTCTTCCCATGGTCGTCACTGACAGCTAACGTCGGCTAACGTTAACTGTGCTAGGCAACAGCATCAGTGCGATGAATGAGAGATGCTAGCCTAACAAGCTAGTTGTTAGCTGATGGCTAAACGGGGGAGGGGAGGTCATTCATTTGCTGCTGATATTGACGTTTAACGTTAGCTCAACTAGCAAGCTGTCAAACGATGGCTACGCGGGGAAAATGCACAAATGTTGTAAATGCTGGTATTTTTAAAGCTATCACGTGTGCACACATACCTGCAGGTGCTCCTGGAAGCGGATAGGTAGGATTTGAGCCATGGTGGTTTCCTTGAGCTTCTCCGGAGTCCTGATATTCTAGCTATGCAGCTAGCTAGCTAGGCAGTAGCGCCGCGCTAGCTACGACCTCCTCACTGTAAGTGTAGGTCGGAGCAAGTCAGTAAGAACAAAAAAATACGATGAATGTAAATTTCAGCGTTGTCAATCGTGTTTCCGAAATCTCTTTATCAGTATAGCTGTTAAATACGTCCCGCTTCTATGTGTGCTTTCTTGCACTGCATCGATGGATAGCAGTGGCTGCGGCTGATCTTCTGTCCAAAATCCGCAATGGCGGCGGAACCTGCTCAGAGCCTTCCCAATCCGGAAGCATGCAGAGAGGTCTGGAAGGACACTGGCTCTGGTCCTGTGCTCAGGATGGGTTTAGGCAACTAAAACCGTTTTCAATTCAAGCAAAAAATTTTAAAAAATAATGTTTATGCTTCAAACATTAATTGTTGTATTATTCTCTATAAAAATTACAAACAAATTAGTAAACTATGTTTTTCTAATATCCATCCATAACGTTTTAAAGCCATAATCGAATTTTTTAGCCATTGAGAAATGACAATTTTTTTAAATAAATACAAGCAAACAAATAATGCCATAAAAATATCTAATTTTAACTAGACGGTAAAGATATTCTGCACTTCTTTATTGACTTGAAGATAATAGTTTTTCATGAATCACATAGCTCGAAATTGTCATCTAAAGGGGCAAAGATCTTTAAAGAAACATGTTTTCATTCATTCTATTTTTATTTTATTCAACATCATGTCTATATTTGCCTCTAATCTGAATGTATCTACTCAACAGATGCTTGTAAATTTCAGTCTAAGGAAGCCCCACAATTCTTAAACTGCAACAGGATGCAAAAGACCACTCGAGACAAAGCAGTGCATTTCAAGAAGCAGCTGTATTCGACTATAAAGGCATTTCTAATCCAGTGTCTCTAAGCTGTTTTCTTAATATTTCAGTGTAAAAAGCCTAGACTCTATTAGAAAAAAGAAACAGTAAACCCAAAATAACATTTCATAAGAAAACAATCATTGAAAAAAAGAAAACAAAATCCCCATTCACCAGTCATTTCAATTAAAATAGAAACACCATTTCATTTTTGCTAACATTTTCCCTCAAAACAAATATATATTTTCCATATATATATATATTTATATATTTATTCTCAAGGCAGTTGGTCATGGCCAAATTACTTGACCTCATCATGGCCATTTTCATGTTTCATAGTTAGAAAACATAGCTAGAAGGAAGAAAATAACTAGCAAAAGCACAGTGTAGGACACCGCACTGGCCAACAAATATCTCATTTTGAGTGAGAGGGAATAGTCTGTCAAGGCAGTGTGGCACACAGACACACTTCCTCTGGAACAAGTGCAATGAAAAGAGAATAAATTTCTCACACATCATAAAACTACAACACACTCCCCTTTCACAGCACTCAGGTTGTCCATCAGATTCCCTTTGCTTGTCTCCTCTTCCTCCAGCGTCTCAATCTTACAGCAGTGAAGGCTTGTGTTGTGCTGTTTAGTTCAAAGCCTTTGCTGGGAGCTGAAAGTCTACTTGAGGGAGAGACATTGTAGTAGTCAGGGAGTTGGGGTCTCTGGTCCAACCCCGATTGTTACTGTTTTTCATTAGAGACCTACTAACAGATGTCTGAACTGAACTATCTGTAGCAATGGTTGAGGTTGAACGACTTTTTGCCAACTGAGAAAGAGAGAAAAGGATCCCAGCATGCCAGCATCTTGTAATTACAGTAAAAATGTGACTAATACATTTGTCCCTGAATACTGAAGACTGCTCTATCAGTAAATTATGCGTCTGATAGCAGAAGGGAGAAGACACAAGTATCAGGATTTCTGCAGAGAAGAGGGTTATGATGAGTGTACATGATGACGAATCAGAAGAGCAACCGTGGCTGTAGCTATGTGCTCTGAATTGGTTCAGATGAACAGAACACATGAAGGACACCAGGGGACGGGATGAATGAACAGGGGAGAGATGGGAAAGAGGGGATCACCACCGCAATATAAGTGAGTGACGATCAAAAGTGCCGGATGGCGACGTGAGGAGGTTCCCTGGGTTACCATTTACATAAGGTGAATAGGCATGATGTACACATAAGCAAGTATGCTTACATGTGTTTGTGTCAGAGAGAAAGAGAAAATGTGTAGGAGAAAAAAAAAAAAAAAAAAAAAAAAAAAGACAATTCCCTGGGCTACATGGGAGGGCGCAGTGGAGGAGAGGTCCCCATGAGGACTTAACCACCTCCATCTATCACATGCCTCCGTTACACCTGACACTCGGCAGAACTATGTGCTTCTCTTTTGCAGCTCCTGAACAAAGGCTGTAAAAGGGGAGAGAAGAGAACAAACAATAAACTTCTGTGTACTTACTGATGTAAAATTTTTGTTGGTTTTTTCAGAATTTTTTCAGTGCAATAAAATGTAAACTCACCTCCGATAATTTCCTCCTTGACTTTTTGTAGTTCTTTCCGCACTTCCTCCAGGATCTCCTGCAGATAGTGATCGGCAAACATAGTGTCAGTCATTATTTGGCCTCTTTATCATTTGGCGCTTTTGCATGCACTTTAGTAACCAGGATGCTTGCTGAAATGGCCATTACAACATGAGCTTCCTGGAGAAAGCTGACTGCAGTCTGGTTCACTTGAGTGCATGCATCAGAGCCATTTGGTCAAGAATTAATGTAACTGAGCTGATGAGAAATTCACCTGTTTCATTTTCTCTAAATCTGACTCATCCATTCCACCTGCATCGTTACTGTTGCCAGCAGCCTTCGCCCTGGAAGAAGAAAATAAAAAGACAAATACAGACAAAAGTTTTAAGTTTGTGTTTCACGGAGGGCCAAGAGGGTTCACGGCACAAAGGAGAGAGAATTTAGAGAACTGAAAGTTTTCGGGAATGTACTCTCACCAAGAAATGCAATAGGAGAAATCACAATTTGTTTTAGTATAGACATATATACACCGGTGGAGTTCATCCACCCTTGACCCCTACAGTTGCATACACATGCCTTAAAGACAATATAAAGAAAAACTACACCATCAAAGAAAGCTGTAAAAAATAAAGGAGTGTCAGATTATGTTAAAGTTAACCACAAGAGGACAGCATTCACCCCCAGCGCTAAGACGTCAAATGTAAAAATAAGCATTAATCACATGGTCAGGCTACTAATCTTATTATGCAGTTTTTAGCAGTAACACACTCAGCTGGTACACCTACAGGTCCCTTGAGTGCATGTCATTCTCTGGTCCATTAGATGGTGCTAACAACTGTAAAATATGCCACCCCAGTAAGTAGGTTGCTGTGATGCTAACCTGAAGAGAAAAAGAAAAGCAAGGGGAACTAAGGTCATGAGTGAATGGGACAGCATGTATACCTGGAAACTTGGGGTAATGAGGAAGTGGAGTCCATGCTCTTGGCGATGGAGTTATTCCTGTTAGTGAGACACACACACCCTCCTCTTAGAATGGAAATGGAAGACATTCACACACAAAAACACACATGTCCACTCAACCACATTCACACTGATGGAGAACTACTCTTCGGGTGAGTTTAAACACAGAGACACACCAAACACCTGAGAGGCGGGTTTGTGGATTTTAGATTTACTGACTATGGAAGAATATAACATAAATAAATCTTGCATTACCTGGGAAGAGTCGATTTCTCCCAGGGTCTTCTCAAGGTGTCTGAGGATGAAAAGAGGAAAGAATACGAGCTTCACTTTGTGTATCAAATAAAAGTTTTAAATAAAAAAAATGTAGGTGGCATGCTTTATATATTTATATATATATATATTTATGAATGTTCAGTTCTCACCGCTTTGACCTTGAGGCTCTGAATCATCCTGTATGGAAAAGACAGATACCTTCAGTTAAGACTGAGTCATCCTCAACTGTTTCTATTTTATTTCATAACATAACTATCCATCTTAAACAGTGCCAGGCCACATATAAAGCATCACTGTTTCTTATTCTTTGCAGTAAGAACAGTAATGTTACAGCAAATAAATGACCCTCACATTATCTTGTGTCTTCACAGGTGGCTTCTCCCCAGTGTCTGCAGCCTTTCTCCTGATGTAAAGAGGAATCCGTATAAGGTATAGCAATCAAACAGACTTTTGTATTGCACTATGTACTGCATTTTAAAGATGAACTAAATCAGAGAAAAAAATGGCATAAAGAAAAATCAAAACTACTTTATATTTCAAAAACAAAAAAGGAAGCAGGGTAGGCCTAATTGTTTAATTGGGTGCAAGCATTGTAAGTTTCAGCTGACTTTACATTCGTAGTGTCACCCACCTCCGTGCCAATATGGCACTCATTTCACCCATCAGACCACCGCCTCCTCCTCCTCCTCCAATAGAGGAGTTGCTGCTGCGGCTGGAGTCAGCTCTGCCTATCGCAGCTGCAGGGGCTCCTTCCTCCTGCTGAGGGCAGCAAATAGCAAAAACACACAGAGGACTTAAGCAGACGTTGTGCAGGCATGATGACTCAATAAACATTAACTGATGCAGGTATCATCACTATGCAAGCAGGAACAAGATCTCATATTTACAGTAGAGGAAAGAAGTTTTAAGAGAAAATGATTTTAAAGCAGCCACAAAGCAACAGGACTATCAAAATCAACTAGTCTGTAATACTGGTTTGCTGCGTACTCACCTTTGATACCTTGCGGAGTTTAGCTCCTGCTAGGGCCGCAGCCAAGCCCCCTCCTCCTCCAAGTCCACCACCTCCTCCACCGCCACCTCCACCGCCACCTCCTGGCGCAGGCAGGGGTGGGGCAGGTGGAGGTCCACAGGGAGGTGGGCCTGGTGGGGGAGGGATACCAGCGGCTGGAGGAGGGCCAGGGCAAGGGGGTGGAGGAGGAGCTGGTGGAGGAGCAGGGCCACTAGGGGCCAAAGGTGGAGCTGGTGGAATAGGGACTAAAAAAACAAAACACAAAAAACAGAATAATTGTCAATAATCAATCTAAAACTTTCAGTCAAAATCAGAATATGAATGGCAGTGTGATTCAGGTGCACTGTTATGGCCAACAACGTTCACAAGTTTTGAAGAACAGAGGTAAAATTGTTGGTCCACAATACAAATAAGCGACCCTACAACACATGCAAAATGGACGATATGGAGCTTTGGTGGCTTTTTGACCTTTGAAAAAAATCTAAGAAATTCAGGATAAAATTGGCATGATGTGAGGGCTGCTATTAAAAATTGCCGCACACCAGAGTCAGGAAACATTTAAACATTTAAACCAAAATCAAAATCTACCAAAGCTTGTTTTTTTGTTGTTATTATGTTTACTTAAACCCAAAATATATAAGTTCTGTGCTGGAGGACTTTTAATCAATAGAATGGGGAAAAAAAGCCACATCATGAAGATGTTCAGTGGCATAGGATCATGTGATTCGTTTATTTTATTGCCAAACTGCCACTTTCGCTGATAAAAATCTGTTCAACTGACTCAGGCAGAAGTGTTTACATGTTTGGTAATGTATTTATGTTGTATTCACACCACATTTAGTCCTGCAGGCAACTCCCTTCCTCATGCACTGACTGGTGTCAAACCAGAAGTTAGCCACAGGTGACCAGATAAAACTTATAAGTACCTTGAAAAACATTCTAGTTTCAAACACTGATAGAAAAATTTGGGAGAATGTAGGTACACAACTCAACAAAATATATGACAAACACATAGTCATTTTTAGACAGAGAAAAAGACTCAGACTGCTAAGACTGGACTGCATTGTAGTTATAGTTATGCATTTATGTTGACCAGCCCAGGTGTTTCCTGACCTGCAGCAGCCTGTCTTTCTCTTTCCAGTCTCTCTCTTTCCTGCCGTTCCCGTTCCTGTCTCTCTCTCTCCTGTCGCTCCCGTTCCTGCTGTTCCAACCTCTGCTGCTCCAACCTGCATACAAATGAACACATCTGTCAACAACATACACACATAAACAGGCACAAAAATAAAAAAACAGTGGATGAACAGGACAGAAAAAAGGAGATGATGGTTATTTTATTTCATTGGGTGTGAAAAAACAACAAAGGGGCATGATGGGTAGTGCCAGCTTTCAGCTCTTTCTTTGTTAATGTGTAAATAGCTCACAAATAATTTTATTATTTCTGCAACATCCCATGTTTTCTGTCAAGTCTGTCTAATTATACTATTTGGCACAGGCATGGGGAGCTATAATCAGGATTTGTATTCAATACAGTGACTTTGGTGAAAAGATGAGAGGTGGATTTCATAGCTTCTGATTAGCCTGCCACTGAAACGTCCACAGCTGGACGCAGTGGCCTAATTCGGGCTGCCTCGGTTCACTACTGCTCCATCCCCTCTCCCCTGACACATCTGCCACTCACAACAGCTGTATACACAAGAGCACACATGCGACTTAGACATACACCCGCTCAAAAAAACGCACAGATCCACAAACAGTTGCAAACACAAAGTAAGAGTAGCTGTGATTTTAAGCACAAAACAGTGAAAAGGGGAGGATGAAGTCCTTTTTTCTCCATATTTTTTTCAAACCATTTGAACCCAGGGAGTATTGTGAATCTGTGCTCATCAGACCTAAAAGCATTAATGCAAACAATGGACAACACCTGCATCTATGCTGGATTTCAAAGGTTTTAAAGGCTCTTTAAGCCACGCTACGTCAGCAGCCACCGGGACCAGTGAGCCAATCACAGAGCCTCCCTGACTGTGCAACATATTACCTTTTCGTCTAAATGAGATTAAAAGGTTAATGCCAAGTCTATTCAGCAGAGCATGGTGTCACCACTGTGGGTCTAGCTCTGGAAACAGACAAATGGAGAGAAGGTGGGGTCGTTGTGAGAGGTGTCCACCTCGCTGTCTTTTTGACCTTTAACCCACAGGGGCTGACCGAGGGTTTAGCACCATCAGGCTAATGCCACCAAATCCTCTACATATGCGTGTGTGCAAACCCATGCCAACAGGGCTACCACGAAGCCAAGACAGCTTGAATTGCTATCGATTGTTATGCAACTAAACCAAGAGGATAGTTTGCTTCTGTTAGGAACTAAGACTTGACAAGGACTTAAAAAAAAAGCTGACTTGTCTAAATGATTCTAAAAGGGTTTAAAAAGAAAATGTATGTTTTAAACAAATACTGGCAGTGCTGAATCAGGGTTATCAGCTGACTTCACAGCATTTTTGCTGAATCAGGTTTAGCAGACATCCAAGGAAATTCACAATAAAACATGTTCATTGATTTATCAGATTTAGAAAAGTCAAATAAAGGTGGAATCCATCAAGAGGAAGTGTCAAAGTACCTCCTCTGTTGTTCAAGCTCTTCTGGAGAGGGTCCGTTTGACACGGAGCGTGGGAGGGTTGCATAGCCTGTCGAAACATGACAGAAAGGAAACATTAACACAAAAGAAAAAGACTGAAGTACAAAAGGTGAGACCTAAGTGATTTTAACTGCTAAAGCAATTTCTAACTTGAGCTTAATTATACCGTTGATGAATTTTTATTGGTGTACACGCTTTTTTTTACCCATGCAGTTAAATGCATTGAGTCTGAGCTTGTGTAAAACGTCATGGTGTGGAAGAGGACACAAAAAAGGCGGGAATACAGAGTACATTTTTATGCATTTTTTTAATCTATTGTTGTGCTAGGATTGCAACTCAGCACCAGAGCTCTTAAAATACAGTATTCTTTAATGTTTGTGTTTATGATTCGACAACACAAGATATGCATAGGAGCCAGTTTTGCTTAAATGTGCAGCTAGTGTGAAAAAGCAAAAATCAAAACTCATAAGATGTTATAGTAAGTTTTAAGTCCCAGTTACTGGGATTTTAGGAGGATATCAACAGGTGATATGAATAAACAGAAGTAGACTTTAAAAGTGAAGAGAGCAATGAGCAAATTCAAGATCACTTAAGACAGCGAGGGGAAAAAAAAGAAAAAAGAAAAAGTAAAGGCTACCAATCTTGCATCACATATATTGTGCAAAACCACACCCACAACCAGCACAGAAACACCACAGTTTGTGTTCTTAAACTGAATGTAGGACAGGAAATCTATCAAAAGCAAATGTTCAAATAAAGCTTTGTAAGTGCGGTGAGAAACAAATCTGCAGGCTTTTAAAAGGCCTTTCACAGAGAAAACCTGTCAGCTTTATTGGGGCACAGTACCAGAGTAGCACACGAGATACCAAATTACTGATGCTGATCAGCACTGGAGGCCTAAAAACTCAAAGACATTGAACTTTCACGTAGTCTTGACACAGAGCTGCCAGCACTGGAGAAGATCCAAGGCATCACATTCATGTTTGTTGCACTTTCATGATAAAATCTGTCTGTAACCTGCCTTAATGAATGAGGCCTCATCAGTATTGTTCTTCAGCAAACAGGAAAATCCATGAAGTAGCTGCAGATGAACCAGGAATCTAGTGTGAACTCATTTACCTGCATCTGCCATGGAGTTAAGCACCTCCAGAGCGTGAGCCATGCCATTGGCAAACAGAGCAGCATCCTCCTTGCTGCCAAAGTTGAGCCCCCACACCTGCCGGGCGTCCCGCCACTGGTGGAAATTGGGTGTGGCCTGGTTATACTTGAGATTTCTCACGATCGGACAGTTTATCACCACCTGGCAACAAAAGAAGACAGATTATCAATACAAGGATTCTTTTGGTGAAGGTGACGAACAAAACTTGTTCTTTTGTTGCTTTTTGTTTTTATTCAATCAAATGACAAAAGTTTTAAAAATCTGATTTGAAAAATGTTACACTGAGTCAGAAGTTCATAGTAAAAACCCAACACAAGATAAAGTTAAAGAAAAAACTTCTAGGAACTCACCAGAAAACTGGAAAAATCATTAAAAAACCCTCAAACCCAGACTGGTGCTTATGCTCACAATTATAGTGTCCGTTTTATTTTTGTTGGATTATCCTGGTTTATATTCCACCCAGCAGGTGGCGTGAAGCCCATGAACGAGGTGAAAAAAAAAATGTTCTGGGTTTGAGCGCTGCCTGAATGTGCTGACGCGCCATTTCACTATTTGTTTAACAGCCTCTGGATTCCACAGAGCGGAGAGGAGGAGAGGAGACCCTGTCAGGGTGAAAATCACAGCGGGCAACATGCACAGAAAAGAGAGGCTAGCAAGTTCAGCCGCCACTGCACGCAGTGAAATTCCTAAACTCTCCACAGTCCTGTCAAAAGGCAAGAAAGGCAGATGTGACAGACTGAGAATATGACCAGGAACACATTAAAAAGCAGGATAAGTGGGAGCTTTTATATCTTTTTTTTTGTACTGAAAGTAGGCAGAGTGTTCAAACAGCATGAATGCCTGCAGAAAAACCTTAAATCGTGGCTCCTCTTGCGGTTTCAAAGCAGTTTAATCATACAATCAGGCTGGGATGCACAAAACTAATTAAAAAGACAAGCATGGCAACAACAAAAGTTGGTCTATGTGCACACAGCCAGAAGGAGAGGAGAGGGGGAAAAGCAGACGATGTGGAAGCAGAGAGAAAATACAGCCACATCACATTCTCTTATTAGCTCCTTCATGCTCTCATCCAGCACCATCCTAAACCAAGCAGCATGTCTAAATGCAACACAAATATAGAGTCCTTATTGGGTATCAGACTTCACCCTAAATTGTCGCAGGAAATGGTTGGACAGGCTTACTATCTTGCAGGAAACGTTAGCCACTTTAAGACCCGTCTCTGGGGAACACTTTAGAGTCGTGAATGTTTAAAGAAGGAGAGAGACACCGAGACAGCGGAGAGAGAAGGGGCGAAGTCGAGAATAGACCCACCCGAACTCAGTTAACCCAGCTTTTTAAACGCCTGCCCACCTTTATCTGGTGAGTCACAGTCTGGTGATAAAAAGAAGGAAACAAAGACAAGGAAAACCCTTTATGTGCTCTTTTTCTAACTTGTCTGCAGCTTCTTTTAGGTACTTCAGATGCCAACATCAAGCGACAAAACTAACACTATGTGGTCCACAACAACAACAACAACAACAACAACAACAACAACAACAAAAAGTGGCTAATGAAAATGGATATTCCACTAACATTCCTATTTACATGCAGCTGTGCAAACACTCATTAACAAACAAAGACTTCCTCTTTTATTCATACAACCATTTTCTGGGGTCTTAACTTCGGTTTGCTTCTCCTTCTGACCAGAAATGTTGGCTTTTCTTTTCTGCATACGTGTCTGTTGGCTAGTCGGTCTGTTTGAAACACACAGGGATTTCCATAAACAGGCAAGAGGCTGTGTGTAACTAAAATGGCTGTAAAAACCTCATTTGAAACACATATTTTGAATGCACTGTATACTGTATACTACTAAAACCTGAATAGTATCACCACATCTCATATGTACCAATGATGTATATGTACCAAAATTCAAAAAAGGCCTGATTCAGAATATGCTGTTTACATGACCCATATCACTTTAGGAGTATTGTCATGTTTTGCAAAATTTGTGCAGAGTAAGTATGCTTGTACACATTGTCAGTGTGGTTTCCCTGCCCGCCTGCCTGCCTGCCCAAAAAAATGATAAAAAAAACGAGGGCAAAAGCCAACCGCTAGGAGTTAATTTTAGACAGACCAGCACCAAAATAGAATTAAAACATAAGCTTTAATGGAAAATACAGTAACCTGGGTTTATTTTCAAGTGGGGTAGATAAAAGAAACAGGTTTTGACTGAAGGGCTTGGAAGTACATTAAATTGAAATATCAAAATTGTAGCATGGCAAAGTGTAATGTTTATAAATTCAATGTGTCTTGACAAACCATTAAAAATGAAGCATTGCAAACTATACACATGTCTACAGAAATGTAATGGTAACACTTCACTGTATATAAAATCTAAATGGGAAGGTGAATTACAGACCAAAATTTCAGAGTGTGATTGGAGTCTATTATGCAAA
>JAQMCX010000053.1:6729649-6752484 GCA_029814765.1 Acanthurus leucopareius | reverse complement strand
AACTGGTTGAAAAGTGATGCTCCACAAACAGGACACTGGATGGACATTATGGAGGAGATCTACGCGATGGAGAAAATTACCTTTCATCTGCGAATCAAAGCCGGTGACTTTACACAAAACTGGAGAAAATGGACATTATTCAAAGACAAAGACAATGCTCACTCAACTCAATGAGAATTTGTATGCCCCCTCCTGTACTATTTCATTTTATTTTATTTTATTTTATGTTATGTACTGTCCTTGTTCCTGTTGTTTATATATATATATATATATATACAAAAATAACTAAATAAAGAGTTTAAAAGAAAAATAAAATGAAGCATTGCTGCAACACATATGTCCCGTGCTACAAATCGTATTCTTCCGATGTAAAAAAACATACTTGTTAGTAAAGACCTCAGCAAAAAACAAAACAAAACACATCATTATTTTACATTTTTTCCAGTTAAAAATGAAATGCAAAAGATACCATTCCCACTAAAACAATATGAAATGTCTTATGATTAATGAAAATGTTGCAAATGATTTAAGGCATTTTTTGTGACTAAAAAAAAAAAACAACCCTTGAAATCATCACTCACTGCATGCAATCAAAACATGAAGCTCATTTGCCAGCCTGGTGTCATTAACTTCCTCCTCTGTTCTCTCATTGCCAAAGCACAAAAACACAGAGGGTGCTGCTGACAAGATAAACAAAGTGAACAAAAGTGGTGCGTCATGTTGAGAAATTTCAGCAATAAATCCAGAGCGCCATATCTGTTTGAACTCTCCAAACAATAAACTCTACCATCAAATGAGATCAAATAAAGCAGCAGATGAGACGTACTTTTGTCTCTGTTCTAACACTGAACTCTGGTGTAAAAGTTCAGCAGGTCACCATTTTTATGTCTTTATTTTTTTACACTGAAGCTGGCTGTATGTGCACTACATATCTTGCAGGTAGAAAGTCCAGGCTGTCATTATTTCATTAAAGTATGTGATGTTCAATTAAAATCGAGTAAGGCAGTAATGCCTCCTTAGATATTGCTGATAAAATGATCACAGTAAATATTCTCTACATCATCCCTACAGCCCTTGTGTTTGCCGCCACTCGAGCTTGCTTACTCATAAACCCTTAGGTACCTCCAGCAGACACCCATCGGGCTACATGACAAACACAGATAAAAGAGATATACACACACAAAAATACAGACATTCACACTTTCAGAGGCAATGTCTCACAAAGACACACACACACACAGATGGTTTGTCACAAACACAGAAATGTACCTGCTGATCCGTCTGCATCTTGCGTCCCACTATCCTGAAGGCATTGTTGGTGGGGTTGTGATAGATCTGGACTCTGCTGAAGGCCTGGGGTCCAGCGCCGGCCGGCATCCACTTCTTACTGCCATCGTCATAGATCATCACAGTGGCCCGAGCCTGGCAAATACTCGACTCACTGGAAGAGGGTGAGACACAAAGAGACAGCGTGAGTTGAGCTGCGTTTTGAAGGCATGAAGTCACGTTTACTACAAAAATTATTAAAAGACAAACCTCATTATATCTAGAAAGGCTTTGAGAGTTAAGTTATCTCTGCGTTTGTTCAAGCTCACCCTACGACACACACTCAAGAAGCTTTAACTCAAAGCATGTAACTTCAGTGCAGGAAGCGCTGACAACTGTAAGATAGAAAATAGCCTCAAACATGAAAACCATAGATGGTTGTGGTCATCATTGTACACTTAGCAGATTCATTGTATGACCAATGATCTTTGCAGTTTCTACCACAAACACTGCATTTATTTTCTCTCTCTCTCTCTTTTTTTTTTTTTTCCTGTGAGAATGACAAGATATGTGCAATTTCACACTTATATACACGCAAAAAAATAAACTGAAACAAAAAAGGTTTTCTACATATAGGCCTACATTTAAAAAATATCTGATTACAATTGCATTTCTGATTACTAGCTATTCATAAATGCAATGCAAAGCCTCCTTTTTTATCTACTGATTAACCAAAATATAATGTCATTATTTTTGAAGTTCTATCAGATGATGATTCATAGTTTAAACTGCAGCTGGAAGGGACAAAGCGAACACCAGAGGAGGTGAGAAGGAACCTGAGACACCGGATGGACAAACAGACCAAAAACACTCTGCAGTCTCTGCTATAAATAAATCATTTTAAAGAGGTGAGAGTCTCAGTGCAGTCTTTTTATAAGTGTGCTATGAGACTAACATTCACCTAATGAATCAAACAGTAAAATGCATTTACACACTGGGTGATTTTGATGATCCCGTTTCTAACATTTTTATAGCGTCTTCAAGTCGTCAGTCAGCGAATCACATCACACTGTGGACTGATCAGAGAACGAGCTCTGCGCTGGCAGAGTATCAAAAATTCCAACAAGTCCTGCATCTCATCATTGTTTTCATTATTAGCTAATCTGCAGACCATTCTCTTAATTTTTTGATCGTTGTATAAAATGTCAAAAAAAAATGCTACAAATTGTTGGCTTCTGCAAGTATTATTTGTTCTTCCAGCCCAAAACTAAAAAAGATATTTAACTCATGATGATATAATGCTGAAGAAACTGACACTGATTAGCCCAAGATCAAAAGAGCTGCAGATTAATGGACTAGTAGTCGCAGCACTAATCATGTTTGTGTAACTGAGGTGTTTGGCTTCTGTGAAAGAGATGGAGGATACTTTCCACCTCCCTTACATATGTCAACACAATATGCTGGAGTGAAAGACTGAGAGGAGGAATGCACTGCAGCAAAGTGTTGATTTGAGAGGAGAAAGAGAGATTAGTTTGATGCCAAACAAGATGGGAGGCGAGAAAACAATGGAGGCTGACAAAGACAGGAAGTTGTGCCGAGCTCCGCCAAAGAGACGAGGCTCTGGAAATCTCCCACCTGCTCTGCATCAACCTCCACCTCCACACTTTTTCTACAAAAACATGTGATGTGAGAGCTGTGACAAAACATTTATTTATAGTTGCGTGCATGCAGGCAGAAAATACACAAGTTACGACGCATTCAGGAATGCCCGCATGGATTCAAGTGTTGGTACCGAAGCAGTGTTACAGGCTGCAGAGTGTGTGAATGCGTAAGTGTTTGCATTTCAGACACTGAGATCTGAAGATAAACAAGTGTTCATTGTAGATGAGCTCTGCAATTTCATACCACAATAAACAGGGCCTATATGCGTATGAGATAAACACAAACAGGAGCATCAGCTACAGAAATTTAAGAGGAACACAAAGAGGAACAAAAGTGGCAGACTGTCAATTCCAATTTTTTAACATCCCTCCCCCTCCTCTCCTTATTTGCCCCCCTATGCTCTCCCCATAGTCCCCTAATCCATCTCTTCCACCTCTCCCTCCATCTGTTCCGCCCGTGATACAATCTGCTACTTCCTGTGACACAGCACCGAAGCCACAACCCACTTCCTGCTGCCAGCACTGCCTAATAAGGACAGTCTTAGTCTGAGCAATCAATGCCATACACACACACACACCGTTCCTATATTTTCCGGCATGTGGACAAAGTTGGATATCAGTCCATGTTTATGAAAAATTGGATATTTTCTAAGCCGACAGCTGCAGCATGAAGCTATAAAAAGAAAAAGGCTATAATAATGAGCAAAGAATTAGGAGAAGGTAATTATTGGACGTTAGATTATCATTCTTCTCCAAACTAAAACTACAAAACGTTTCAGACACACAAACACAAACATGCCTAAAGACTGTTTTCATGCTTCAGGTAGAAACAGTAAGTAACTTTTAGCACCAACTGTAATCTGTCTGTGTAACAAAGAGGAGTGCTTTACAGTTTCACAACACATCAGAAAGCTTGTTGTCAATCAAGAAAAGGTCTATTACATAAACTTCACAACGTCTTCCTGTGATTGTGTTATTTGGCACACATCTTGTGATAATTATTTCCAGGGTAAATGTTACACCAGTTTTTAAAGTAATGCTGTTTGGCAACCTCCAAAAGAGCTTAAGAGATTTCCACAGATGTTCCTGCACTTAACTTACATTACCTATATTTTTGGGGAAAAAAGTTTTGACAGAAATAAACAAGAGTTTAAGGAAGGAGACTGTGAGATGCTTTCAAATTAATTAGTTCACTAATTAATTTAAGTAACTTTATTGATAAAACAAAAAAGCCTTACATATTTTGATTTCTGTATATTATTTCATGTCATAATGCATCAAGACACATGTAAATGTAGTTTTTCTGAGATGGAACTGAATCATGAGGTGTCAGTTCAGTTTCCACTATTTAAGAGATTAATCAGTAATCACCAAACGTGTTAAATCACTGGGACAACTACAATGAGTGCGCAAGGAAATTAGCAAATTCTGAGACTGGTAAAACCCTTCAAAATTTCAAATGATCTGGTTTGAAACCTGACCTGGTGCTGACCAAGGTTTTTTAGGAGGAGGGGATCATTGATAAATCGGACAGATTCATGAATTCAAAGCTGAACTCTGAGCCCAGGAATAAAGAGTTTCCTGTGAGTGAAGTGTTAAAATGCCAAGCAAGAGATATTTGAATTAATTCCATTAAGTTTCTCACTAAAGTATTTGACTGTATTTATTCCATTACAAGACAGAACAGCAAGTGGTTAAAAAGTAAAGTAGACAAAATGCAAAAAAAAGGTTAGAGGAAGCATTTTATCACACATACTAAAATAGTCTGACTTTTTAACTGAAATGGTCTCTATGAAACATCCTCTTTTCACCTTACTGGTTTGACAGCAGAGTGTTCAGTGTATTTTTAAAAAGACAGAAGGAAATACTGAGTCCACTCAGTGCTCGCTGGTCCCTTTGAGCAGGTTTAAACCACCTCGGGTAAGACGGATATAAGCTGCAGTGCTCTCTGATCTCATCTGCATCAAGCATGCTGTTGATGCATGGGGCAGTGAGGGCTTATGGGAACTGGGAGGGGGACAGAGACATGGGACTGGGAAATGGATGCATATTTAATGGAAGAGAAAGCAAGGGCTAAGGAGTGAGACCGAGAGTGAGCAGCTGCATTATTGATAAAACTACGGACACTGAGACTCTAAAAGCGTGTGCGGCACACGCGCATTAAGTCAAGGCTCTGCGCACACACACTCAGGACCTGTCAATCTGCCAACACGTGTGTCCATGCGCTGACCTGGTCCACCAGGTATAACAAGCTGGAGGACTCAAGGCCAGGTCTGAGTGTGTGTTAGCACTTGGAAACCAGGACAAGCACGGCCATTAACACTCTATTTCTGTCCTTCTGTCCTTCTTAGATGAAGAAGACCACCAGTCCACAAGTGAGGACGTTGAAGATGGCCGTGGCGCTAAGCTAACTAAGTGAGCAGTTGCCTTAAGAGGGTTTTCTCTTAAGCACAAATAGGTCACTGGCTGATGCTCTGTGATGGATTTGAGCCACCGACTTTTAAAATACCTCAAGCGAAGGACTTGGCAAAGACAACAGAGGATTTCAGTGCAGGAAATGATCAGCGAAATGCACATGAAGAATCTTTTAAAAAAAAGCTTAAAAACTGAAGCCATCTCGTCTTTACTTGTCCTTGTTACAGCCAGAGGGAGTTCCTCATCCCTCTCTTGTTTCTTAGTCAGTGACGGGTTAACAGGAAACCGCAGTGCGTGGCCGGGACACATGCTCTCTTGGAAATGTCTGTATAAGGCTGTGCTCTCTGAGCTTTTCCCTCAAATGTGCTGGCAAGTACAGTCAGGCCCAGTGGCTCTGTCTCTTCCCTCCTCCTCCTCCATTTACCTGACCCTCCCTCCACGCTCTTCTGCCACTCTTCTCTACTTTGCTTCACCACTCTCTCTGTAATCATTTCACCAAGTAAAACATTTGTCTGGAGATGCTTCTTGGCAACATGGATGCAGAGATGTATATTACATAATAGTGCAGTTCATATTTATATATGGCACATGGGGGAAAAAAAGCATCCAAAGAAGAGTCAATTTTGTGTATCATGAGATTGTCCTTTGGTTGAGAAAAGACTTGGTGAAGTTAAACAGCCTTGCTCAAACAATCAGGGGAATAAAACCATTTGTCTCTGCATTCATTCTTGACTAATTGTCTCTCCTAATTCAGGCTCCTTTTTCCTCCTGGAGTTTATAATACCACCATACAAAAAGCCCTCACAACTACAGAAAACTAACATTTTTAACGATGTTCAGGCTTTTTGAGTTTCCCTCAGGAATGTACAGAAGGCACACAAAAATCCAGTTGTGACTCATGCACCACATTTGACAAGCCAGTCTGTCAAACAATAATTTTCATGCAGCCTTAAAAAGAAAGCAAGTTCCTCATAGCTCAGTGATTAACACACAACTCACGGCTAAATATGAAACAGAAGATGAAAAACAGATGCCATACTCGAGTTGGTAAACCTCAAAGGTGGCAGTGTTGCATCTGAGACGAACAACCAGTGAGTCATCACTTTTTTTCTTTCTTTTCATTTTTTCTTCTAAAGTTAAATGTCACATTAAATGCAGACAGGGAACAGCAATAGATCACTTAATAACATCTGTGCGTGTCTAACAAACCCACTTCCTCTGTCTCCCTCACAGCCTGGTAAAAATAGAGACCACTCTTCACAGGTGATGGTCACGCACAATAAGTATTGATATTATAGTGAAAAATGACATCAATTTAAAATGCCTCCACATAATGTGCAGAAGAATAATGTTTTTTATTGAATTTTTCCAGTAACAATTTACAAAAGAGCCATCTGAATGTTGTGGTCAACAGATAACTACTGACTGCAGAAAAAAGAAATGAAATTACTATAATCTACCAACAGATTTTCACTTCTCCAATTCAGAAAAAGAGTGAAACTAGATAGTTGATGTGAGACACATGTGGAACATCAATGTACCACATAGAGATGAGAAAAGGAAGTATAGGTCGCAAAGAGGCAACAGGGGAAATCACAGCATGTGCCAGTATGAGAATACCCCACTGTATGATAATGATTTAATTATATTATATAAACCTGACGTGTAGTTTTTTATTTTGAAACTTGAGCTTAAAAGGTTTTCATAATGTAGCATCAGAATATATTTTTTTAAAGTCATTTCCAAATTGCAAAACACTGGATTTTCTTTCAAAATAAGGGTTCTTACTTCTGTGGGAATGCACATTTAATAACCTACCATTAAATATAAGCTTTGAAATTAATAAAAAAAAAAGTTATTATAGTGCTTCCTCATTGCAAAAACTGAACTGAGGTCACGATGGTGGTAAAGTACTTGACCTCTGATGCTGACTCGGACATGGAGAGACCACACAATAGCCTGTTGACGCTGGCCTGGTCATCTGACAGCGCACTGTCCTCAAAGCACCCTCGGGCCATGTACGCGCCTGTCAGCGATGTTAAGCCGGGCCAACATGACTCTGAAATCAACCGCGCTCAGAACAACACATATCTCAAAGAACATGTTTGTTTCTCATTTCAATATTCAGTGTCTGGCATTAACTGTAAACGTAGGTGCAAGATAAGCTTTAATGCTGGGAAGTGCAGTTCCTGTTAAGTCTTGAGAGTCAGCAGTCCCATAAATGTTAATATGTAGCCCAACGCCCAGACGGAGGTAAACACTTCCCATTGATGCAGCTTCTTTTCTTCTAATGGGAGGTGGAAGGAGGAAAAAGACAGACACAGGAATATAAACATAAACGCTGATTATTGTGAGGATTCT
The DNA here is from genome assembly GCA_029814765.1 of Acanthurus leucopareius. NCBI lineage: Eukaryota > Metazoa > Chordata > Actinopteri > Acanthuriformes > Acanthuridae > Acanthurus > Acanthurus leucopareius. The sequence continues at coordinate 6,744,781 of JAQMCX010000053.1, read as the reverse complement.
GCTGCTGAAGGACGTCACATATGTAAAAGATAGAGAGGCAAATCTAGCATAGCGTTTTTAAAAAGTATAACCTAAAGGGAAATGTAAAGAAATAATTTAAAGCTAAGTGTTAATTAGCAAAAGTCTTTTAAAAAGCAAGTTTCTTTTACAACGTTGTTCTTCTCACTACAGTAAAAGCTTGATAAAAAATTTAAAGCTTTCAGACTATCCTCCTCTGCTAGCTTAACTCCCTCTTTCTTTGTCCTCTCCCCACATGCCTGTTTCTTCTCACACAGGTCCTAGCATGCTGCTAAAGCACACAAATAGATACACACACATATATATATACACACTTGCTGCAGGCTACTGCTTTCTGCCTCCACGAGTCAGACACACAGAAACAGGCATCCAGGCTATCTCAGCTATTCTTAAACTTCTTCTTCTTCTTCTTCTCCTCCTCTTCCATGTCTTTGTCTGAATGGAGTCAGACATCTTTGGCTGAACCTCCTTCAGCCAGGAAACCCTTTAGCATTTTTTAGGCGCTGACTCATCCTTTGCCTGGCATCGTTTATGGAGCATTGTGGAAAAGTTGAATAAACGTTTGGCCGAGGACTTTTATTTTGTTGGGCGACTGCTTCAAGAGCAGAGGAGATGAATTCCTTCCTGCTTCTGAGGCAGCATGTGTGTGTGTGTGTGTGTGTGTTTTTCCATGTGGGGGGGCACAGCTGGCACACTTAATGCCCATATTTGGAACCGTCTCACCTCTGTCCTCCTCTCTGAGCACAATTCCTTTTACAGGTTGGAGCACATCCTCCTCGACTTGGGCTAAGGAGGAGAAGGAGGAGAAGGAGGAGGTGGAGGAGGAGGTGGAGGCAGGCCCTACTTTTCTTGTGAAGAACAATCCACTTAGAAAACTCCCTCCTTCCTTTGCCGCTCTGACTTGCAAACTCTTAACTTTGAATCAGAGAAAAAAATGTCCTAACTTAACTCTGAGGCTTGGGTTGAAGCAAGAGGGCAATGTGTAATAATATTTCCTGTTTCTTACTGACGCTCAAGTATGACTGTGTAGACTTTGACCTTACGTTAGTCTACTACACAGGTGGTGACAACCTTGATAACAGTCTGAATGTACCGCCTCAGACCTCTTCCACTCTGCACTGCGTCACCACTTTGTAAAAAAAAACAACTCAAGTATGATGTGCAACACCAATGAATCAAGTTTTCCAGTCATCCGCATGATAAGGATGGAAAATAAACTTAAATGAAGAGTTCAAACACTCTTTAAGACCTTAAAAGTGCATTTTTTCATCTCATGTGGACGTTTTGCTGCCAATTACAAACAAGGCCTTGATCACTGAACAACCCTCAGCTAACTCTTGTCACTTGACAAAACAAAAAAAAGGGAAAAAGATAGACATATATCTAAAATGGCCATTTCACAAAGTGATATTCATTCTGTTTCTAACTGAAACTATGTACAAACAAAACAGCACAAGTAACATTCAGGCCAATATTCACCCATGACTGAACGTTGAGCATTAACTATTTCAACAGATGACTCTTTAACAAAGGGATTGCCCTCTTTTGACTACCTAATTGACCTCCACATCAAGTCCTCAAATTAAACGCCTACTATTCAAATAGACCAGTCTGCTGCTCAGGCAAGAGCGGCCAGAGACAGAGACAGAGAGTGGGAGCTTCATGCAGCGTGCAGGACAGCAAAAACTGTTTCTGTAAACAAGTAATGTGCATCGCTGTTCATGCACAAAAACGCCACTCATGCAGAAAATGGTTCAGTCTTTAGCTGAAGAAGAGCAAACAGGTTCTTCTCTTCAGCCTGTTCTTTTCTGTGCAGCTATAAAACCCTTTCGTCCATGTCTGCTCAGATTCTCCTGGGGCAACGTTATCTTTCCTTACTACCCAGAGGTTAAGTGGTGCCTAATGACAATGTAAGGAAACTGCTGCCCAGCAAATCATCTGATGGGCTTCCTCCACTGCAGTTTTATCTGATACAACCTTTATGTATCAGCATCCACCATCATCCCAGATAAGTGAAGTTAATATCCAAAGGTCATAAAGATACGAATGTTTAAGATTGCTGACAGCGTACAGCAGTTTTTTTTTAAACGCTAACTGGCATCCATTACGCTCCATTAAGCACTGGACACCAAAGCATCTTTGTGCCCATTAGCAGGGAAGACCAGGCAATATATCATTATGGTATTTCTGCCCACAACAAGCTTTGGTTTCACTACACTCTCAGGCTCGGGTGCTCCATCATCTGGGATGATGTCACTCTGTTTTTCTACTGCAAAAATGACAACAGGGCATGTTGATGTGTCTTTTACTTCATTTGACCAGTGTGGAGTCGTTTGTCCTGAGTGAATTCAAACAGATGATGGCTAATCTTTGCTAGAAGAGAAGCCACAAAAGCTAAAAATACAGAAATTTAAATAGCAGTATAACCTCATTCTGGTTTTGGACCTCTGAAACAGCACACACACCTCGGATTTGTTAGTTGGTCAGTGACTGTATTTCCACTGGTTATAGAAACAAACACCCTATCAGAGCTTTGGGATTGATGGGAAAGAGAATGGTGATGTCATTTCCTATTATTTAAGCGAGCTCGAATGTTGGCATCCATGACAAACAGCATCATAAAATACAATGACAAGCACCACAATCAGGCAGCAGTAGAGGATGTTTTGAATTAGCAAACAAATATTATAATATCAATTTCTCAGACGCTGCCAAGGCCTCCAGGATGAGAAAAAATGAACTCGGTGGGACAGATTTGTCAGTTGCTCAAGCTGGTTAAAGCAAAACCAAGAACAATATCACCCCTTTCAAGAGGAAACTGACAGACATGAACACGATCTGAGTCTGAAGCAAAACAAAATGGCAATTCTACGGTTGAGCAATTATTTATCCTGCTTAAAACTCATAAATTCAATACGAGGCAAAAACATCTAAGTGGGTTTTGACTAAGAGAGGTGGTCTCAAGCTGTGCTAATGTTTATATGGACCATTGTCAGTCTCCAAGGAGATATTTACTTACTACGTTCATATTATTGTCAGAGATTTTTCCATATGATTTTAAGGCAGGCATTTCTTTAATATATTTGTTGCTATAAAGAACAGTCGCTGAGGACCGCTTTGTGGCTGAACATTTACATAAACTCAGCGAAGAAGCACGGTGATTGAAAACATATTGAAAAACTATCATCATTACTGCACACGGAGAGAACACAACAGCCTACAGGCATGGTTTAACAAAAACAACATTGGCCACCACGTAGGAAACTGGATTTGTCACTTAGTAGACAATAGTAGGTTTTGTATGTTGAGAAACTCCTGTAGCAAAGCGTCTAATCCAAGAGGCAGGTCTGCATAATGGCCTATTTATGAGTGTGAGAGGTGGGAGGACCTAGAGGGGTAAATTGCTTCAGGGGAGGGGGTTTCAGTGATTTGGTGTTGTGGGAGACGAACTCACAAGACAAGACTGTTTTAATAATGGAGAGCATTGGAGAGATGAAGCATACAGGCTTTTTGATCATTCAGTCGCACCAACTGTACGACGATGCACCGAGGAGTCTTTTGAAGTGTGTATCAGCATCCAATTGTTTATGATGCATGAAATAAAGCCATTATTTTTAATCCATTATAGATTTGAATTCCCACAAGCACACTGCAATCACTTCAAATACTTATTACTTCTTAGGCTCAGGGGGCAAGTGGAGATATTAGCAAGGCTTTGGTTGAAAAGAAAAAAAACGCAAAAAGGATGGTTATGTTCACAATAAAATGCAGAGACGGCTTGCATAAGACAATGAAGGTAGTCAGAAATGTGTCCATCTGATGATAACAATAACATTTTATATAGCTATCATCAGAATTACAGAATTACAGTGAAAATGGAGCCATTCTTACAGAAAACACATTTCTTTGCTTCATATCTTAAATTTTAGATTTAATTTCTAAGGAGTAACACTGATTTTACACAGGCTAAAAGTGTCTGTTTTCGCTCTGCGGCTGACGTCACACTTCAAAGGAAAACAAAACAAAAAAAAAGGCTGAGCAAGGAAGTTAAGAGAACAAGTGAGGACATGAAAAATCTGCATCCAAACACACCAGACACAGTTTAATGAGCATTACACAACACCAGGACTCGAACGAACTGTTATCGCAACACCAAATGAGTTTCATCTTGTTGTCCTTACATGGACACATGCAATGATGTTGCTAAATGCCTTAAATAACAGCCACTGGTCTGTTAGGACATGAGGTCAAGAAGATAAACACTGACAGAGGAAGAAGACATGACGGCAAAAATCGCAAAGATCACTGGTAAGGCTGCATTCTTTTCCATTTACTGCCAAGAAGAAAGAAAAAAAACTGGAGCCTGGACACAAAGGAGACTAAAGGGGAGGCCATTATCCTGCTTTTAAGGCTGATCAATAACAAGCTCCAGCTAGACTGTAGGAAGGAAAGCGAGGAGCCTGGTTTGGCATCGCTTCCAGGCATGTAGAACTCCTGAACTGAGCACAGGGAACTTGTTGGTTTGCAAACAGTGAGTTAAGCAGATGCATTACACCTGTCTGTGTGCACGCTCACGTCACGTGTGTTAATTCTTGAGCCTGAGGCGGCCATACTGCTGGAGTCAGACGGGACAAGTTGTTTAGTCACAGAGACTCACAGTCAGTGACTCACAGTGGGAGACAGAAGTCACCTCTGAGAATATCAGTGAATCATAATGCAGATGAAAGCACTTCCTGTGTCACCTCACCACAGGGATAAAATCAGTTTAAAGTGCTGATACAGAGCTCTGAACGGTCATCCTCCACTTTGGGAAAATGTGGAGAGAAAATATGAAGGGTTATTTGTAAACACAACCAGTGAAATCCAGAGATTTAATGTATATGCAAAAACATATATACACATCTTTTCCAAATGTGGCAAAAGCATCCGTTCTCATTTTAACAGCGTCTGCTTCAAACCAGCAGTTGTGCTCTTAAAGTGGTCAGAAAACGCTGTATAAGTAGAAAAGCAGGAAGTTTCTCTTGACTGAAAATGTAAACGACAGCTTAAAGTTGGGATGAGTTACTGAAACATTTTCACAACTAGGTCAAATTGCTGAACTTTTGACCAACTGCCTGCACTTCTGTGTCAACATTCACATACCACAGGGACGGATGACAATGAACATGAGCGGAGCTGCATTCCAGTCTTTACCTATTATACAAGGTGACGTGATGCGAACTGGCCACAATGGGGAGCAGGCAGGAGCAGAATCCTGATAAAATAAGACCAGATCTCATCAAGAAAAACGTCACCGATCAAGTGCTCCATCAAGACAGACCGCTTCGAAGGGTGTGATGAAATCTGAATATGTAAAAGAAAGACTCGACTCTTTCATTTTTGCACTGTGTATTGTCTCTGCAGTCTAGTTGCAGTGCCAAGTGGTTTGTGGTTGCAGCAGAGCAGTTAGACAATAAAGCAGTTCCTTTATCTTACAGTTTGATGTGCAACTATTTTATGGCGTCTCATATATGTAAGGACGGTTGTTGTCAAGGAGATGTGTATGTGTTGTCTGATAAACTGCAATTATACTTACAGGTGTATAAAAGAGAAAAAAGATAAAAAAGATAAGACCCTGTCTTTGAAAAGTCTGTTATTTCTTTTGCTTTGCTGGCTGGAACGTACATTATGCTGCTCATGTATTGTGTTAAGTATGTTTACACTGTAATCTGGGCTGATTATTGCATTAACTCAATTAATGACCCCATTAGCAGGGCATGCACAATGCATAATGAATGTAACTGTGAGTGTGGCAGGATTTCAGGCAGCTGAAATGCCTGCTGTTTCTGCTGTAATCAAAGTTACTTTGCAGAAATATGTCCAAAACAAATACAAAGCAGGGACCAACCCAGGTGCTGGGCTGAGATATACTGCTACAGAAAGGGCAGGGGCAGTAAGTTTGAGATAAAGGAACGAGTCACACAGGTTATCCGCGGTACCTCGCAGTCCAGAAATTAAACCCGCATCTGTCAAGCTTTCAAACAAAGTTGTTCCACGACATAAATTGAAAGGGTGCTCTAGTTTGAATGCGAAGGAGCGAGAAGAGAGAAGAGAGGAGTCTGCCCAGAGAAGTGGTGGCTTTAAAGCATGTAATTGCCAACTGCACAGGCTGTGACAGGATGTGGAATTTGTGGACACGAGCTCTCTGCTGAGCAATTTTTTTTTTGCTCTCGGTGCAAAATAATAGAAGAGGGATGAGTTTAATGTGTGGCTGTGGAATGCATGTTATGATATAAACGGCAGATGCATAAGAGGCGGCAGGGTTTGCCAAATGGTCGTTGTGGAGCCGCAAGGGGGCCCCCAGTTTGGAGACAAACCCACCCTGCTGAAGTGCCTTTGAGCAAGAAATTGAATCCCTTCAAATAGATTACCCTGACCTCTGACCTCTGTTATAAACACTCCCTTGTTCACCTGTGAGCTTTTCTCTGTAAAACCTTTTCTTTTCGTACGTCAGTGGTTTGATTTATGCACATGGACAAAGATACTGAAGTGCTGCAGCCGAAGGAGGAAAACAAAAGAGTCAACATGGTGTGTTTGAAACAGATACAAAACTATGTACAAAACTATGACCTGCTCTACAGCCACAACTCGTGAGCACTTTCTCATAAAAGGCAGCCACAATGTAACAGGTAGTACTGGGCTTTCATTAATACCTTAAAAATATATTATTTTATCAACAATCATCAATCATTTGTATCAAGTTTTTCTTTAGCCAAGGTCACAAAAAAACTTGCTACACAATGACATTTGTGCAACCGAAACTGAGTCCAAAACAGGCAAGTTTGGACCCAAAATTTGGTCCCAAATTAACACCAAATACTAATGTGAACCCTAAATTTGGCTTCAAATGTAAGTTTGGATTAAAATTGGAGTTAAGTTGTTATTTCCTTTGCTTGTATCTGGCAGTGAGTCTCTCCGAGATTAAAAACTAAAATTAAACCCAAAATTCGGCTTTTGACCACAACCGGATTCAAAACGCCAGTCGGTTTTCCCTAATCCTCCGACTGGGAATCGATCAAATTCAACCGATACTCGACCTCAGTTTTGAAAACAGCACCAAAAAAATACCCAGAAGCTCGAGTTATTATAGCGTGAGAAAGGCGATTCAATCAGTTCAAAGTTGGAAAAACAACTGCTGAAGGGATTGAGACTCCAAAAGACAGAAATTACAGGGTCAGGATTTAACAGTCGCCCTTTGTGAAACTAGTGGCCGAAACACAAAATGTAGCCTGGAAACACAATGAAGATGAAGGGATTTGAGCCGCTTTACCCACCTCATTGTTCGGCCAGAGTGGAGATCCTCTCCTCGTAGGGAACTTTGGCTGACTTCAGAGCTGAAGCCCGGCGGTAAAAAAGTCAAACTAGCGAAATAAAAAAACGGGAAAAACCGGCGAAAAAACACGCATCTGCACCCGCAAACGGGGTAGCCACCAGCGGTATAAAGAAGCACACCTCGACGATTTCCTGGTTTGTGTGTGTGTGTGTGGAGCGGGAGAGGGAGAGGGAGGAGAGTGCATACAGTAGTGGAGCGGGCTTGTCAAGTCCAATCGCTCTCCCACATTGGTTTTCTACGAGCTAAAGAAGGGAAGCCGCGGAGGAGCGGAGCGAAACCAAAACACAGCTCCTCTTTTGATACTTTGAGCCGCTTTTTGTTGCTCTGTTTCTGGAGATTAAAGCCGTGTCCCTGCGCCGGACTTTTCCTGCTCTCGCTCGGTCGGTCGGTCGGTCGCTGGGTCTGAGTAAATTCACTGGAGTGTGGCCCAACCCGCCAGCTTCAAAGTAGGCTACATCTTAAGATGCGTTCAGGCGCGCCTCGTAAAAACCCGCTTTTTTTTTTTACCAGTTTGAATGGTGATTTTTTGACTTTTGCTGTGATTGAGTTATTTTTGATGTTTGGCAGTAAAAAGCTACACGGACCGAAACTAGAGATACAAGAAGAACTACTAAAAATAAATGTACTTAATTTCCCCATTTCTGATTTGTCTGCTTGAAATATTTCATTAAGATCTTACTTTTTAATTCCATTATGTATTTTTTTTAGCCATAGTTTATTTGTACTTTGAAGATAACGATTTTACATTTAAAACACATGATCATAATATGAAATACTTTGTAAACTTTTCAAAAGTTAACAGTATAAATTAGTTCAAATCGACTTCACCTTGACATGCCACATTAATAATATTCTGCTTATAATAATAATATTCTACATTATGCGTATAAAGCTGACCAGGGCAATCTTTTCATTCTTTTAATACTTTAAGTATGTATTGTTGTTAATATTTCCATATAACTAAAAATATGTGTCCAATTCATTAACTTGCAATAGCGCTGATGCATTGCCGACATTATTAAAATGACCTACTTTAATATGAACAGTTTCAACAAATTATATTAGACTGTCAGAATAACTGCCAAGTATAATGTAATCATGAATCAAGTTAACTTGGTCTAAACTTAAGAAAGCGTGGCGTGTTTATCTGTATTATTTATAGCAAATCAAATAAGTAACTAAATTTAATATACTTTTATGGATACATTTCATCATTTAGTTTATAACAAACATCAGACCAAAAATGTACACCCAATATTTAACTTAAGTATTGTAACATTGAAGGGTGGATTTCTTCAATTTGTTCAAGTCTAAAGATCAGGAACCATAGCCTCAAAGGTGTAATCTCCTTTTGATATTAAGGCACCACCCACAAGCTCTGACCAGACAACCCTTGAATGATATGGGACAGTTGTACCTCAGTGATGATGATTAACAGAACATTGTTTGGCAATTTAATGGTTGTTCAACGATCAAAGTCATTATTACTGTTTGACATGTTAAACATTGCCAACTAGATATTGTTTTTTCTTCCAAAACATTAAACTCTATGCTTTACATTCAGTTTTGTATGTATGTGTTTGTGTAATGGTGGATGTCTTTTATTTCCAAAAGTACGTGAAGGCAGCATCTCATCCAATCCAGGGGGCTTGGTCAAGCCCTCCACCCCGCCCTGCTGGCTGTCTGGGTAACTTCAGGTTTCCACTACAAAGCTTTTGAGGTTATTCCACATAGATTTTCTGGGCTATTTTATAAGTAATGTGCCTGAAATATAAAGTTACATTATTAAAAAATAGCCACAACTTTTATGATCTATAGTATCTTTTTGAAAACTTTGGATAATGTTCAATGTTTGAGTCATCCTTGTTAAATCTGCGAACAATGACGGAAAAAAAGAGTCGAATGCCTGACATGGCCCAGTTTTCAACACTGAGATGTCGCACACTATAAAAGCACTCCCTTCTTCCTAATGGGGACAAAGTGGAAGAGAGGATGAGAGAGGAATGCATTACGTCTGTATGGCATGTGTAAACATCCAGAAAGCCAATATGCCTTTCGTCTCTCACACACACACACACTTAGACATCCTGGCTGACTGCTCTGAGCAACTGTAAGTTTTTTGGATTTTTTCTTTTCTTTTTTCTTTTTTTGGCCATGTGTCCCCAGTTAACTCTGCAGACCACTCTAGCACACACACACACAGTCAAGTAGACCTCCTTTTTTCCATTGCTGAGTGTGCAATATTGCATATCTTTACACCATATGAGTTTGTGCTTAAAACATGTGTGAAGCTGCTTGTGAGATTTGAGTTGGCTTTGTCTCAAAAAGTCGTTCCAGTTCCCAGAACGCAGCCAGTAAAAAATCAGCAAGAGTCATGAAGTAATTTTAGGTTCCTTCTGTGCTCCTCCCCTTTACCACAACTTTATTTCAACGGCTTGACGTCAGTCGGTTAACACCATCCACAGCTGGCAGTCTGTCAGCAGACTCTGTCTCACAGCTGTAAAGAGGCCACCATGAGACTTGAGGAAATGCAGCTACACTAGGTGTTAACTGAATGAGAAATGTGTGTAAGTGTGAGGGGAAGAAACTGAAAAATGTTAAAGAAAAAGAGCTGACTTAAGTCTAGCCAGTCTACAAGACTGAATCACACCTTCTTTGTATCTCTCTTTGCCCAGAGTTTGTAGAGAAGCTATTATGTAAATAGACTGCACTACTTTATCTTACATCAGAGAGTGAAGAACTTGTTGAAGCGTCCAGTCCTGAGGCAGCGTCTGAAAGCCTCAGCCTCCACTGCTGCTTGAATAGTAGACGAATGAAAAGAATTACACAACTGCACTTCGATAGAGGAAACAAACCGTCAGTCTGGATCCTGAGGTTGGCAGCAGTTAGCCAGACAGAGATTAGCAGTAGCCAACAATATAAACTATTCCAGAAGAGCCGATGCTTGGTAGTACTTTTAAGGAAACCCAGAAGATGCAGAGAATAAATATTACTCAAGTATCTTAATTCTCACTCCATCTCTTTTTTTGCAGGACAGGAATGTGACCGGAGGAGGCTAAAAATATGTAAAGGAGGAGGCAAGACATAACTGTTCACTGTTTAAGAGGTCTGGGATGGAGGCCAGACTCGCAAAGGGCAGCAGTAGGATTGCAAAGATTGTAAATTCCAAATGACATGTACTGAAATGTAGGCCCTGAACTCATCATAAGCCAAACTGAAATCAATACTTATCAAGTAACTATTCTTAAAATAGGAATAAGAAACAAAGTAAAGCATTTTTTTTCTCAATTCAAAATTTAAACTTCTGTTTAAACCCTACTATATGAACTCTGTGCTTACATGCACGCAAATCTGCCTGTGACAGATATATTACTATGATAAGTGACAAATTGGAAAAGGGCTGAGAAATCATTTCTGTCTCCTACTAAAAATAACTGTGTAATGGAATAGATGTGGCCTTTAAGAGTCAGTGAATGTTTTACTGTTTTCAGGTCGCGGTATATTTTTAAATTAAAGGCTTGTCAGTCGAGCCGAGGCGTGGTCTCTGTTGGAAAACTAGGTGTGTTACTTTTATAATCCACTAGATGGCAATGTAACCTCGGCATACTACAGCAATGAAATGGGAAATGCTCTCATGTTGTACTATCAGTAATTACTGCAGTTTTACACCAGAAATAAGTATCAATTATTTAATAAATTTGTAAGTGAATTTAAAATAACTATTAGTTCAAAAATGTAAGCAGCGTTTTTTAACATCAAAACAGCCAACATGTCTCTTTCCTCAAAAATAAAAAAAAAATCAAGAGTCCGTTACACATATCACAGTAAAAGTACCGACTAGTGTTGATATCATATGAACAAAAAATATGGTGCGATTTCAAATCAAAAAATTATCACACCATGATGTGTCACGCCCTCAGTGGCATTGATCTGTCTGGTATTTACAGGCCTATCTGGTATGACATCAAAAGTATTTGAATATCCTATTTATACATTCATATTACACATTTTAACATTTTAAGCCTGATTTTAATATTATTTAGTCTCAAATATCTGATGAAAATGTACTTATTTCAGGCACAAAACTAAAGAAATTATACACGTAAGGGTTATGTTCTCCACCTCCCACAGCCGACATGGACGAGAAGTCTTGCAAAAAAGAAATGTCTCGCTGTAATCATCTTCAGTGCAATGGCAGCTTATTGAGCCCCCTCTGCTGATGAAGACTATGAAATATTGTCAAAAGTTTTGAGTAAGTAGACCTTGAGTTGACACTTACGATTAAAAAAGTGGATTTTTTGTAACTTGAAAGATAAATTGCAAGAAATAAATGCTTTAAAATCTAAATTTATTTCCTAATTTGGGGAAATTATTCAAAACCTGCTTAGTGGAATGGCGCAGGGGACACTTGAACTCAACACACTGCTTGTAAATGTTCTAAGATATCACCTCTGAAAAAGTTCTAGAAAAGTCATAATTTACCAAAAGTTATTTCAAATAAAAAATATTTTCATTCTTGCAAAAAAACAAAAACAAAAACAAACGCTATTAATGCTACAGTGCGCGCTCCCGCAGCGCTTGTTTGTAAATAGGCGCGGGTCTACATGCCGCGGCTCGTTACACCTGATCCCTGTTGTTGTGGCTGTCACTGACTGTGTCCTTGCAGCTGCTGTCATTCACACTTAAAGAGTGAAGAGTGAAGGCGGTGTTTGTGTGTTTTCACGGAGCTGATACCCTCTCCTCCTCCTCCTCCTCCTCCTACACCTCCTCCTCTTCTCTCTCTCCACCTGGCCTGGCGGGGCTCTCACACCCGGACCGCGGCTCTGCTTGAAAACAAACTGCGGCGGCGGCTCCGGTTACCGGAGCGCGATCGATGCGCTGCACGGTGTCGCGTTGCCCGGAGGCTCGGGTATCGATGCATGGCCGATCGCTATCATAATCACACTTCCCCCCTCTTATCGCTTACCTACTGAATAAAACATCTGCCTTCCTGCTCGCGGATCGCTCACCCCTCCTCCCCAAAATCTGGAGGGAAAGAAAGACTTCTTGAATTGTCTTTTGAGTGAAGTAACATGAGAAAAGTGCACGATGATACCCAACAAATGTGGTCCCCAAAGTTGTTTTTATCTCAGGCATCTCTAAATAGACCCACCAGCCATTTGACAGTGATATGTCCCAGGATGCTGCAACTGTGAAGATAATTATTTTGAGGCGTGGTTTAATTCAAAATAACCTACATCTTAATGACAACTTCTGTAAAAAGCAAAAAAAAAGTACAGAAGGTGAATTATCTTGGTTTTGCAGGTGAGTCCACATTCTTTATACCTCCATAACACCTTGTTGCATCACAGAGCACAGTCACATCCAAATGTTGATGTGTTTTCTTCATCTGTCTATCAGTGGTGAGAGAAATTGGTGGCCATCTGCAATAAAATAGAGACATTTTGATCTTTCCTAAAAATGAGACAAAACTTGATAAAAAAAAGTAAGATGAATTTGATGAATAGCAAGATTATTTTTTAATTTATGGTCATAATCTACAAAAGATATGCTACTTGCACCCTTGAGTTGACATTTTTTCACACACACTGCTTCCAAACTCAGTATTAATCTCCAGGCTTGAATGCAGACACTGACGTCGGTTCAGAAAAATCTTTTTTTTACTAAAAAGTGGAGAAAAAACATCTTTTTTTTAACTTCAATATTTAAACTATGACAAAAGCAAACAGTTAAAATGTTTAAGGACCTCCTGGTGGCCACAGGGCCTTCAGCAGCTGCTGAGTTTCCTCATGCCTTCTGCCTTCAGCTTGCAGCGCAAAAAGTTTTTCCATTTTTCTGGCCTCTGCAACATGATCCCCTCAAACTTTTGGTAGACTTTAAGATTTGCCCGGAGCAGGAACGCAACAGGCACCTTTTCATTAGTCACAGAAGAGTCAGAAAAGTTTCCTGCATTTCAAATCCAGTGTTCACACTGACTCATCTGGTTGCTGAACTCTCCTAATGACCCAGCAGGCTTCACCTGGGAGCAGTAAATCAGTGAGGCCTTGTGCCCACACACAGATCTAGCACAGGTGCTGGCCTTAGGCATGCTAGGGTTAATACTGAGAACAGAAAGGAGTTCTGTAATGTAAGGTATAACACATCAAATGAATAAATTTTGTGGTGATAGAATATTAAAGCTAGGAGGAAAATTTAGGCAAAGTGAATAAGATTTTTATAAAAGATTCTTTCAGACACAAAAATGACTTTCAAGGAGTTGTAATCTGTTTATAAAGCCTACAGTAGAGCGAAACCTGCAGGGATTTCAACACTGATACAGAAATCAATAACATTCACCTCTCCAAAAAGTGTGCAGTACACATACAAGCTTTCTATTTACTCACACAATCAAAACCCCCTGCATTTGACCACTAACTTTGAAAGCAGCAAAGAGAAGAGGTTAGGTGCCAACTGTCCGAGAGAAGTAAGGCGAGACTCGCTGTTAAGCTATTAAGACAATTAACAAAGTGGTCAGGAGGGGCTGAGCGGCAGAGGGGAACCGCCTGAAATGGAGAGAGAGATGAGGGTGTGAAGTGACAGTCAGCACATCTGGTCTCATCAATAATGCAGTGGGCCTTTAAACGGCAGTTTGTCGCATATTGAGCGCTGCTGACTGAAATCAAGCCCGACACCTAAGATGCTGTCAGGGGAGAGTGAAAAGGGTGACAGCGGGAGGCCGAGGGGGAGGCTGGCAAGGATAAGCAGGAAAAAAAAGGGAGTGAAAAGAACTTTTTCTGATAGATCTGATGAGTTGTGCAATAGATACAAAAATCCACTTTACAGGATAGAAGAATGGAAACCTGCTGGTAAATAATAATCTCTAAATAGTCCTGATTGATAGAAATCGAATAATTGAAGCAGAGTAATTCAGATGAATGTTGGATATTTAAAAGTAGAGTTAGATATTTAATCATAGAGTACGTCACATAGCTTCATAATTTAAAAGCAAGGCCACACTTGGAAGCTCTGAGTAAAAAAATTACCTTCACAACACTTGAATCTCGTCATCACTTTTATTATTAAAATGAAAAATACAAGAGATTTCTAATGACAGAAAAAGTCAAGAGATCAGACATCATTTCAACACTATGTATCTCACTCAATAGTGACTGCAGTGTTCCAAAAACAAATAAAACAAAATGAGGTTTCAAATGCAGTTTTTAGCAACTGCCTTTAATTCACAAAGAAAACAGAAAAAAAAACCCAGAAAAAAATGCTCTGTGACAAGTTCAGCTGAGCATCTATAAAGAGTTCATTTTCCTGTGATCAGAGGATTTCTCAGAACGATGATGACAGAGTCGCCCCTCAGGAACATTTTAGAAATGTAGCGGTCCTTATTCACTGGCTTCGACTTCTTCTTTCCCTTCCCACTCTTGGGAACTTCCGTCCACATCTCCTTCACATTTTCCAACACCATGTTGCAATGCCTGAAATGACAATGGCACGCAGGATTGATTTAAGAGGTTTTTGTGGCATTCCCTACTTTTCTCATTCATGAAACTCTCTCTTAGATATGAGCAAAAATGTAAAAGCAGTAACAGTCTTCCTTTACTCACAGGGGAAAAACAATAATTTGGTTGTGTGAGTTATGATACCTTAATCAGAATGAATTTAGGGTTTAATATGTAAAAACTAGTGGTGGGACTCGATTAAAATTTTTAATCGCGTTAATTATAGGGTCTGTAATTAATTAATCGAAATTA
>JAQMCX010000053.1:6709734-6728908 GCA_029814765.1 Acanthurus leucopareius | reverse complement strand
GCGTTAAAATCTTTATCGCGTTAAAATCTTTATAATTAATTGATCGAAATTAACGCGTTAAAGTCCCGGCCCTAGTAAAAACATTATTACTCTAGTTAGCTAAAATAAAATATATAACTCAGACAAAATACAAATCAATATTCAACACATTTTAACCATGATGACTTGCCAGTATACAGAGGGTCTTGTTAGATTTTGATTTTTATTGGCATATCTTGAACAGCAATGTACCCACTATCATCCTATATTATGGTGTTACATTATTTACAGAAGGTTATTGTACTATCCTGTCTAATATCTCTTAACCACCATCTCTCATATTAATCATAAAATGTTTTCTTTTGGGAAAATGTCAGATCATTCTTTTTTCTGTCTGCTGTAGTCAGGCACTGAAATGATGAACCTCTGACACTTGTACTACTATTTTTTTTCCTAATAGTTTTGGTTCATCTAACACCACTAGCAGCTCTGCTACATTTTCACATTTTTTTTGCCGCCTGATTTCTGAAAGCAGGACTTGAAACCATGACAGTGTATTTTGTGTACTCTCTGGCAATATTTTAATGACCTACACTTTCACCCAAACAGGAACTAGAACAAGAAGCATTTTGTCAGCAAATCACCACAAGTATTAGGTGAAGAGTGGGGGATGAATCCAACTAGAGTCACTGACACAAGAAAAAAGTAATTAAAGTTTACAATATAAATGTGCAAATTTTGTTGCATGAGGCCCTATAATATAAATCTTAAGTGGATTTAAAAAGTACATTACATAATCGTCTTCAAATCTGTTTTTAAGAAGCTCTTACTAATATCTTTGAGAAAGCAGATATATTTCATAAATGAGGTCAGCAGCAACAAAACCAGTGTTTTAAGACTTTGTCATTTGTTAATATGAAGGCTGTAGTATTTTAGGGTATTTAGCTCATGTCATGTTGTTACAACATCAAAAGTTTATGGTGATAAATATTAGCAAAAACACACCCCTGCATTAAACTTAAGAAAATCCAATATAATTAAAATTCGTTCATACTGTCAGGTATCACATTATGCTCATACTGTACACTACTTAAACAAAAATTCTGTTATTAGGCTCCGTACCTGTCAAAAGCCTTGACTCTTCCAAGCAGCTTCTTGTTGTTGCGACAGTTAATCAGGACCTGAGTGTTGTTCTTGACTGATTGAGTGAGTACAGACAAGGGGCCAGTGTTGAACTCCTCTTCCTCTCGTTTCTGGAGCTCCTCTGGAGTCATCTCTGACTTGGGCTTTGTTAACAGACTCCTGGATAACCACAAAATAATAATAATAATAATAAAAATAGTAATAAAAATCGTTGTAAGTGACTAGACTAGTATAGTGCTTTTTTAAGTACTCAAGGATGCTTTACATAAATAAAAAACATGATACAAATACAAAGTGCTGAATACAAATACAACGTGTAGATGTTCACATTTGGGGAGGTAGTAGGTGTTAGAAGTTGCAGGCCTCTTTGAATAATAGTATTACAACACCAATTAAGATGTGGATTTATAATCATATATTAGAATGACATGTTGGCACTGGTATGGTGGGAATTTTGTCAACTCCTATTTTACATTACACCAAATAGGATATTCTGAGGTTGTGAAAAGAACCTTTATAGTCACTAAAAAAATCTTCTGTATGTTGCTGAGTCGAACTCACTTCAACCACAGTGTGCATTTTGTGGAATAAAAATATTATAGTTTTTCTTCTCTGTCTTGGCTAATTAATTAAAATTTATTGGCAGAACAAAGTTAAGTTTCATTTTAAATTCATACGACAAGGTTTGTATTAGCACAGGACGCTAGACCTCTTTAAAATATTGTCCCACATTACACTTACTACACGCTGTATTAATATAAAGTTAACTCATCCTCAGCAGAATGCGCATGCTCCAACAATTTCTGCTAGCATTTGGCTAACTAGCTTCAGTTTTATAAATGCAATGGCATTACTTCGGACTATTAACAGAAACATTGTGTGAACATGTGAATACGCAGCTAAAGGACAAATAGTTGTATGATATCTGAGACTTTACTAAGTGGCGAAAAGACATAAATAGGTTACCTAAATCCAGCTAGCGTTAACCAGCTTTGTTTGCTATAGCTGCTGCTGATGATGCTAACAAGGTTACCATTCGAAAAATAAGCTAACTGTTACTGGTTCCTGAGTTTAAGCACTCGACCCATCGCCAAAAGGCTGGTCGATCGTCGCAGATACCTACATGGTTGCAGGGATGAAACAATTTTCTTAGATCTTGTCCCGTTCGTCGCCGCCGGGTGCCTTCGTTTCCGTAACGATTTTGTCAAACTCGCGTGGATCAAATCACTTCCGGGTTAACAAACAGGCGCGTCAAAGTTTTGTAATAATTTCCGGGTTACTACTTCCGGGAAACAAATATTTTCTTTACTAAGTGATGAACATATCATTGACGCATTTGTTGGAAAATATATGAAACCTTATGTAATAGATAATATAATTATAGTCAAATTTAAGTGAGCTTTTCTTGTTCAAATATTTTAACCCCAAAGGCAATTATAATCGGTATTTTATACGCCTAAAATAATTTAATAATTGGAGTTAGCTAACCCTACAGGTAAAGATTTACCTATGAAATACAACATTTAACATAATATATGAAACCTTCTTTCTTTTGGGTCCTATGTGTGCATTTTGGAAATAGTTTTTACAGTTTACTAAATATTGCATGTAGGAATCTTATTTTATGGTTTAGTTTAACAGTAGGTCTTGCCAATGAAATTTAGAGGTACCCCCCTGTTTTTTTTAGGGCGCGAGCACCTAAGCGGTGCAAGGCCCTATTGTTCTTCTAGTATTTTTTTTGTTTTTTGTTTTTTTTTTAAATTAAAACCATCTAAATAGCACAGCAGCACTTACTGAAGATAAAAGACCATGGAGAAAGAGGAGTTGATTCCCTCATTAAAAACAAATTTTCCCTCTTCTTCTTTTTCTTCTCCTTCTTTTTCCTCTGCATATTGAGAGTGTGATGGTCATACTGTATATGAAGCATCCATTGAAACACATAGGCCCCTCTTGTCAAATAAATTGTTACAGGAGAAAGAGATGCTTTGGATAGGCAAACTGCAGACTCAAACAGATAAGTCATTGTTTTGTTCTTTAACACAACAAGAACAAGGGGAGTGTGTGTTTGTGAGAAAGAGAGAGAGAGAGAAAGCGAGAGAGATGTAAGTTACATTATCTACACAGCAGCAAGGAGACACTGAGAGATTGGCTTTCTGGCAAGAGACAGGCAGACGCCAGCTGGGGGTGGACAACCCACTCACCTCATTTCAAAGGATGGCGGATCTACCTGTGGAAGCCACTTGCTGTGAATAATGGCAGCCTGTGTGCTGTTGTGAGAGGTGAGTGTCTGGGATTGATTTCCAGAGTTGCACTATATCTGCATGAAGCACACCTAACTCAGCCAAAAGACTTACATCGTAAACTGTAGAGCAGTGGGCCTGTAAAATGAGCTCAGTGAGGAATTAGCTTCACATTTAAGGGACTGCAGTAATCTGAAAGCACTTTTTCAGTCACCCAATTAAGAGAGGAGAGCTTAACCTAAAACCATTAAATCAGAGAGGCAGGAAGAAAATACATATAAGACTCTAAAACAACGAAAAATAGACTTTGCAATGTCACAGTACTTCTTTAGGGACTGCATAGAAATGAGTGGGTTGGCAACGGAATTTAATGTTCGATGTTTTAATTTTTAAAATGAATGGCCTCCCAAACTTTGACTTAGCAACATGTTGTGATGAACTTATTTGTAATTTAGGTGCATTTTCACATATTTTTAAATTCTGCATTTTTTTTAATGAAACAAATGAATTTAGATGGGAGCTGGGAGTTGTAGGGAGATGAAATTCAGTCATTAATAACAGTGAAAATCTATTAAGTGAGACTAAACACAACAAAAACTTCTATTTTGATTTGAAAAACTGACATAGTGGTCCTAAACTCTGATAATGATGGCAAAACAAATCTTTAGTATAGAGACAGGAGGAGTGTCCTCTGCACATGACCGCACCTTCATGTTCCATGATGCACAGGAAAGGCATCGTATTTTAGAGCATGTCACATTTTTTATGCTTTTGTTGTTTTTTTAAACAAAAGACAAAGGTCCACACACCAAGAGGCTCACATTAATATTAACATTAATGTAAAAAAAAACAACCTTGCACTCCCAGCTCTTGATATTACCTTTTTTCATAAAAAATAAAAATGCACATGTCGCCTCACTCTAATTTTCATAAAGTCCTTCAAAACAGTTAGACAATAAACTGTTTCACTCTATCATATTTTTCGGTTGCAAAACTTCTGAATGGACCAAGAGAACAGAGTTAAAAACATTTTTTTCATTTTACAGTATTTAGATATCATCTATGTGCCTGAATCTAACCTATATATGCACATTTGGAAAAACTGAAAATTTGCACCAAAAGCAGTGAAATACAATCTTAAAAGGAAATCGCTAAAGACAAAAAAAAAGCACAAACCATGATGAAAACAGCTTATCGTTTCTATGTTTTTTAAAAGAACTTTCAGCACATTTGATCAGTGTTGATATCAGCACAAAACTGTCCAGATCTCACTCTCTGTACTTAGTCAGAGAGTCATGTCATGTTATCATGTCATTTTTTTCTGCATGAACTGATGTATATCTCAATGGTTATTAATTTTTGTAGAGCTGTGGAAGGAAGATGGTTATTTATGACGCTTAAAGCAAACAGTATCCTCTTCCTCCTGCCTCAGGACATCCTATTACACACTACTTCACACCACAGACCTGTTGGTTCACATCTCTGTCCCTCTTGATGTCTTTGCTGCGACCACAATTATTCATGCTTATGATTAAATTATATTATCTTCGCATCAATCTAGACCGTGAGTTTGCCAGCAGTAAAGTCACCTGATCCAGCCCAGTCTGCTTTAACCACTGACGGCTGTGAATGTAAAAGGTGACGGGCTGGGGTCTTTTGATATAAAGAGTCTTTTGTCTGAAAGAGGCAGCCGTCCAAGAAGCCCCTTCTAATCTGTGTCCTTAAATATGTATTTTTTATTCATTTATTTCTGCAGGGGGGTGAGCGACAGGCAGAGGTGAGGGAAAGTTTAACAGGCAGTGATGTCAGCACCAGGTGAAAGACAAGAGGGATCAATAAAATCAGGATGGAAATGTCATGTCTACCTGTTGGGGTTACATCACAGTCTGCACCCTGTTTCAACAGGATCTCACCTCGAGGAAGCTTCAGGTGTTCATTTGAACTGTTGATCGGAGAAAAAAAAGGCAGAGGTCCATAAAGCCTTTTAAAATTTTATTCTTTGAATTCTTTAAAAAAGTAAAATGCTGTGTGAGCTGTAATATTCAATAACAAAGGGCCCCCCCCCCAAAAAAACTACAATGCATTGAAAAATTAATGGTTTATTACTTACTTTAATTAAACTGACTAATTGATAGCCTAATGCTGGAACATCAACAAAATCAAAGACACTAAATTCAGCAGAGTAGCAATTTAATTGTAAGTTAACATTGTATTTTACTTACACTGTATACTTTCTACATTCAAAGCGACTTAGTTTTCTTGAATTAAAAACTCATATCAAAGCTTATCTACAACTTTCACAACATTTAGATTTAGTGTTTAAGTTTTTGGTCAACATACTGTCAAACGAATGACTTAAGACAGAGATCACGTTTTTATTTCCTTTATTTTAAATTACAAGTTTCTGTGTTTGAAGAAGGATAATTTCAGGTGATGGCATTAGGCCTAAAATAGTGACATGCGCGAAAACATCAGTTCAGTAATACTGACAAGTGCATACATAATATTAAAGTGAAGAACTTTGTATCTAAAACAAATAAGCCGATATTTGCACTTAAAATGCGCAGCCAGTGATAACATGTTAAAAAATGATCATTTGACCTTGTCTTTTACATAGCGTGCTTTAAAAAAACATAGTTGGCATTTTTATTTTTGAAATATTTTGAAATGCTGTGTGTCGAAAGAGGCCTTTTCGTAAATTTTATTCTATGACACCTTCACACACGTTACTTATGCGTCAGTGTTTGAAACAAATTGCTCAACACTGATGGAATAATACAAGTCAAGCGCAAAACATTTCCTGTTAGATTTTTTTCACTGTGAAACAAAGAAATTATTTGGGAAACAATTTTAATAATCGCACTTTTCATAAGCTGAAAAAAATTGCCAGTTTGCAGGGAGGCTATTCTTTGCATTGGTCTATATCTGTCAGCTTTTATCATCTAAACTCTACAGCTGTATTTTATACCTCATATATTGCGCACTAAGGCTTTTACTCTATTTTTTCCATATTCCAAGACGAATGAGAGCTTGAGCTGACTTGAGGGCAGTAATTTGTAAAGTCGTTACAACATCCTCCGAGGTCTGAGTGACCGTTCTTGGATAAAAATTGTCCCGGAGACGTCTTGGTTGCGGCGCACTCCTCTTGGCACGGACTTAGCGTTGCAGCACATGGTATCTGATGAGAATAGAAGTAGCTGGCTTGTCCGGAGATCATGTTAAAAGAGCACGGATCTGAGAGCGGGAGGGTGCATGCGGGGATGGATGTGGAGAAAGCGGTGCAGGCAGTGCCAATCTGATGGCGTCGGGATTGCGCGCAACTGACCCCAATATAGGACATCTCCTGGTGCGTCTGCATGAACCGGTCGGCGTCTGCAGCACTTGTTGCACTCAACCGAGACCGCTGTGAAACAAGCGATGTGGCGTGGTTGGGGAACCGAGGCTGAGCGCTTAGATAAGTTCCTGTCCCAAGATGAGCGCGCACAGGTGTTTGGAGAGGCAGAAACGGCGGCACCGGCCAGTAAAATGGACCCGCTGCGGCCAAGGTCACGCTGGTTGCAGTGCTGGAGGAAATAAGACGACCTCCCCCCCTTTTCAGTGCAAGCTTGGCCCTGGAGCCAGAAGCGGCTCTGCGTCGGAGTTTCCCCGATGTGCCACCAATGAAGACGTCCTCGCTGCAGGGGTCCAGCATCCAGTAGTTGCCTTTACCTGGGTCATCATAATGGCGCGGCACTTTAACGAAACACTTATTCAGACTCAGGTTGTGCCTGATTGAATTTTGCCATCCTTGTCTGTTCTGTCGGTAGTACGGAAAGTTGTCCATGATAAACTCATAGATGCCGTTGAGTGTGAGCCGCCGCTCCGGGCTCTGGCGGATCGCCATCATGATGAGCGCGTTATAACTGAACGGAGGTTTCTCAGGTTTGACACTTTCTTCTGCTTCCCCGCTTTTCTTCAGTTCCTCTTTATTTTCCTCACGTTTTCTATTTGTAGTCACCGGTTTACTTTCTGTTTTGGTGCTCTGCCTTGTGTTTTCGCAGTTCTTTTCATTGTCAAAGTTTTCCTCTTGAGTGGATCTCTCTGCACGCGCGGGACGCCGCTTCTGGGACAGAGCAGGAGACTCGTGGTCAACCATCACACCTTCACGTCTCCACAACAGACTGCTGATGCTAAATGAGGACTTATGGAATAATCGGTCTGAAGTTTTTAAATCCTCCATCTTTCAGGTTAAAGTTACCAATCAAATCCTCGGAGGCGCCCGCTGGTCGGAGCAGAGCGCGTCAGTGCGCCCACAGAGCAAAGATGCGCTGATCCAAAGTGGAGAGGAGTCAAAAGACGCACTGGCCAGACAGCGTGACAACAAATGCGCATGATCACAGCAGCCGAGGACTCGTTGGTAACGCTAAGTAGTGCATTACTTTGTTACTGTGCGAACACTGACAGTACATTACACACAGCAAAGCATTTTTTGGGCGTAATTTGTGCACGTTGCAGTCCTTTGAAAGGACTGGTTCCTCATTTTAAAACGGAGAATAACTAGTTCAACCCCTTTCAAACCATTTCCACGATAGATCAAAACAGTAACACATACACTAAAATATTTTGTCAATGTTGACACTTGAGGGCATTATTAAAAGAATTCTAAGTGAACTCAATATCATTTCCGAGTAACCAAACCCGCGTGCTCTCCGGTCAAAACGTGCCAATACACATTTGAACTCAGAATGAAATATGCGTCCTGTCAATCTGTGTGACTGATCGATGAACTCTCGGCTTCATCTATCCTACAACACTTCCGTGACTCATGAAACTCAACCTTCTCACACGCGCCTTGCCCCCGAGGCCGGTCTCGTCTTTTTCTCCTTTCTTCCGTTTCTCTCTTTGCACATTTATTCATAAAAGACATGACAACGAACCTGTCAAAAGAAAGAAGCTGCATGAACTTGTCGGCGATCGGCCTCAAAAGACAATGAATAAAACGCAATGCGTAGATGCATTCTGTGGTAAAATACAGGGCAAGGTCATTCTCTTAAAATATAAGTCTCAATATTTTGAAAAGGAGAAAATTTTCTCAATGGCAGATCTTCTTTTGTAGTAAAAATACATCACTCTGCGGACACAAAACGGGCCTGCATGGGCCCAACATGCCCTCACAAGGCGTCATACTGTAAAATGTAGGCCTGTTCATCTCTGGGAGCCAGTCTGCCTTGTTCTGTTTAAAATTTATTCGTCAGGAAATTATTTAAATTTAGCCGAACTGCTGCTGATACCAGGCTTATATAAATTTCCAATATTGTGTCATTAAAACTGACAATAGCCAACCAGTTTTCTTCTTCTCTTGCTGAGGTTGTAAAAATAGTAACATCCTAAAACAGCAGCCTGACTTTAAATAAGTGACTTCATACACTGGTCTTCAAAGTGTTTTTAACTTGGCTTCTATTAACTAGGGCCTTTTCGTAGAGTGTGGGCACAGTGGATTCATAATTAAGGTGAGGATGAGGGAAAGAAGAGAAGAGAGAGGCAAGTTTTTCTCTTACTTGTGAAGACAGTGATTCATCCAATCAGATGTGAGTGAGGCATGTTAAGACAGAAAGCTAGATAATGTTTAAATGTCTTCTCAGTATAAAGGTCACCACACAAACTTCCTAAATCCTGCTTTAGAGACGACACTTGAAGAAAAAGTTGCTACCATGAGGGCAATGACCGAGTCTGAACTCTTCTGGAAAATGATGAAAAGGCTTAAACAAATCTTTAACAGTTTTACATTATTGTAGAAAATTCTGTAGCCTGTAGATTAGCTACCTTTCACACCAAGGGAATTTCTCCTTTTTGTCAAACATGGGCCATCAAGCTACAGAAAAAAATACAACTCAAAATGAAATAAACTCTGATGAGTAAAGAAAAAAAACATCACTCTTAAAAACCTGGCCACTAATTTTGTTTGAGAGGATTACAGTAATAACAGTAATAAATAATATAAAAGATGTTATATGGTAATAGATTAGCTGCTGTTTAGTTGTGTTTTACAGCTGTAACAACTTCTTGTTAATTTCCAGTCATTTATATGAATTAAATCAGCTGCTCTGCATGGTGTTTCACAGTTTAAGCCTAAACCAGACACCAGACATGACAACCGGAACTACACATATAATTTATCTATGACCATGATAGCTTGTCTCAGTCAGTTTGATAGGGACCTCCCTCCTTAATCCCTCTGCTGCACAAGTACGCACTTGTTGGGAATGTTTCAGGCACTGCAGAAAGCACACATTGTTGTTTCAACACTTGTAATTCCCCTAAAATCTTTTTCACATGTCAATATTTTATTTTTATATCTTGTATTTTTTACAACAATATTGCAGTGGCACAATGAAGACGTTTGCATTAGAACATGAACTTTGCAAAAAAAAAAAAGAAAAAGGCTTTTATTTAAATTAACTTAAACCACCATGTGAACAATGGCTATCAAAGAGATAGTGCTCACACACTGTATGAATGGAAAAAAATAAAATAAAATTGACGTAACTCCTGATTAATGATATTTATTTCCAAAACACTAGCAGCATAATATTAGAATAGGTTCAGTTCATACGTTTCAGTTAATACTATTTTAAAATATACCCTGATGAAAACAATATCAAGCATTCATTAGTAGAATGTATTGCACACCATATTAATATTGCACTTAGACTGTAATACAGAGTTTTTTTAATTGGACAGCTGGAGTTGGTTGGTTTCATCCAATCTGACAGCTCCCTCTGCTGGCAGGCTGTGAAACCTGAGAACCTTTTCATGACCTCTTCCAGCACCACAAAGCCTCCAATAGTTGAGGGGAAACCCGTTTTAAAACCAAAACGAAAAAAGTGCAATTGAAGTCAGGGAAGGAATCTTTCACTAAAATCATCATCATCTGAGGTGAGTTTTATGTAGTGCCCCTTAGTTGTGGAAGTGCAGCATAAAGATTTTCTCCTGGACATTCTGTCTCTCCCAGATCTCTATGTCCTAGCAGGACAAACTCTGGGCGTAAAAATCCCTGAGAAACACCAGACTTCAGCAGCTGTTTGACTGATGATATTGCCTCTGTGCTTGGCGTATCATCTAGAATCAAAGGTAGAGGAATTACATAACATTTTAGACTTCATAAAACCATCTTTAAATCTTAAGGTAGTTGCAGTGTTTTATGCTCTTTTCTTAAAATATGATGTTCTCCTTTTGCTGTCACAATACATGAGTAATTTAGTGAACTTACTATTGAAATTGCCCATGAAGGCAATGCCCAGAGAGTCCAGATTGTTGCCTTTGGCATGTGCTCCTACCACACCCCATCCACGGCCCTCAAACACTGTCCCATCGTCTGCGACAAGAAAACTGAAACACACAAAGCACAGCTGTAGATTTTACAGTGTTGAAAACCAGCCAAAACTCATTAAGAGGAATAGAGAACGCCCCCTCAATATGTCTGTGTTGTAAACACAATGCTAAGTAAAGATCAGTCAGAGATTAAATTAGCTTGACTGTTTGAACAGTCAAAGTAGCAGAGTTACTCACTTGTATCCAATGTCGTCAAAGTTTCGTTTTGCCATATGTCCTCGCTGAATGCTGACAAGGTGGTCGCTACACTCTTTCAGGCCTTTGCAGTTTTGGAGAGCAGTGTGGTGAATGACGACTCTCTTCGCGGAGCCTTTCAGAGCCTCCCTTTGTCGTGGAGCAGCTGCTCCCCATTGTGCTCTTGAAACAATGTTCACTGAAAAGCAGTTTAAAGATGATCAAAACCATTTACAAACTGAAAAAATTGTTTTGAAAAAATAAAGTAAGTCTGTTTTGTTGTCATACCTTTTTGGTCCATACCTCTGTACACTGCTGCCTCTGGTCTGATCACTGACTGTGCAGCAGCATTATTAAGGTCGCTGCTCCACGAGGAGGTGTGGTCATGGGAAGTACACCTTTGCATTCTTTGTCGTGCCACATAGATACATGTGGTTTACATGAGCAAACAAGATATTTTCCCAGCGGTCATTCCAGCTGAGCAAGAGTTTACAGTTGCCCAACAGATCGTTTGGAATACACGTTTGTAAAAGGAGGAAGTAGAATCAACACTGTCAATATTCCACAGTGACATAGAAACTAGGGCAGTTTCTCCAAATGATCAGGCTTGACAGCTTAAACATGATATAAAGTCACATGAATTTCAGGAGGAAATCAGTGGTATCTGTTTTGCAATGTCAAGCGGCATGTATGACTCAAACACAAGAGTTGTGTGAAAACTGAAGGACAATTAAGAGTCCATGCAGCCGAAGGCAAGGGTGTGTCTGCTGTAGTAAATATTACAGGCTTCATTACAGGTTTACATAACACATGAAGCACTCAGAGACATCTGAAACAACTGATTCTTTTATTCTAAGAAAACATATTATGAAATGACAACTGTTAAAAAACTATTAATACATATATATTCACATCATGATATCTGACAAACTGCAAGTCATCATTCAAAGATAATTTTAGGGTCTACAAGCAGAAATCTTGTTCAGCCAACTGCACAGTAAGAGAAAAGAAACTACATTAAAGCAGCTTTAAGGAATTCTTTTGTCAACAGCAATAATGTAGACCTCTCTATAAAAAACAGCTTTATTCTGTCCATCTGTGTCCACAGTGAGGGGCTGTGCAGACGTAGTAGAGTCTCATAGCGTCCTGACAAGAGAAACAGATCATATGTTTTAGATACTAAACATTATATCATTGCATTACTGGGTGCAAAGTGGTGAGTTTCTGAACACAAAAAGATAGTAAACTTATTCAATGACAACAATATTATAATGTATTTCAAAGCTCCTTACCTCAGCCTTCATACTGTGAGACTGGAAGAACACTGCCTCCTTGTGACCACATCTGGGAAGAGACACAGCATACTGTTAAGAACTATCATCAATCACAGCTGCTCAATGTCACTACATCTCAAAAGTTTTGTAGAAAATTGGAGTTCAAAAGTTAAGAGGTGCGCGGCAGCAGTACATATGCTGGTACTCTCTGTTGTCTGTGACTGTAATGTATCTGATTGTTGCACCACACAAACAGTCCGTGAAAAATTTACCATTAAAAAACAGAGAGACACACAAAGAATGAGTGAGGTTGACTCATTCTGGTTAAACTTACTTGGGACAGGGATGGTCCTCTGTCCTGGGTAATGTTGGATCCTGAGATACGTCAGCGATGATTTGCGTCAACTCACTGGACGAAGACAAAAACAAGATGCTGGATGACTTATCAACATTTAACCCTCAAAGACAGACACTGGCAATGTAATGTTTTGGTATTGTAGGTATTATAAACAGTGTCTTAATACAAATGTTTTGCCTTATGAGTAGTCACTTAGTAAGTTAAGGATGGAAGTGATTGATTTTTGAAATTCAGCGAGGCAAAATTCTTTGGCTATGCAATTTGTCTAATATATCCCAGCCACCCATTGTACATATATGCTTTTATGAGCACTTCAAGATTGGATCATCATTAGAGTGTCAAGCAAGAGTGATAATAAAGACAAACACAAAGGTCAGTTATCATTTTGACATTTAAGGTGGCTGCAGTGATTAACCACATCAACACGTGCACTGAGTAACATGGAGGAAAACATTCAACCATGAAATTTCCAGTAGCTGTCAGATAGCCATCACAGACTGAATAATAAAAGCACAGCAAATTTTCTCTTATCTTTTTCAGTACTGCAGTAAAAATAGAAAGGTGACAAAGCATTTTTTCTTTTGTTAGTACAGCTAAAAAGGTAGATGTTTACAATGATGTGTAAAACAGTTTTACATATACATGTAACAGTGCGCATGCACACATGGGTTTGCCACAGGTGCTCTTTACGATTAATCAATCAATAATTTCAATACATTATCATACTATTATTATCATATCATCAATATATTACTCAAGTACTAAAGTAATTGATAGTTGCAGCCTTAATTGAGTTTACAAAAAATTTAGAGAAACAAAAAACAACAATTTCAAGAACAACAACAACAAAAAATTAAGCATGCACAATAAAAAAAAATTACTGGAGTGAGTAAATGTGCACCTAAAAGTGTCTGAAAAAGTGTTAAACTTGTCTTGTCAGTGACCATTACAGTAGTTCTTAAGAATTCAAAATAGGAGAGTATCTGTAATATCAGTAATCTGTAATATGTGTTAACAGAGACGTCATGGCATCTTCTGTACACCTGTTCATTACTACAACAAGGTGGGATTTTAAAACCAGTGGAGGACAGCAACAACAACAACAAAAAGAAGGGGGTTATAAATTATTCTTTCAAGCACTGAATACATTAGAATACCCCAGTAAGTTTCAGGCTAATCAGATCTGTGTTATTTACATTATATTTATTTTTCACTTACTCAACTTCGTGTGTGATCTTGTTGACATATATGCAGCTGTTGTCTGCCTCTTGCTGGTAGTCACAGTTCCTGCACTGTTCACAAGCCATTCAGCAAATTATTACAGACACAAAATTGACATTTAGTACATTACTTTCAGTAGAGGTTACCGTGACACAGAGACTGATTGAGAAAAGGTCTAAACGATGGTATGGGTATATAATTAAAACTTGACGGTATAGTCAATCTATCCATTCACTCCTTAGTCGTTATGTTTTACCTCAAGTGGCAGCAATATGAATAAAAACTTACGGCATAAAGCAGGATTCGGTTCTCCTTGTCCTCTTTTGGGTATAACATGTTGTTACTGGAAAACAAAGTCAGCATGTCATGTTTGATAATTTCCCGATTTTTTTCAAATTATTTTACAAAATAAGACTTAGCTTTAGCTATTTGTCAAGACAACTTTATGTTAACATGCATGTAGCGTTAGCTTCAACACAGTAAGCTAACCATAAGCTAACAATCTAACTATATCGACTCCTCTAATCTAGGCAGCAAACTCACCATTCTTGACAAAACCTTATCCCAACAAAACCCGGTTCGTATGCTCCAGTGTCTAAATCCATCGGGAAAAAAACTGGTTGAAGCTACACCTGACAAAAAAACTGTGACGCTATCTCACTTCATTCACTGCCGCTATCACCTCAACTTGTTTGAGAACAGACCTCTTGCGCATGCGTATTCGATTACCGCTAAATATGCAAAGATTTCTGGGACAGCGCCTCTAGCTGTGGGAGGACAGAAAAAAAACTCGCAGAGTACTGCTACATATGTATACTGTTAAAGAAATTCAGTATTTTTATTGAAATGTTCCTGTTTATTTAACTGACTAGGCCTGTTTTTTAAAAAATACAGAAAATAAACGAAAATAACGCATTTAAAAGTGGCAGGAAATATCTGCAAATGTGAATAGACATAAGCTTTCCATTTTTTAAACAAGTTTTAATGTGTTCTTTTTCTCACAAGAACTGTTCAGTGTTTCCAAATCTACCACAATTTCACAAATGTATTTTTTTCAATAGATAAAACTGTTCAATAACAGTTCAATACCATAAAATTTTTTTAAAATATACATAAAATTAATTAAAATGACCAGAAAAAGCAGAATTTGTTCTGCAGTTTTACATAGGTTTGTTGGTTTATTGATATATATTCAGTATAATCACAAAGCTTTCCACAACAAAACATTAAATATATGTGTTTTTATCACTTTAAAAGTCCATTAGCATTGATTAAATGTCAAGTAAGATTTTTAACCACCAAAAGCAT
The DNA here is from genome assembly GCA_029814765.1 of Acanthurus leucopareius. Classification (NCBI taxonomy): domain Eukaryota; kingdom Metazoa; phylum Chordata; class Actinopteri; order Acanthuriformes; family Acanthuridae; genus Acanthurus; species Acanthurus leucopareius. The sequence continues at coordinate 6,713,840 of JAQMCX010000053.1, read as the reverse complement.
TAATAACTAGATGTTTCCCTTACGACAAAGCTTGGTCCTTTTTTCTTTTAATATTAGAAATCTTTCGAATACATAAGATTTTTAATGTTAAGGTCATGTTAAAACCGTCATTACATATAATTTAATCCAAAATAAAGGTATTGCATTATTGTTGTGGGATGAGTGGGCAGAGTTTCCCCAGCACACCTTGAGATGTTGTAATTTTTGGACTAGAAGTCAGAGGGAACTGAGTTTAAATATGTTCTACTATATTTTTCTTACACAACTAATATACATTTTTTTCTACTCCAAATTGTATAATTAGAACACTTGAAACTCACATCTGTCTGTACATTTAAACCTGATCATTTGTATTTTAATTCTGTTTAATCATGTCTACAGGAAATGAAACTGTTTGAATACATGAAAATGAATGACATTCATTAAACATTAAAAAGCCAGAAAAAAGCCAAAAGACAAACTATGTAATAAATAAAATAATAGAATAAAAGAATAAGTATAAAGTATATAAGAATAAGAATAAAACTAAAGTTGGAAACCATATTCATTTAAAGACATTTCCTGTACATGGAAAAAAAAGACAAACGCCAGCGAAGAACTTTAATGACACTTTTACACTAATGTCATCAACCCAAACGAAACCCAGCAAAGACAGTGTCATTATCCTCACTTGCAAAGATATCATTCCTGTCAGTGCCCCAGATTTTCACCCACACCTCATCTCCCTTACACAGTCTGATCACACTGCTGACACTGGCCACTTGGCTGTATTTATTAGGCAGAGAAGTGTCATACACAGACACTATTTTTTCTCCATTTTTGATTATAATACACTGTCCACGCCCATACACAGACATATTCACAGTGAAGTAATAGACACCAGCCACAGGGCAGGTGAAGATGCCTGTGTCAGCATTGTAGCCACCTCCCTCATTGACCAGCACAGTGGCAAACTTCAGGACTCCACAGTGTTTTGGGTAGCTGTCTTCTTTAGTCAGCTTGGCTGTGAAGGCTACAACCCCTGGAATGGGTGATATTACGCATTAGAGCAAATACTCAGTGTTGTAAAACTTATCTTTTTTCTGTGCCACAACTAACAGCAAAACCCTAGAAATGTACATTCATGACTCCTTTGTGAATAGAAAAGCCAAAAGACAAAATATATGAAAATCATTAAGATGGGGAGGGCAGCTAAATTAGATAACACTTAGATAAATCGATTTGTTTTGTTTTGTTTGCCTTTTTTACCTGATGAAGAAACACTGTCTTCATGAGACATGATTAAATCTTCAAAGGATGTCCTGGTGTACGTCTGTCGGAAGTTGTAAATTAAATAAATACAATACCTTAATGGTTATAACAATAGTCATTTAAATGCCTGAAAGCCAAAATTTGCACCAGAATTATGAGATAAAAGTGAGTGTTAATTATACACAATATTACAGAGTCCTGTGTGACAGATACAGTTTAGCACTGAAATCAGTGAGAAGACAAAAAAAAAACCCTTTTAAGCATAAGTTTCTCCATCTGTATTATGTAATCAATGCAAACAAGTTCACACTAACATTCTATAAGAAATAAAAGTCCTCTCATAATTTTTGGATATGAATAAAACAACCGTAACTGGGGAGCAAAGAGCTTACCTGTTGCAGCCTTGCAGCAGGAGAATTCTGCAAATGATGTGGAGACAAGCAGAGACGAGGCTTAAAATTGGTTCTCCAGTTTCCGGATCCGGGTACCCTGATGTTTCTTACGTGATATGAGCAGTGTGTTATCATGTACCTGTGCCACAGTTACAGTGATAACATCTTGCTCTTTCCAAATAAGTATCCTGTATTGCTTGTCAAAATGGGGAGAGTTTAACCTGGACAAAAGTGATCACCTTATAAACCAAGTTCAACTTCCAGTTAATCTAGATATGCTTATCTGGGTCCAAATAAGGTCAGGAACCATTAGCATGGAATTTGCTTGCTTATCACTCTCACTGAAGATATGGTTTCTGAGTAGCATCCTTTATAGGTGACTGTATTATTAATTGCTCTGTTGGCCAACTCAGATTCTTGTTAAAAAAATAAAGCTCTTGCTCCTTTGCATCCCTAATCTTCTTAAATTTGCTTCATACAACAAACCTTGTTATAAAGTATTTAAATTAAAAGATAAATTTTCATCAGTGCGTCAGCCCTGAACTCCTCTGTGCCTGCCTCTATATTTCTTTGCAATCACGTTGTGCAAAGTTGATGCCTGGGTCACGAGGTCCCTTTGTTAAATTCAACATGATGCACTACAGTTATTTGTGCAGATTCTTCTCATTTGCCCTCAAAGCAACCAAGGCTGAGGATTGGAACCTCTATGTTAAAATTAAAGTCAGAAACTGCATTTTAAAAAAGGAAACTTACTGTATTTCAATGAGACAGATATTTTCTCTTAATAAGTGGTATTTTCTGACACTTCAGAGGCTGGAAAGTTAACTGTTTTTATTGCATGTTACAGTGTGTACATATACATATGCATGCATGTATGTATGCAAACATACACTTCATGCAATATTACACTGTCATGAACAAAACAAAGTTTATTTTACCAAAACATTGCTGACATTGATGCAAGTTTTAAACTTCACTTGACTTAATAATAGTCTTGCTTATTGAGAAAAAAAGACAGACCCAGCCAAGAACTGTAATGACACTTTTACACTAATGTCATCAACCCAAACGAACCCCAGCAAAAACAGTGTCATTATCCTCACTTGCAAAGATATCATTCCTGTCAGTGCCCCAGAGATTCACCCACACCTCATCTCCCTTACGCAGTTTGATCACACTGCTGACACTGGCCACTTGGCTGCATTTATCAGGCAGAGAGGTGTGATACAGAGACACTACTTTCTCTTTATTTTTGAATAGAACACACTGTGCACGTCCGTACACAGACACATGGACGGTGAAGTGATAGAAGCCATCCACAAAGCAGGAGAACATGCCTGTGTCTGGATTGTAGCCACCTCCCTCGTTGACCAGCACAGTGGCAAACTTCAGGGCTCCACAGTGTTTTGGGTAGCTGTCTTCTTTAGTCAGCTTGGCTGTGAAGGCCACAATGCCTAGAGTGGTTGATATGATAGTTAGAGCAAATACTCAGTGCTGTAAAACTTATCTATTTTCTGTGCCAGAACTAACAGCAAAACCCTAGAAATGTACAAAAATGATTACACTCATCACTTCTCTGTGAGGAGAAATGTTGCTTACAACCAAGACAAAATATCTGATAATTATGACGATGGGAGGGCAGCCTGACAATGTGTTTCATTTCCAAAATGCAAGATCTATTTGATTATGACTGGTATTTTTCCTGCCTCTCATCTATTGAAAATTGCAACTCTTTCAACAATTTCAGGTCTTTTCCAACCAAGAGCTGTCTCTCTCACTAAAGATGCCTTTACATTTTTAAGCATGCTCCTAATTATTTTTGTTCAGATACAGAATAAAGAGGAGCAGCTGCTGTAGATATAGCAAATAATGTGATGGCATGTATCATCAAAGACTGGTATCCTTGTTTGTTGATTATTCTCACTTTTGTAAAAAAAAAAAAAAAAAAATACGGAGCCTTCACCCTTTTCTGAAACACTTCCTGGCCATTTCTGAACAGTCCCTTACATTACAGGATAGTGCAGACCAAAAGTTTGGTTGTGGATTTTTTAAAAATGGAATAGGAGGTCACAATACTGCTAAAAACATAAAAAACAGAGATATTTTACCAGCATCCAGCAGAGGGTGGCAATGCCTAATTAGTAAGTAAGTAAGTAAAGTTTGTTTGTAGAGTGCTTTTCGCAGATAAAAATTACAAAGTGCTGTACATAAAATAAGTGCAATAAAATAAACATACTCGGTACATAAAAAATAAATAAAAAAGAAAAAAAAAACCATTAATTAAAAGCTTGTCTAAATAAAATAGTCTTCAACTGCTTTTTAAAAGCATCCACAGAGTCGACCAAATGGAGGGAGAGGGGCAGATCATTCCAAAGTCTAGGAGCTCCGGCCTTAAAAGCCAGGTCTCCCCGGGTTTTAAAACGGGTCTTCGGGACCATTAGGAGGTTCTGGCCCGACGACCGA
>JAQMCX010000053.1:6673759-6709634 GCA_029814765.1 Acanthurus leucopareius | reverse complement strand
CAAGAGGGATCATCAATGTGAAGATTGAAGTCGCCCAGGATCAAAACGTTCTCTAATTTAATAATTGAAGACAAAAAAAACCCCAAAACAAAACAAAAAAAAACCTAATTGAAACCTTTTGTCTGCATTTCTCTAATTTAAAACCATGACTGGATGAAGTATGAGCACGTTAATGACATAATGCTGTTTGTTTTGTTTTTTTTACCTGATGGTGAGATGCTGTCTCCGCGGTTCGGTTCATAAGACATGATTGAAACTTCTTATGTTGCCCTGAAAAAAAAAAGATCCAAAAAAACAAACAAACCTAAAAACCCAAATCTCTCCACCTTAATCTCACATTAACTAATTAATGCAAACAATTCACACAAACACTCTATAAGAAAAATCTCAAAGTCCTTTCACATGTTATTTTTATTTGTACGAATAAAACAAATGTGTCTCAGGAGCGAAGTGCTTACCTGTTGCAGTCTTGTAGGTGAATTATGCAAATGTTGTAGAGACATGCAGAGACATAGGCTGACGCTGCTCTTCTGGTTCAAGTGGGTCGGCTGAGTGACGGTTGTCATTCAGCAGGCCACAGCATGTGTCTGTGTTGCCTGCCCCTCCCCTCTGCACTCTGTCCCTGCTGCTGGTTCCTGCCCTGCAATCAAGCTCACCCGTTTCCCATCAGCTCATCACCTCCTCTGCACTTAATCCCTGCTTCTGCCTTCAGTCCCTGCCGGATCGTTGCTCTGTTCACACGGTTTGTGGAGAGAGTAGATTGCCAGCTCCCATCAAAAGATCTTGACTAGTTTTGCCTTTTATCAACTTGCGCTAACCCTGTCTCTTTGTGTTCAGTACCTGCCTGCCATCTCTGCCTGCCTGCCTGCAGCTCAACAACTCCTCCTGGACCAACTTTCCCCTTTTTCCCACTTCTCCCCTACTCCTCAAATAAACTCTCTTGTCAGTCAGTGGTTTGCATCCTGGGTATTTTTGCCTCGCCGTGACAATTTTAGTTTAATGTTACTTAAAAAGTATATTTTCATTTAACTAATATGGCATCTAGTTCGTATCAAAGAATCTCTTACACAGAAACAAGGAGAACTGCATGTAAGCACATTGTTCTTGGATTTAAAGGTGATCTTATCAACATTACGCCAAAAACAGAGGCAAGTTATAAACCAGTTTATTAATCCATGAATGAAATTTTATTTAATTTCAGACAAGCAGCACTTAAAAATGTGAAATTAGAAAATCACAATGCATTAAAACAATTATACAGACACTTAATGAGGAGAACAACAGCCAGTCACATAAAAAACAACAGCTCTACCTTAAATAAAACCCAGTGAACATGGTGTCGTTATCCTCTGTTGCAAAAATGTCAAGTCGACCCTCCCCCTTCAGATTAACCCACACCTCATCTCTCCTGGACAGTTTGACCACACTGCTCATACTGGCCACTTGGCTACTGTTATAACTGAGTCTGTCTGGCTGGTTGGTGTGATACAGAGAGGCTACTGACTCTCCGTTCTTGAACAGAGCACACTGCCCACGTCCATACACCGTCATGTGCACCATGAAGTGATAGAGGCCATCCATGGGGCAGGTGAAGACACCTGTGTCAGGACTGTAGCCTCCCCCCTGGTTGACCAGCACAGTGGCAAACTTCAGGACCCCAGAGTGTTTTGGGTAGCTGTCATCGACCTTCAGCTTGGCTGTGAAGGCAACAGGTCGACCTGCTGGAGCGAGTAAAATCAGTGCTGTGATTAAACTGACATTCAGACATCCTGGATTCATTATATTATAGTTTTATTTTAACTGGTAAAGAAAAATCATCAGTGGATAGAAGGATGTTACACTGACTATCAGCCACCCTTTGTACTCAAAGAATGGAGCTCTTATTGTTTTGCATTTCCTCTGTAAATACTTTCAAAATAAAGTAAAAGAGAATATCATGTATACAGGGATTGAAAAAGCAAATTGTGGATATGGATACAAACATTTTTATTTTGTTTTATGTACAGTATGCACATATATATTCATTATATTAAGCTGTTACCGTGTGTAGAGGAGTCGTCATATGCCATGATGACTGAAGACTGAGGATCACACGCCTCTGCCAAAAGACAATCAAATGGAGAAGGTTGTAGGTATAAAAAATCTATCTATAATCTAATCTATTATCTAAGACTCTCAGCAACTTAAACTGTGTTCTATAAATTATGCAGAATTTAAGTGAGAAATGTTCTTAAAATATGTTTGAATTGCAGTGCTTGTAGTTTTATTGACACTTTTCAGAGTAAGGAGCTAAAGGCATTCAAAGGAAAGTTCTTCTCACTACCAACATTACTGTGATGTGATCAAACATGCAGTGCAGTGTTACAGTTTAAAGTCTAAAGGATCGTTTCCAGATCCTTTCAGTTTGGTTTGATCGCATACTCTGATGCAAATACAACAAATCTATGTATGCAACAAAATGATCCGTACCTGTTGCTGCCCTGCAGAGGAGTGCTCAGGGTTCTTTAAGGCATCTGGAAAAACAGAGAAACACAGGTGAGGTTGTTTTTCTGGTTTTCAGAGTCTCACCTGCTGATGCAACACGTTTAAAAGTGATGCAGAGATTATGGTCCTTAAAATAACACATGATAAGTTCAATTTTGTAGTATTTTCCAGGCTATCTAAAGGTAATTTAGGTCACCACAACGATATGTTTAAGTGGCGGTTTTATCATTGGGGTATTTTTAATTGATGGAAGAAGGAAGTGGTGTGCAGATACAGATGTTGGTACAGATGCTGTTTCACAACTTTGCAGACCACAGAATGACTAAACAGAAGAGGTTCAGCAAGATCAGGAACACACATGCAGCTCAAAGTGTTGGTACAGGAAAAAGGGCAGCAGATGATGGTTATGATAAGTGATACTGATAAGTGATTCATATGTTTTTGTGCAGCATAGTAAAATTGGTTTGGTAACACAGAAAAAAACTGCTGACAGAGGGTTAATTTTTCAAGATTCTTTGAATTCTTGGTGACTCAGTCATGACAGCTTGTCTGCCGATTTCCTGTTCGCAAAGGTGGAATTTACAAAGTTAAATTTTTTACGTCATGGTATTTCCTTTGTTTTTGGTTGATAAAAAATATATTTAAATATGCTTTTTAATTTATTATGATCTGTGTATATTTTGAGCATATTTTTCAACCATATATATTTTTTTTAATACCATTTTTAATATCAATTACAACATTTTTTTGTATGGGTTGCATAAACTTTTATAATCTTATAACTTTATAATCTATTTTTATTTTTAATCACAATTATTTAGGTTAATGTAAATTTTATGTGACAACTTGCAAAAAAAAGAGAAAGAATAAGTAACTAGGAGGAAAATCAAGAGAAGCAATGAGAAATACATGCAGCCACGCCCTCACAAACTGGTTATAATAACAAAACGTCACTACTTCAATTTAGAAAAGCATGTTTCAAAATGTTCTTGGCAGGTAAGGTGGTGTTTAAAAACAGGTTCTGTTAATTCTCCATCATTAAAAGTAAGACGTTTTGAGATCACTGATTTGGCAACATGACAGTATCATAGTGAAGGATATTTGTGAGAATAACAGATAAACTTTTAAGTTATAAATCACTGAAATTAGAGTCAAAATGTAAAAAATAGCTCAAGTGACCTTTGGCAGGTTATGTATTTAGATTCAAAGTGGCAATTTTTAGTTTGAAAGTTGTACTAGTTCAGTCAAAGGAGGCTCCCATAAAAGACAACAGCACTCGTGTGCAGCTTCAAGGATCACACCTGTTTTTAGGTTCAGTATGTCAACAAATTCCACTTATTTCTTTAACAGACTTAAAATTAAATGTTCAAATTCTATTTCTAATTCTTGCAGTGTACTAACAATGACTAAATTCATGTGAATAAACTCCTGAACATCAGTTATGTTTATGAACAGATTATTTAGATAAATTTAACGTACAAAAATAAATAGAAAAATTGCGTAAAGACAGTTTATTACATTCCGCTCTACATCCACGTCACCAGTTTACTTCAGTTACACAGTACATCATGATTATTGCATAATCACACAACATTAACATTACTGAACACAATTCATAAACCTTCCTTACTCCTCTTTTTTCTCTCATCATGATAAGTAAATGACGTTTAAGGCCCTTTTGACACTGACTCCATTACCCTAAATAAAAACCAACAAAGACCGTGTCATTATCCTCTGTTGCGATGATCTCATGTCGACCGTGGCCCCATAAATTGACCCACACTGTGTCTCCCTCTGAAAGCAGCGCTGTGCTGCTGATACTGGCCACTTGGCAACATTCATTAGGAAGACTGGTGTGATACACCGAAGCCAAACTCTCTCCATTCTTAAATATGGCGCACTGAGCTCGTCCGCACACAGACATGTGCACAGTGAAGTGATAGAGTCCCTCCAGAGGGCAGGTGAAGATGCCGGTGTCAGGACTGTAGGCATCTCCCTCGTTAACCAGCACATCCACAAGCTTCAGGACGCCACGGTGGTAGGGGGTGCTGTGAGCGGGGTTCAGCTTGGCTGTGAAGGCAACAACTCTTCCTGCAGAGGAGACAAGAAGGCAGATCACCCATTACAGATCAGTCTGTGCAGTAATATGTTTATTATTCACCTCAGATGAGCAGTGGCTTACTTGGTGGTGGGAGGTCAGGAACAATATTCTTTGAATTTTTCGGTTCTTCAGGAACAGGTTCACCTAAACAGTATAACAGTGGCATTATTAGTGATATAATTCAAGATCAATACTTGTAACTTAATTATTTGTGGAGGTTTTGATCAATAATCATAAATACAGAAGCCTACTTGGTTTTGGAGCATCAGGATCACCAGTCTTTGGTTCCTGTGGATCTGGAACAGGTTCTGTTCAAACATATAAGTAATTATCTCATATGAGCATTGCTGCTATTACTAAGTTACATTACAGTTACATTACCACTGTTTTATTTCACTATATTACAGTTGGTTGCATATTATTTACCTGTCATTAAACTGACACAGTGATTTGTCATGTTACACTGTTTTATAAATGGTTGGGTAGTAATAGATTACATGTAATCATGATTATGTAATTAGATTAAAAAGAGTAAGCAACTTTAATCCACCCAGATAACATTGGTAATATGTAAATTATTATATGGTCAAAAAATATTTATCCCAATGTTTTTTCCATGATAACTAATGCTCTATGAACATGTGAAAAATGCACCTAACATATATACATTTTTAGTGCTAAAATGCTAAAAAAATTCATTTTATTTGCATTGAAATTTATGCTCACCTTGTAATATGTGTTCAGTAACTGATTACATTTTAAAATATTGTGATCCAACCCTGTTTGTAAGCACATGTTTACACATGTGAGGTGGAATATCACAGTGAAACTGAATAGAAACAAAATGTTCTGGCGTTTTTCCACTCTGTAATTATAAAATGTGTTTACCGGCTCCACCTGAGTTCCCGCCGTGACTGCAAAAACACCCCATGACTAAACATCCAATGATGGCCTCAGAGTTCTGTCAAAAACACACAGAAGTTTAGTACAATCTCTAGATAAACGTTTTTTGGAGAAAAACACAATCGATCAATTATTTTTTGTGACAAACTAGTACCAGACTCTTACATAACATTACAGTGGACATTCAGACAGCATAAGAGCATGCGAATCCTTTTTAAACCTCCTGGTGTCAAATCTGTGAGTGTTAAGAAAAGTAAAATAAAGGAGGCAGCCTCTAGTTTGACAGTAAAAGGTTATATTTTCATCGCTACTCACACTTTTGTCTCTTTGAATTTGTCACCAGTAAAATTTACCGTATGAACATTTACACTGACACAAAGCATTACCTTAAAGAAATCTGTCTTAAACAAATTTAACATGAATCACTAAAGAGCTTCTCACCCGCGACTCCTTCGGAAAAGAGTGACTGAGTTGTTTCTGCAGAGCTTGACAGTAGAAATGCAGGCTTGCGGTTTTTCTGGTTTGCAGACTTCTGTCCTGTAATAAAGCCTGGAAGCATTTGAAAAGCATTTTTTGTATCTATTTAATGCTCTTAGTGCTTTTAATCCATTTATCAATCTGGAATTATCAATAAATCTGTGAATCAGTCAATCAATCAATAGGCCATCCTGGGACTTTCTAATTAGAACTACTGCATACAGTGCTGCCCCCATGTGAAATATGACCTGCCATTACACTTAAAAGATGAAATGTACAACTAAGGTCACAGTTTCATACAGATTGATTTAAACTGTTCTTACATGGCTTTTTCTTGTTTATGGTTGAAAATGACGATATTACACCACGAATGCACATACTTATATTTTTTTATATGATCTGCCCGTCATCATCTGCCCACTAAAGCTGCAGCCGCTGAGTTTTAAAGTCATCAGCTACAAATAGCTGCGACTAATTTGCAGGAAGAGTATGATATTGTGCACATAAAGAGAAGCCCCCGACCCCTGCAGTCTCTGCAAACTGACTTTTTGCATATAAAAGATCCAATGAATTATACTTTCCAAACTGTAAAATTGTGTGTTTTGGGGGAGGGGATTTTTTGTCTACAGTAAGTTAATACATGAGCTGCATCAGCACCTGATTAAAAGCTTATAATTGCAAATTACATACATGTCAAAAATATACAATATGTGTAATATTTGTGCAATATGAGTATGATGGTTATTGTGCAAATTGAAAGACTTTAATATGGTGGCAATGCCAGCAGTAGTATGGTAATAATGTGCTTAACCAGGGGAACAGAAGTTTTGCAGAAGCAGAATGCCCTTCATGTTGCACCATCTCCTTCTCTACCTTGCTCCATATAAGCCTACTGACTTAGCCTACAGAGGGGATTACACACTGCTGTTAGCAACGCTCTGTCTGTTTAGCAATAGTTGAAGCCTGTTATATATATATCTATTCCCTCCCCTCCCCGCCCCTGAGCCCTTGATCCCTGGGCTAATTCCATGAATCGCCCAAATCTAAATCCACTGATGGAGCAACTGCACACACAGTTGGGAGCAGGCAGAGAGAGGCATGGTCCACAAGCAGAAAAGGATGGGGAAGATAGACAGGGGGCTCATAAAAACGTGCAAAAAACCCTCTCCTTGTCCATTTTGTGGCCAGTTTTGCTCCTTCTGAGTCAGTTTAGCTCCCATCAGCTGCAGGGCCATGTGCCGTCTGCGTGCCCTTTACACATTTCTATACAGATGCATCGGTGACCCTGTGTGCCAACTCATTAGAGGGGACTGTCAAGCCGAGCTGACGTCACCCATCCAGCCTCTGTAATCGAAAGAGACGCTAATCCTTCTCCTCTCCAAAGCCTGGCAGTGGGGTGGGGTGGGACAGACAGAGTTATCGAGAGAGACATGTGGAAGGAAGTTGGACACAGAGGACAAGGCAGCGTACGTGGACTTGGGCTCGCAGACAGATTCGACGCTGACCTGGAAAAGTGAGACAGGTGCTGCTCTGACTGACAAGGAAAACCCCAGACGCACACCCTCCTCCTGATTAACTCCCGGGACCCCTTGGGGTTTTGGGACCCCCCTGTCCAGGCTTCGCCCTGGAGGCCAAAAGCCTGGCTGAGGGCTCTGCAGAGGGGGAATGCTGTGGGAGCTGCTCACCTCCTCCTGCACCCCCCCTCGTGTCACCTGCACTCACTGTGGAGGAGCAGGGCTTCAACACTGTGGAACTGAGCCAAGATGGAGAAGACATCTGCCTGACTACAAGTGAAGGGTAAGAGGCTGCTGGAGGTCTGTCTGTGTATGTGTGAGTGTATGTGTGCATGTGTGTGTGTGTGTGTGTGTGTGTGTGTATTTTATGCACAATTACCAGTCGTGAAGTGTGTGTGACACGAGGGACGCAAATTCCCCTTAACACCCTCAACATGACACTTGACTAGCACCGAAAGTTCACTCTTGATATTGAGATAATTGAAATGGTAAATTTTATCTGGTGTTGGGATCTCACCAGTAGAGATACATGGCATGAAAGTCCCTTCAAAGCACAAAATATATATCTGATGAAGCAATTTACCACAAGCACCATTTTACAGCTGTTCTGGCTCTCACAAACCTATCATGCAGTTACTAACGGCTGAATTTTGCCAGGTTGAGACTAAATTGTAGATTGTTTTCTTTGCATTTTAAGGATTTCAAAATTGAAATAATTAAAAAAAAATGATTAAAACTTTACTCCTGACCTTGGAAAAAGTTGCTATTAAACAGCTGCTTGGAAAATTAATCTTAGTACTTGCTGTATTTTATCTCTTCCTATTTATACCATAGATGAAGCAAAAAAACAACAGTAAATGGCAGTTTAATTACATCAGTTTGCTTATTATGTATGATGTATGATATCTGCAACATCAAACAAAAAATTTAGATTTTAAAATCTTGTTTTAAGCAAGTTACAGTGAGAAAACTGACACAAATAAAGGGACTTTCTAGAGCAGATATTTTGCTCATGTAAGAGGTTCAGTGATTGATATAAATCAGCTGTGTTGCACGCTCACAGACATATGTGGTCATATGCAAATGCATCTTTGTGTGTGTGTTTTGTAGGTCAGTCTTTGAGGCTATTATAAGACAAGGTTGGTTAAAAAGAAACACAATAGATTTACAAGAAAACAGGACTGTGCACTCAGTGTCAATAAAAGTGAGAGGAGAAGACAGTAAAGCAGCAAAAGCAAAAAAAAATGATTGAATCATCTGCAGCTTTAATATTCTTTTTCAACTATGAGTCAGTCTATGTGTGTCTCTGGTGTGTGTTAAAGGATGTGGATGGCCATTTTTTCTGCAAAAGGATGTGTGAGGGTTGGAAGAAGAGGGGGGTGCTGTCAGTCGATTTTATACGAGAGTTTTTTGATTCTGGGCCTATGTTTGAATCACGAAGCAGTCCAGCTCTGTTGATGCTCAAAGGGCAAAGTAGCTGTGATGAAACAGGAAACCCTCATCTCACCCCTCATGCAATGGAACTACTGTATTTCTTTTAAATAACTAATCCTTGTGTAAACAGCATGTTGCAAGATGACAGGAGGGTATTTTTTTTTAATGAACTTTCTAACCCACAGTTTGTGTCAGAGTGGAGGAGAAAGTAAAACTAATGAAATTAAAACAGTGACAACAAACTTGTTTCTGTGATGGGAACAGGAAAAGACATTCTTAGCATTTGGTTTGCCATCTAATTTAACACTGAAGTCATATTTATTGGTCTTATCAGGAAAAGAAAAACTTGCTTCTTGGTTAACTATTTAGTATGACAGCCTTGTTGAAGTTCCTCTTTCTGATGACACTAATTTTAGCTGTAGGGTGTGAATTTCGTTTGGCACGTATAAGCATCTCTCAGCCACTTAGGGCAGACTTGTCGTCAACACAGAAATATTAAATCTTGCTCAAGTCAAAAATGGAAATGAAGCCTTTGTTTTGTTTTGTTTTTTTTTTTACCAATAAGATGGTATGAGGCCATTCAAATTCAGCTTAATACATTTTTTAAATGTATTTTTCTCAATACCATTCAGAAATTTCTACATTTTATGTATCTGCATCTCATTTTATATTTTATTCATCATGTATCTCTAACTACAAATGGCTTTTTGAACAGTGTTCTGCTGTTTGATTGAACCTGCAACATGCAAAATACAATATACAGCACAAACAAAGAGTGATTGTTGACTGTGATGAAACATGCAGGTGTTTAGAGAGAGTGTATATGAAAGGGATTACATGGAGGTTAAGCTTCTTCATCATAATAGCTGCTGAAAGTTTCCATCCCAGGTGGCACACAAACAGCTTAGCGTGACACAGTTGTCAGCAGCATAATATCAGAAATTGAATTGTAGGGCTGCGCACATTTACAAGTGGGTCAAAAATGATAGCATCCTCCCAAAGCTGATCCTATTTAGACGAGAACAGGGCGTCCTCATTTTGACGGCTGTGCAAACTGGCTTAGTGTTCCTTCATTTGTCATATTACACAATGAACTTAAGCATGTTGATGGAATGCTAAGCCTGAAATCTGTCACATTAGAGCAGCTGGAAAGGGAAAAAACAGCTAATATCAGTTCAGATTAAATCTAATCATTGATATTCAATGAGGGAGGACGGACAGGACAGACGGGGTGAAGGAGAGGCAGAGAAACCCACTTTTACAATTTTTTGAATTCTCAATTTTTACGAATTTCAAAATTTCTCTTGTTTCTAATAGATTCAGAATAATCAGATACTATTACAAGCATCAGACACAAGCCATCATGCATTTTAAAAGCACTTTGCTTCTCTTTTGGACCTTCTTTGCAGCTGCTGATCAGTGACCTCTAACATAATGTCTACTTGCACTACTTGAGCCAAAGATTATAGAAAATGTTTCTCCAACTGGCTGCCTCAGAGCAGACATTTATTTATAAAAGACTCATGAGCAGACAGTTTACCGTGTATCACGTGCACCATGTGTGCTCGTGGCACACGGTAAACATTGCACTAGCATGCTAAAATTTGCTAGCTAGCGCTGAACAAAAAGTTAAGCTAACTTTGATGGAAATGTCATGAGTTTTTTGGGTTGTAGAGTACTTTCAGTAAGAAATGCATGATAGTATTAATTCAATTTAGAAATACACATGTCTAATTATTATTATTATTATTATTATTATTATTATTATTATTATTATTATCATCATTACAGATAAGCTTTCTATTTAGTTCCTCTTCTTGCATGGCATCCTGTTTTCTGTTAAAAATATAAAATTCACAAGTGCTTAAATTTGCTGTAATCCTTAGTTTAATGTTGCATATGACTGGCACTACTGTTACCAAATACCAAAAAAGAGCCTGACAGAGGTTCTAAATGTAGAAGGACTAGAGATTAGATAACTCTTTCTACTGAAATTTCATTAAAGAGGAAGCAAGATTTAACAGATTGTGTCATTATACCAGGCCGCTGAATGGCAACAAACCATGATTGGTATTTAAGGAGAGGACAGGCACTGAAACACAGTGAGAAAAGAGAGAGAGGGAGCAGGGGAGAGGGATAAAGAGAGGATTCGGACAGATCCTCAGCCCTCGTTAATCCCCTGACGGCTTTTCTGGAGACCATAAACAGATTGACAGTGGATGTGGACACAGGCCCATGTATGGAACTTAAACAGGTTACTACTTCACAGATAGCATGGACCCAACCTGCAGTCTGATAAAACTTATTTGATCAGAACTTGGATAAAAAATAAAGGATACTTTGCTGTTTTACACACCAAATAGTGCCGATAGTGTCTGTGAGATGACATGGAGGTTTTTAAAGGATTCGTTCTGTCAGGCTCCCGTCGGAAAATAAAAGAAGAGCGTCTGAATACATAATCCATTTTTGGTATCAAACCCTATTTGAGTTCTGCACTAATCTGAGTGTGTATGTGTGTGTGTGTGTGTGTGTGTGTGTTTGGAGAATCACACATAGTCACATATCCACAAAGTCAGACCAGCTTTGGCAAATCAGATGCAGGACAGAAAATCTCTGACCTATCAGAAGCCTGGATCCTGAGACACTGGTGTAATTCAGCTATGACACTGGGTTATGAGTGGGCGGTGATGTCATTTCATAGAAAACCGGATGAGGCGATTTGGTCCAGTGTCACTGAATTTGGACCTGGGAGCCTTGTACACATGTCCGACACACATGTCGCAGCATCAGGGCTTTGTAAACAGACAGTTGGCAAAGTTTCCTGATAGTTTTCAATCTGTTTTGCTGTCAGTCATTGCATATTTCTGCCATCTGTTGTGTAGGCAACATGGCAAATTTTAATCATCCAATATTTATGTTTTGATGGTCATTTTGACAGTCAGGTGATCTGATAGTTATGTAAACAGTGTAATAAAATCTTTCATCAAATCTTTTATTTCCGAAAGCACTCAACATCAACTAAAGAGCATCCTAGCACACCAGCTATTTACTTAATGCATTAAGGCTGATTTTTCTGTTTTTAAGTGTGTTTCAAAGACATTCCTTTGGAGTTTCTAGGTATTTAAAGGATTTCAAGGAAACTGTACGGAGACACCTAAAGGAAATTCTCGAAGGAACCAAATAGATTTAACTGGATTTTATGGAGGACTCTAAAGTCTTCTACAGTCAAACGTTTGTAAAAATTTAGCTCTTCTGAGGCACAGTGGGAAATTCAAAGTTTACCACCAGACCTCTTCATAACTTGCTCTGTTGTGTCAAAAGGGTTTCTATACATATGAAGGATGGTTTAAAGACTTAATAGAGAACTTTTTATGGCTTCAGATATGCAATAAGTGAGGATTTCCATGCTTGTTCCTTTACAGTGTATGTTTGTTTCCACTCTCATCAATGCTTTTTCTGCAGGGAGATGGATGAGATGAGCGGGGAAAACTGTGAAGAAATGCAAAAGAAGGACCAAAGATTGCCATTTCAGGTACCTTCCGTGATCTTGTTCAACTTGTTCCAGTAACTTTAAGAGTGTGGAAACCCAACTGGATTGAATTTATCATTTAAAGACAATATAATACTATGTGAATTTATATCGAATTCATATTTATTATTTTAAAAACAGGATTGCCTGATAAAATTAAGGATTAAATAACATGATACATAATAAGTACATAATAAAATCCATGGTCCAGATGTTGTGTAGATGTATAAGTGTGTGTGTGTGTGTGTGTGTGTGTGTGTGTGTGTGTGTGTGTGTGAGAGAGAGAGAGAGAGAGAGAGAGAGAGAGAGAGAAACCTCTGGGATTAGTCAACACGGGAAAATCAAAACTGTGCACTATTAATATAAATTCACTATAACAAATACTAATTTACAGATTCTGCAAACACTGAAGATCTTTAATGTAAACTGAATTTACAAATACGTCCTTTTCTGCTCATGTCTCACTCAGCTCTCCCCTCTTGTTCCTCCAGATTTTCCCTGATCCCGTTGAGGTCGTCCTGGGTCCAGAGACTACCTTCAACAGCCTGGACCACGAGAAGGAGCGCCTACCCTCCATCGTCGTGGAACCCACGGAGGTGAGTGAGGTGGAGAGCGGAGAGCTGCGCTGGCCTCCAGAGAACCTGGACATGGAGGAGGACGAGGAGGACCTGTTCTTGGAGCAGTGCATCCCTCCCGCCAACATCGCAGACTGGGGAGAAGAGGAGGAGGAGGAGGAGGAGGAGGAGACGTCAGTTATACTGAACCAGCAGCAGCAGCAAGGCTTGACACTGATTGGTGAGTTTGTTATGTTAGCATACACACTGCTTACACACCTTCTTGCAATTTAAAAAAAAACATGTGAAAAAGCTGACGAATATACAGGATCCCTCAAAAGCTACTGTGACAGACCTGCAACCAGCACCTATTTTTGGTGTTCTGTTCCATTTAAAAATATGCTTTCAATGGAAAAAGTGACTCAGAAACAGCTTCAGTGGGTTAATATATGGAGTCAGCATGTATCCAAGCTCGCTTCTCTAAATTTAAGTGGGTAAGTGGGTGTGGGAGTGAACTACTACCCTTTTTCAGCTGGGAAACTTATACTGCACAGCTACTGCAAACCAAATAAATAATACAGTGTCATGGCAGAGTAAGCATTTCCATCAGCTGAGCAGGTGTGGTTGGTGTAGTCTAGCTAGGAATTACTGGAAGTTCAATGAAGGAAATTATGTAATTAGGCAGGCAGAAGGTGAGAGCGATCCTTTAGCGATAGAAGAACAGTGAACAGTTATTATTTTGTTTACAGTGGTTACCGAAGAAAAGTCCCATTAAGTAACTTAGATGCAGCAATAACATTAACAACAGGAAAGAAACAAGAACTCGAGTAACAAAACAGTCACAGCTGCCACCAATGACATTAAAATCCTACTTGTATCTTCTGGGGCATCTTCACATTAGGTATCCCTCATATCAGGCCTGAGAACCATGTTCCCCTCTTTCCACTCCTCCATTACTCACCTTTCGCTTTGGAAATGTTATTCCACACCCGAGTTCACTTCATCACTACATCATCTGTCCATGTTGTTGCTACAGTGTAGAAAAACTCCGCCAGTGGAAAGATCTCAAGCCCATGTATGTGAAGTTAATCGTCACATTCTTGCCACTATTATTCATATTTTGGAGTTAGTCTTAAAAATGGCCCTCTTGCCAGCTTTCCTACTGCATCTGTGGGGTTGAGGGGATTATTTTAGGCGTGTTTTGTGCATAAGTTATTTTTAAATATGAAAAGTGAATCATCAGTGAGCCTTTGCCCCTGTTAGAAACTATAATACACAGAGCTCCGGGGTCAAATGTAATTAAGTATGGCCTGATGTGAACTGCTGCTTTCAAAATCTAAGAACCAGCTGCTTTTGTAACACTTTGTTTTCAGCAAGCACATCTAGATTTTCTTCCTCTCCTTCTTTATAAAATACTGTTTTGATGGATTATACTCTAAGGCTGTTTAAAGCTAATTAATAAGAGAAGAATCATAGGACTGTATTCTGATGCTGGCTCTAACCAACAACCTGCAGAGTTTCATTTTTTCTGTTCTTTAAGACTGTACGAGTGTTTATTTGTTGCCTCTATTTCAAAAATTACTCTCATGATCAAGAAGACAGCTCCAAAGCTAATTGGAGAGACTGCAGTTCTCTGTGTGAGTTAATGTTGTAAATGCAAGTTGTTGTTGTTGTGAACATTAAGGCAGTGTAAATGTATTTTTTTCTGCAGACCTTCAGTCGGATGCATTTAGAGACGACACCCCCACACTCCCACCGAGCAGTGCTCCGGCCCTCAACTGACCTAACCTCTCATGACTCCGCGGGAAACACCCAAGGAAACATCCTGACATCAAGTATGACAACACCTGTGGCACAACATAGCAACTGACAGTTAGACAATGACATCTGAAGCAAAGCGTGAACCTTTGAGCCGATGCTGATGAAGAGAAGAAAACTACACGCTGATAAACAGCCATGAAACGGACACGCACCGCACACACTGGAACCTGAAACTCCAAATACACAAATTCTCACATTCTCAGAAACACACACAAAAAAAACTCATTGTGCTGACATCGGTGACATAGATATGTGAGACACCGTGTCTTTGCGGTTTTTCTTTTTTACTACGTTTAGAAAAATTTTGCTGACGCGACTTGGCGTTTCATTTCCTTTGTTGTTTCTTAATATTTCAAGGGCTCAGTGATGTTAAAGGGCTAAAAACAAGAACATCCTGTAAGGCAGAAAATTTTCATCTTTTGTTCAGTTTCGTAACTTCATCTCTTCCTCTGAGACACAAAACAGCTTGAACCTCATGAAACTCCTTTCTCATAGGTCATCATCATCATCATCATCATCATGTGGCTTTTGGGGCCATTATCCTACTTATACCTTCAGTATGAACAGTATTTGTCAAAACACTGTAAGAAATGTGGGTTGTTTTTGGATCCACTTACTCTTTCAAAAAACGATTTCACCGACCACATTCGGTAATTACTGTATGTGATTTGATGTAAATCAGCATGGCAGCAATGTGACAAATCAGAGTTCTCATTGTTTGCTATGTGAGTGACTGATGCCGACTGAAGTCAGGAGCTTTAAATCAGAATTTTTCACGAGGTCATAAAAATCGCAGGTCAGAGGCTTTTTGCTGTCGTTGGGCAGGATTGGACACTTTTATTTGTTTCCATGAGCGATGAAACAAACAAAGGGAGGGCAGCTCTAGTTGCTTTTAATGACAACTGTTTTAGGCTACATGGAGAGTTATAGAGTTGAAATGATAATTTAACTTGTGTGTAGACTGGTTTGTGAATAACTTGTACATACATGGAAAAGCTGTTGTGTTACTGTAAAATGATTGTAATAAATTTGACAATAAAGTATTATGTCCCACTAATACAGAAGATTCTTTTTGGGGTACTGAGGTTTTATATTAATTTCTAACATTAAGGAAGTGCAAGGGAGTGCACTTCTTATGCAATACTTCCTCTTGGGGCTAGAACAACAAAATTATCTTGGTCATTATGTAAAAAATGGTTACCCGTTCACAAACTCTGGCTGAGCTTTGTGTTATTTACCAGAAAATTTTTACCGTCTATATTTTTCCAGGCTGGCGTGCATAAAGACACCGGATGCAGGAAAATTCAAGACACAGTTCAGTGCATGAAGTCAAGACGTATGACTCAGTAGAGTTGTGTCATCTTGTATTCTTTACATATGAGTAACACTTCAGGAGTCACAGAGCTTGCTAGAAAAAAACTGACCAAGAAAATGTCAAGTGTTCATGTGGAGCTCAAAACTGAGAAAATGGGATTTATTCATTAAGTTTTCCAGTACGATGACCTGCAAAGATTTCCACTTTTACCTTTTAAGTTTGGCTTACAATTTAAGTAACAGAGATATTCATTACAGAAGATACTATACTAAACCAAAACCTAAAGAAAAAACATTTCAGTTAAGTAAAATAAATGTGTGACTTCAGGAAAAAAACAGAAAAAAACTAAATATTGTGTTGCCTAGTTACAAAGCTAACTAATATACTATAAAAACACATTCAGGAAATGTTCTTTATTTTTAGTAAATTTCATAAAATTTGTCACCACAGCAAATGTGAGTGTGTTTTGGTGCACATGTTTATTGAGACTGAGATTCCACCCGACTACAACATGAAACAACTGCTTTTACTGAGTATTTGTGCTTTAATTTCTATTCTGAAATTTTTAAATCTACATCCTAGCAAATAATCCCACATCATATTAAAAAACACTACAAAATGATACTAAAACTAATCAAAACTAAATATTTTTAACAAGCAAAACAAGTAATCTCATTCTGGAAATTTACCTGAAACTAAACTGAATTGAAAAAAAAAACAAATGAAAAAACAAAAAGCACCTAAACCATAGTAACACCGTGTCTTATCAGTGCATAAACAGCATTTTAAAAGTGTGTTGCAAGTCTGCAGAGTTTTTCGCTGGGAGGGTGTGGGTTGGCTTGGTTATAAAATGCTTTTCAAAGCAGAACAGCTCCATAACTTCCTGCAAGCAGTGTGAGTGCAACATCAACCACTGAGTCTGTAAGTTATAACTGCAGCAAAATCTAATTTTAACTTTTAAATATGATTACTTTGTAGCTTTGATTTTATTATTTTTTTTAAGACAATTTAAGTTTTATTTGAGCATTTAAAAAAAAAATGTTAGACTGTGTTGAGTGACATTAGGGGACTTTGTGTCTAACACAACAATGATAAAAGTGCGTATTTGTTTTACATGAAACATACTTGTCTTGCATGGTAAAAATGCTTGATGCTTTATTCTTGTCAACTGTTTTTTTTATTTACAGCATTAAGCAACCATGGAGTATTCTGACCCCTTTATTGATTATAATTCACCTGACTACTTTCTTAATCTCACTGACTTCAATTACACTCTACCACCGATTTCTGGAGACCTGACTCCTGAGATTCAGCCGATCCAGATAGTGGCTCTGTTCTTCTATGCCATCGTGTTCCTGCTCGGTGTCCCTGGAAATGCTCTGGTGGTGTGGGTGACAGGGTTCTGCATGCAACGCTCTGTCACTTCCCTCTGGTTCCTCAACCTTGCGTTGGCTGATCTGCTGTGCTGCCTCTCCCTCCCTCTGCTCATGGTCCCTCTGGCCCATGATGACCACTGGCACTTCGGCCCACTGGCCTGCACACTGATCAAAGGCCTGTTTTACCTGGTGATGTACTGCAGTGTCCTGCAGCTGGTTTTGATCAGTCTGGATCGCTGTTTGCTGGTCAGCAAACCCATCTGGTGTCAGAACAACAGGCGACCTAAGCAGGCTGCCTTTGGGTGTGTTGCTGTCTGGTGCCTGGCCCTGATAGGCAGCATCCCCCAGTTTATCTACACCAAGGAGATCAAAGCAGGTGATGAGAAGAGAGAGTGCCTGACAGTACACACTGTACTCAGTGCCTGGCTGATCACCTGCTACCGTTTCCTGGTGGGATTTGTCCTCCCTTTTGCGGTGATCATAATCTGTCACTTGGTGGTGTACAGCAGGGCGGGCAAAGGACTCTCACGTGGCCGGAACCGCTCCAAGAAAACACTGAAGGTCGTCATCGCCGTGGTGCTGAGCTTCTTTCTGTGCTGGCTCCCACTGCACATCCTGGACTTCCTCATATTGGTTACCCCTCGAAATTCCCCCAGCAGTCCTAAAATCTACCTGGCACATGTTTTGGCTCTCTGCCTGGCTTATTTCAACAGCTGTCTCAACCCACTGCTCTATGTGTGTCTGGGACGGGGCTTCAAAGACAGCATGAGCCGCTCCCTGCGCAACATGCTCAACTTCATCAGCGAGGATCCGACGACAAGAGTGAGCACCGTTAACAACGCCACCATCACTAACACCGACACAAAGAGCACGAGCAACGGGAAGGAGACAACTAAAATCTGAGGGTGTGTTTACTTTGATCTATGGCATAGCAATGTATGTTTTTGTTGCACTTTTCACAATAACGGCTGCAGTTTTATCACAGCTTAATTTAATGTTAACTCTTCCTATTTCTCATGTTGAACCAGGACATCACAACCACTGGGGTTTTACCATAAAACTGTCAGTGCTAGAACACATAGTTTGACAGACTCTGTTAGGATAAATTTAGTCTGCAGAACAAACGTCAGTATTTGAAAATGCAAACGCAAAAACTTTGTGTTTTTTAATGAGCTTTTTGGGAAGCATTTTTGCTGAGGCAGTTGGGTTGTTTAAAAAAAGATTTTATCAGAACTGACTGAGGAACATAGCAAATCAGAGACTATTAGCCAATATTCAGCATTTCCTGCCATATGCAGCTACACTTCTGTTTTCTCTCCAACATAAGTATGACCGCAGATTTTTTCTGTAATCAACACTGAGATGAAGTTACTTGTATTACATACTAACCATATTTTTTTTCTGTTTTGTAACATATGTTTAAATACATTATATACTTGTAACTTTACCACAGAAATAGCAGAAAGGCAGTCACAATCTTTTGTGTAACAGTACCATGCATTGACCACATGAGGGAGCTATACTATAACTCTGATGCTAGAAGTCCTATAGGCATGTAGCTTGTACAGGCCTGCTGTTTCAGTGTGACAGACTCAAAGACGATATAGTGACTAAAAGAGGAGAATATAAATGTAAGTAAGTGATTTTTCTTGTTTGTTAAATAAATGTAATTCAGGTACATGAACCACTTATTATTTTACAGAATTTTATAAAAGATATAAACTTTTTTTACCACTTGTACAATAAATAATTTGTTAATTTATAATGTTTTTGACTCATCTCATTAAGCCACAACATGTAAGACTTAACCAAACAATAAAGAATATTAAAAGGCCAAAATTGAGACCAAAATTGAGACCAAAATTGCCTTTATTTACAAACTACATTCATTCCAAACAAGGCCACATGATGGTATGTACAAAAACATACATATGTACAAGAGTGTCTAAGTCTGTGTCCCAGCGACTCCATGAATCTGTGCACTTACACAAAGTATGTGTGCATTCATGCATGTACATGGGTTCCTTGCTATGGCCTCTACTGAAGCCATTCATTCCTGACTCACAGACATCTGTTTATGCTCATTGGTCCCTAAAGCAGCTGGCAGAAGAACAGAGGTAATGGCAGTTCACTTCAGGGTGAATCCACAGTTTACAACGTGAGTGTATGAGTATGGCGTGGAGAGAATATAAGGAAAGAGACACATAAAGATATTTCCTGCTCAGAGATTCACAATCAACCCTTGAATTTTGAGACTGGAGGTAAAAATGTAAACATAGATCTGCATTGCTACTCACTCATTTTGTTCCCCTTCTGCACAAATGAGAGTTTTTTCTCCATTATGCTGACTGAGTGCAGGACAAATCCTGGCTCTTAAGTATCAAGTCTCTCCACACACTAAAATTTCCAAGTAATAGGCTACCTAATAATTTATAAACCATTTCCAAGAAGCTTCCTGGAATGGACTATATAATTTGGGACTGATTTATGGGAAAATAGAGACAGTTTGAATGGCACTCCAGGTAATTAATACCAATAAACTGGTGCTGTAGTCTGGCAGAGCTTTTAGTCAAGTAACCATGCACCATATGAAAATGTTATAAAAATTAGCCATAATTAACTAACATTAAATGACCATTAATCTGTGTTTGTTTGAAGCTGTTCTTTCAGAGAAATACCTGTTTTCCCTGATTAATAATTATGTACTTTTTTCCTGGAAGGTTATTAGGAAATTTGGAACCACTCAAACACAGGACACATTTCTTAGAAAAGTCGGTGTGATGAAACACTGCCTTCTCATTTCAAGAACTGTGATGTTTAGAAAAACTTCAGAAAGCTTTTGACAATCAACTTTTAGTCACGCACATGTAAACTTGTCCCATTCTACACTGTAGGAAAATAATTAAACATAATTTGGTGCTTAGATAACTAAAAAGGCCAGCCAATATGAAATGAAACTGGCACCATTTTTTGTCACTAAACTTCAATATGCTTCATGATATTACAATACAACTTTGCATATTATTAATTAATATAAATTAAAGCAGAATAATGACTGTAATTTTTCAACTCAACCGGATTCAACAGACAGATGATCTCTTTGCAGATTTTTAATCTTTTTTATAACTGCAAATATCTCTCAATAAAAGCACACTTTCCTTAGAGGTAGGTGAAGAATAAAAACTGGACCGGTGAATTAACTTATGATCTGTGACTAAAAGTAGCAGCTAGTAGCCCAGTCAGACTAATCTGCTGATCTCATGGTTTATTTGCTCTGGCAAATGAATCTGGACTTCCTCCCATTCAGACAGCTTTCCATCCTTAGACTGTTTATCTCATATATGGAGCGTTTTAATGAATAATGATGACTGGCAGAGGAGCCTGTTCAGATTTTAAGAGGTCATGTGTGAGATTATTTGCAATCAATAAGGCAGGCATATGACATTGCTGATTCAGATATGAACCAAGATTCTGTTGCTAGATTGCACCAAAAAATCTGTCCAAAAACACATTTTGCGATACAGTTTATCTGTAATTTGAGACTATGTGAGCAGGTTGATGTTGTTCTTTCCTGTTTGAAATCAGAACAAGTGGCAACTTGCATGTTTACCACAGCACTACATCACCCGCTTGTTGTCCTGATAGTTTGTACACCTATCCAGTTGCATCCAGAGACATTTTGATCAGCGCTAGCTGATAAGGCCCTTTGAAATCAAGAGTGGGCAATTTGCAGATGCAATGTCATCTGGCATGTCAGGCTAAGCAGCTACACTGTCGCTCCGATGACGTCCTCACACAGTAGTCATGACTTTGAGGGACCCTGAGCGAAATCTGAGGATCTTCTTTTTCAGCGCATGGGATGCTTTGATCTTGACAAAAGCTTTTGATTGTGAGGGGTTGTTGGCAGTGGCCTGCGGTGAAGGCGAGGATGAGGAGGAGGTAGAAGCGAGGCGAGGTGGCAGCTGCTGGGGCCACACCAGCCCCCCACTCTCATCAGAGTCACTGGACAGTGAGCTAGAGGCCGGCGAGTACACCTCACTCATGCTGGACTCGGACTCTGCTGGGACGGCATGGGCATAGCCTTCCTCTCCCTGACAGAGAGGTGCTCTCTCCTGAAAGTCTGGGTGCCAACGTTGGCCGTGCTGCTGCTGCTGCTGCTGCTGCTGCTGCTGGTGGTGATGGTGGTGGTAGTTCTGAGGTTGGGGGTGGGGGTGTGGGTGGGGGTAAGAATGACCATGGCGACCTTTCCGGTGTGGTCGTCTTTGTGACGGCACAGCAAGAGTTTCCCCTTCGTCCTGGCTGAGCTCCAGGTTGGAGCACCAGCGCCGGCTCCCATTGTGGCTGTTGTTACAGAGTTGTGGTCCAGAGACTTGGCCTTGGTTCTGAGCGAGATCCCCTCTGCCTTGGTGCCTCTCTGTGGTGCTGTACCTGCGCTCCGGCACCACTCGCTGGCCCAGGAGGCTGTTTTCAGACTGAGATCGACTGGTTTTACTGCTCGATTTCTTGGCTCTCTGTCGCTCGTTGTGGTTCTTCTTAGAGGTTCTGGACTTGGAGTTTGGGTGGTCAGGAGAGGTCATGGCTCGATTGGGCTTAGGCTGCTCTGAGTTGTAATGCCTGGGCGAGCGCACAGGGGCGTGACAGGCTTGTCCGGGGATATACTGAGCACTTACTAAATTGTGTTTGTGATGAATAGGGGGTTGTGGGTGTAAGTAATGCTGGGGGGAAGGGGTCTCACAACAAGGGTCAAGAGCCCCAACACCACAGTTGGGGTCCATGGAGGGCAGAGGTGATGGTAGCCTCTCAGCCAGGGAGTGTGGCCTGGGCTGGGGGTAGGGAAGAGCCAGATAGCAGTCTTCCTCCATAGACGGGGTCTCTCCTCCACAGGCCTCCCCCTCCAGCAGGTCACAACCCCAGCTCTGGCTCTTAGGGTTTGTCGAAAGGTCACCGTGGGGCTGGAGGTGAATTTCAGGAAGGCGTTGCTCTGTGGTCAGAGAAGGGGTTCTCCTGTGTAAAGAGCTGTGTCCTGAGGCGCTGCAGTATGGGGGGTCCGGGCTCAGGGTGGTGCGAGGCTGACATGGCCTCGGTGCCAAGGTGTGGCGCTGGACGAGACTTAGGATATAACCCTCGACCCTCAAGGCCTGCTGGTAGTCCTCTTCAGTGATCTGGTCCTCTGCAGGCTGCTGTTGCGAGGCTTGGTAGGCTCCACTGGGGTCCCACTGCCAGGAATCCACGGCTGAGCCCTCCTCAGCGATGCCCTCCAGAGGCGGATAAGGGGCAGAGAAAGAGCGGGGTAGGGTGGTCCGCTGGACTGGCACATCCAGTTCTCCATTCACCATGAGGGGGTCACCTTATAGGAGAAAACAAGAATGTTATAGGCCAAGATGCAGAAACTTTATTGTAGTTATGAAAAAGATACTGAAAACCTTTAATTATGATCTTGGCTGTTAGGCCTGATTTCATGTTCTGGTTTAATAAAATAATGGACAATGCTATTTGTTCCAGAATTCATAATTTCCTTTATAGGCAAACCTCAGTGTGTTTTATGGGCATATTTCTATTTGATGAAATATTAAAATGTTAAAATTTTATTTTGTATTCATTTGTCTTGGCTGTGGTGGTTAGACCTTGGTCTCTCTAACTAATCTCCACAGCATTTCCTGATTTTTTAACTATAAATAACTGATATGATTGAAGAAAAATTAAATCCAAACTACACGTTCCAAAAAAAAATCTCTTTAAAAAGGTGTGACATCAGATATTGAATCCATGTTTTGTTGCAAAACCAATGGATACCAGTAAAATCAACAGCAAATCTGTCATCTTTTGACTAATTTTAGAAAAAGGCAAAGAAGAGATGAATGTATTTCCTAAATCCAACAGGCAGCTTATGGTGTTTGAATCATATGCTAAATTTGTTCCGCATCATTTTTCTTACCCACAGACTTCGGTCTGTCGCTGGTTTGAGCCCAGGAGGAGACTGTCTCTGTGGGCTCAGTGGAACAAGATCTTCCTTTTGGCGACTGACTCTCACTCAACTCATAGAAACCTGAGGAAAACAGAGAGAGAGAGAGAAAGAGGACATATCTGTCTCATTAATCACAGCTCACTGATCATTCCAGTTTGCTATAAATATGCTGCGTGATGCAGGCATTGTCTCATCGCATTTCACAAAATAGGACCTAAAACAAAATTGCAAGCAACTGGAGCATGAAAAAACAATAAGAGCATAAATGAAACACAAACTCATTACAAGGATAATTCAGACTACACGGAGAAAACACGAGTTTCGCCCTAAATATTTTATGCAAATAAATCTGCTCACCAGCTTTATTGCAAGTGAGTAAATTACAAAATGCATATTTAGTAAACTCTAAACTAGATGCACGTAAGAGCTAAGATAAAATCGAAAGACTTAAAACTGTGAAAATACCAGAACTCGGACGAACATCACCTGTGTCTCCTTGAGCTCCATTATAGCAGCCATCATCGGTGTCGATCCTCAGCTCTCCCACCTGCTGTTCCAGTGCTTGCATCAGGCCCCATGGGGAACTCTGAAGGGCACTCTGAAACACAAACACGCACACACAATCTGTTTTCTTTTGTGTTTGCATTTGATTGCCTTGCCAAGAAGTAGAAAAGCAACAATCAGCTGTTTAAACAACAAAGCAAAAGGTTCAAATTACTGGTTTGCAGGAACGCTGATGACAGAGGCACAGCTGTAAATACTTTGGTGCTTGTTTCTCCAGCTGCACGCTAACTCACATTTTGTTTGGCACTCAGATAACTGAGTCACCATTTGGGATAAATTCTGTGTAAATTCAGTTTGCCAAGTTGACAGATACAGAAAGAGGTCAGACAATTAAATCTGTTAATACAATCCTCATATGTCATCGATTGGAGGTTACAATATTGTAACCCTAGTTCCATCAGCACAGTTGGAGCCCTCTTCCAGACTCTATGGGTAAAGTCTCCTAAAACAATATGCATACATTCACCAACTGAAAATTTGCATATGATGAAACATTCATATACTTCAGCCTCTATCAAGGTGGCAAAATTGCCATCTGGTAATTCCTCTTCAAGTAGATTTTTAGAAGAAGCAGGGTTAGTATGTAGAGGGCTCTTAATTCATTTGTACTCTTTTACAGCCCCTGTCTGCTGAGAACTGAAGACTGAAGGCCAAACCTTAGTGTCTTGCTTCAGACAGATTTAACAACTGCTAGCAGTTAAGCTATTAAACAAGAGAAAGTAAGAGTACAAATATTACACTGTGCACTTCATAATTTAGGTGCACATAATCACAAAGAGTAAACATTTAAATGTAAATTGGAAAGTCAGATACTGATTTAATTTGAGTCATCAGTATCAGTAGCAGTCACTTTATTTCCAAAGATGCATTTTTAGTCTGATGTAGGAAAAATTTACTTTGTTCGTGTGATTTTTTGAATAAGAATGAGCTTTTTCTCATCCAACAGAGACAAAAATGACTCAAATGAGTGAAAACACAAAAAATGTAAAGGTGTAGAAAACAGAAGATGCAGATTTTTCTTCAGTGGTGACTAAAAATACCAATGTGGCCATGATAGGTCAGCACAGTGCATCGCTGCAGTGCATTCGTGCACAGAATCCATATCTGTCACTGCGCTTACGTAAGCACACATACGGGGAAAGAGATCAGTCAGAACATGAATAATTCAAGGGTCTGTGAAGGGTAGGGGGATGTTCCTTCATGGGGCGGCTGGGGGGGGGTTTCATACACAGACAAACGTGCTTGTTCACAGATCGGCAGTGAAAAAAAAAATGGGGAGAAGATTTCTGACTCCTTTACATCTTGAACGGAGGATCTTGGATGATTAAATACATTCCACATCTACAGAACTTGGCAAGAGAACCGACCATAAAGATCTAACTCAGAAGATCTGTAACTCATAAGTGTTTCTCATGAAGACAGATGTGCAGGAATACACGCATGCATCACATATATACATACACACAGAGACGTGCATGGACACACTCGGGCTTGTAAAAAAAGTGAAACTGGACATGCAATTTTAGCCAGCCAGACAGTTTGAACCGATCTCACATCAACATCATCTGACACACATGCAAAAACTGCAGACACTTGCACACAAGCTTGTCTCCATGGATCATCTCTCACACACACACACACACACACACACATGCACTCACACAGCATGCAAACGCGCTGCATTTTGCTTGTGGTGATACAGTTGACACTCAAGGCTCATTAAGAGATTTCATTACCAGAAGATTGAACATGTTCTTGAAACAAGGTGACACTTTTTGCATTACAAACCTACTATGATGAACAACCTGTCAGACAGCAGCTATATTATGCACTTCCTGAACACTGTCTTTGCACATTTGCTCATCTGTGCCAATAAAACACTGCATATAGAAAGTAGACAGGTGAGCAAACATGCAAAACAGCTAATCAGAAATCACTACATTGCTTCCAGCAAGCTTCTTCGGGTGGGAACGTTGGTCTGTTTCTCAGTCCAACACTTTGATCCAGATTGAAATATCTCATTTTCTATTTGATGGATTGCCATGTTTTTTCATGCAATCTTGGTTCCCAGAGAATTAAATTTACTGACAAAGGATAAAAGTGTAATCCCTTTAGTGGGGGTTTAAACTTTTTCTCTGATTATGTCATCAGTTCAAAAGTTCAGTTGGACCAAATGCTTATGAGCAAATCCTTGCAACACTGAAGACATTCTCGTCAGCCCCAGTTCTCCTGTGTGTTTAGTGCTAAGAAGCAAATCTTAGCATTCTAACACAGTGAACTAAGATGAGGTTACATCATACCTGCTAATATGAGCAAGTTACTGTGGTCACTGTGTGCATGTGGCATGCTTATGTTCACCCTCAGCTCAAAGCACTGCTGCACTCAAGTACATCATAAAAAAACCACTGGCATGGCTGTTGACTCTTCCTCCCTTCCTCCTCTTTGTCAATTCTTCTGGGCCAAGTAACATTAACACAACTCTTCTTCCAAAGCTCGAAAGGACAGCCTGTGTTTGTGCCTCAGAGCATGTTATATCTCCTCAAAACTGGGATTTGTTGAGAAAAAAAATTGCAGGAAAACAGGAAACCTGGTCCGGACTGTCACACAGTGTTCTCTTGGTCAGTGCGCCAATCAGCACTCGAGCCCTGACTCCTTTGTCCTGCAGTCTGAATGCGGTCACAATGCAAATGCTTCTGAGGGCCAATTGACCCAAGCTAACCTATGCTTCCCACACAACCTCCTCACCCCAAACAGTGTCTTTTCTTTTGTCTCAACAAGGGTGCTTATTGTCTTAATATAAACAAAGCATTAGCATCACTACATCAATACCGTTTTGTGTGGCAAACATGTAGAGTGTGGAGCTTTGTTTTCGCTACTGGTGCTGCTTCAAGAAATTACTGGGAGGAGGGTAGGCTATTGAAAATCAATTAATCAATGATGCAGATTCACACAAATGCTCGCTTGCTGCCATAGCCACAAATACACACACACCGTGGAAGCCATGTTGATGGTTATTAAATTATAATGCTGCAGAAAACAAACCATCCTCTGCAGACAGACAAAAGAATCAAACACAATACGACATTTGTGGCTTTGGAGAAGGTGAGTATCGTAGCAGGGACCATTTTTCAGGCTAGTCTTTAATTGCACTCTATTATTAATGGTCACACACTGGTTCCCTGACAGTCTGCACACTGTATCATTACTGTTTTACTGCATCCTCTGCCCAAGGCTGGTGGGGGATGGGGGAGACTGAGGACACGGTGCAGCCAGTCTCACCTAGCCATTAAGCTGTTACATGCTGGGTTTACAACACATTAGGACCCCCTGCTCATCCAATGTAGAAGACTGACCAGCAGGTGAATCCAGGATAAAGCCATGACTGATATCCAACCTATTTGCATGTTACATCTTTTCCAGCTACTGAGGAGTGTCTCTGGGAATTAAGACAGTCTGAGTGAAAGAATTCAAGGCCGAGAAACAAATAAGCTTTTGATTGTGCCAGAGTGGCTTTGGGTTTTAGAAACATGATTACTCTGCCACCCAAGAGAAAGGTAACGATACGGACCTTAGCTGAGAAAGATGAAAAGCATTTCGATCTGCAGAAAAGACCTGACGGGTCACCAGCTGAAGGGTTTGGAAACGATAACACCAGGATATACAAATCTATGGAACAGGGCACACAAGGCATTCAGCTGCACTGCTGGACCCTCCATAATTAAAGCAATGTTGTGACTGGCCCCACACAGAGAGGGCTGTGGGAGGCCGGAAACCCACACACACTCACGCACACACTCACACACAGACACACACATACACATACATGCACCCTCTTTCTTTAAATACACACATCCTTTTTAAATTCTCTTTTAATGAGGTAAATTATTTTAAAATAATAAATTCTGATTGAACAGAAGTTGAATTTGCACAGACACACAGGTGAACACACTGTTTACACAGCCATAGCGAATTGCATTCATTAACATGCTCCGACTCCCTCCTACGTGCACGGAGGCATGTAAGCTGGCAGCAAAGGTAGTTAGCTGTGAATGCAGTCTACAGAGAGACGTGCACCACGCTGGGCTCATATGACTGAGATTTGTTGATGTTACTTTTGCAAATGTGTGCTGGACAATGTGGCTCTCTGTGTGCATGTGTTTTGCATGTGCGTACAGTATATTTTCAGAAGCCGACTGGTTGCCTTCAAAAAAAAGAAAAATAAAAAAAAAATAACCCCATCACACTTTAAATCTAATCTTTGTGTGCCGGGACAAAGTGGAGGAAACCATCCAGTGATCCACTTGAGTGATCGGTCACTGCTGAGCAGACTAAGTGCTCTGTAGTCTCACTAATGATGTGCTGCTGTCTAAAACACAAGGGCACAAAAAAACTGATCGATGACAAGCTTGTGCTGCAGCAAAAGCACCAAACAAAAGCAAAAACCTCCTGCAGACATGCACACAATCCTGCACGGGGAAGGTGTCCATGCAAACACACGCACACACACACATATGCTAAATAAACACTTCCTTTCAATCCATTAGGTTGATAAATATTATCAGAGAAAATTAAATATCACTTTGGAGCACTGAAATTAAAAACTCCTCCACACAAATGGATGATTGTCACACACACACTCGCACACAATTCAAATATTATCTCCGGCTCTCTAACACACACACACACACATACACACACACACAGTAGGTGGCTGAGAGGGAGGTCAGAGCTCCATGCTTTCCCAGCTGCTGTCTGGCGTCCCACAGCTGTCAACACCTCCAGCAGCACACACTGTATCCAGGGGGAAAGGCCTCTCAGCATGCCTGGGGACACATTCACGTCCAAGGCGGTTACACACGTACGCACCGCACAGCCCCATGGGTCACTTGTTTCTGTGTCATACCGTGAACCATACATTTCAGAGACTTGAACCTACACGGAAGATGAGGTTGGGGACTTGACTTGGACGCAGATGGCGACCAGATATCATGAAGTCTCAATTTGGAGACTTAAATTATATCTCCCCCCCTCCCCCGAGGAATTTCCCATGTAATTACCCACACGCTTGGATAAGCATAGCAGTTAATAAAACATCGATTCACAGACGCGTTGCGCAAGAAATGAAAACGGGAAAAATATGCGACCCTGCGGGGATACGCGTGCTACTTCTGCAACGATCTCAAAAAATGGCTGTTTGATGTCAGAGTGCGGACGAAGAGCCAGACTGACACGCGCTGACAGCTCCGGCAGCAGCACCAGGGGATATGAATTCCCTACATTGATGTTTGAGCACATTGGAAACACTTGACCCACGTGCACTCCTGTTATAGGTCAGTATACTTCTGTGAAATTGGTTTTCTAATGGCTTGATTCACTGATTTGAACCAGAAATTGCGAAAGCGGCCCACAGGCTCAGACTCATTAAGGCGATAGCACAGTGCCCATATCATGCCACAGCAAACAGACGCCGGCGCGCACAGCCACCTATGCGCCTGATCCTCTCACTGGGGCCTCGGTCGGCATCATTAGTATTCTGCTCCATATGCGTCTATTGTTAGGCCCCCGACGGAGGGGAAGGAGGGAGGAGAGAAGGAGGTGTGAAAAGGAGGCGGTTGATTTAATTTCTTTTTCAGCCTCTTTTAATAATGGCTTCCTATTGTAGCGGTGTTGAGACAGCTTGTGGGTTGCGCGCGACACCAACAGCCAAACAGGAACCGCACTCGGATTCACACACAAAAAAAAATTAAACTAGAGCAGCGTTAGGATTAGTGAAGTACAACAAAGACAATTTAAAGGGCAATTTACAGGCAAGCTCGGCGATGCGTGAAACTTTTTTTTGTGGAAGAGATTATTGAAGCGATGCTGTCATATCACCCAAACTTTTATTTTTCTGGATTTACCGAGTTTTTATTTCCCGTCTTAATCCCGACATCACTGCGGCGTCACA
The DNA here is from genome assembly GCA_029814765.1 of Acanthurus leucopareius. Taxonomy (NCBI): domain Eukaryota; kingdom Metazoa; phylum Chordata; class Actinopteri; order Acanthuriformes; family Acanthuridae; genus Acanthurus; species Acanthurus leucopareius. The sequence goes on along the minus strand of JAQMCX010000053.1, from coordinate 6,679,650 downwards.
GCGGAAAACATATTTGTCGCAACTTCGCTTGCGCTCGACACAAGAAAAAAAAAACAACCTCTCATCAATCACATGAAGCTAATTTTGACATGAAAATGTTGACTATAACGGCAACAAACACGCTTGGGGAATAATTCATCCCTTTATGATCTGCAGAGAACACAAATAAGAGCTTGTTAAGTAGTAAAAGCTACAAAAGTCCATGATGAGGGAACAATGGGCCATTAAATAGTCGGTCTGTGCCTCAAACGGCGGGTGCTCCACCCCCTGATTTCGTTACCCACAGGCATAAATCTCAGCCCAAACCACAGAAACGCATTACATCCTTTCAAACAGAGACCCTATTAATCAAGTTGAGTAACTTTTTCTGGAGATAGAGGTCACCTCCACACAAAAGGCACAGCCAGGACCAAGAGTCCATCCAACGGTCAGGCGGATTGCAATAAGGGCTGTCTCTCGGATAATCTAAACTATGCAGGAATGAAGCACATGATTTAAAATTGAGTTTGTAGTAACATGTAGTTTAGTCAACATGGAAGAGCTACCTGAAATCCAAACATTCAGTAAAAAACGCTAAAAGTTCTTACCAGCTGACGCCTCAGTGTCAAGTTTTCCTGCCCCCAGCTGCTGAAGCACGCCAGCTCTCCTCTGGAGCTGTCGTGGGGCAGGGGGTCTCCAAGAGCCAGCGCCCCCAGCACCAGGCACTCCTGTCTCTGCTTGCGGAGCTCCAGCTCGCAGAGTCCTGCCAGACTTGCTTCCAGACGCTCCTTGGTCCGACTGCGCTCCACAGTCACCGGGAACGAGAACGCACGGTGCATGCCCCTCCAAAATCCAAGGCTTGTATACACAATGAAAAAGTAAAAATTCTTCCCCCCTCCTTAATGTATTTGAGTTAATCTCCAACTGTCCCAGATTTACGAGGGCTTTCGCAGGCTATAAAGGGCCATCCTGCATCCCACTCCTTGTGATAGTGTGGTTTCCTTGGAGCGGCATGGTTCCCCCTGACCAACTATGCGCTATACATTTTCTGTTTCGCAGCTGTCAAACGGCGGAACGGAGCCCCGCCCTCTGCGACCAGCCACCGCGAGAAAGAGGGAGCCAGCCTTCCCTTTACCGATCCGATCTGAGCCGTCATTGGACGTGAGAGGCTGGTGGGTTGCTGCGCGTAACGTTGTCCCATCCCCCTTGATTCATTACAGAGACGCCTCGACCTCACCCATTTTTCCATCTTGGCCTGAGACTAATGGAGTACTTCAGGGGACGGTTATTTCTGAGCTTACAGTATAAGACTGGGGTTTTATTACCCAAAGACGATTTAAAGCCTCTGTGTAGCAGCAGAGTAGAGAGCTACAGGGCTGAATTACTGGTGAAAGAAGAAAGAGAGCTGCAAAACAGACAGCAGACAGGGTGACCTGATACAATCTGGAAAGGCCACTTGGTGAAAAAATACTGATTCTCCAATTGCAAGACATTGTGAAACACAGTGTAGAGTTGATGGGAGTATAAATAAGGAAAATAAGTAGAGTTGGATGGATAAAACAGGGGCATATTCATGAGACTTTGTTTTGAACTGTCACTGGTTCAGCTTTTCAAAAACTACCAGGTTTTTGTTTTTCTTTAATGATTTTTTTTACTTGTTACCTCATCATGTAATTAAGTTTTATGCCTCTCAATCTGACCGTCTGCTGGTCCAGTGCTGCATATCTTCAGAATGCTCAGGAATGTTGGACATTCACGTGTGGAAAAATAAGAAAGGGTAAAACATATAATCAACAGTAATTTAATCAGAGGCCCTTCATATTTAAGAAGTCACTTTGATTCAAAGAAACCCAAAGAAGGAGCGCTGTCGTCAATCTAAATGACATCTGCAAGGCAGCTATTTGCAAAGAAAATACATGAATTGTAATACACTGCCATGATTTTAAAAGTGGGGTTTCCAGGGGGCGCCAGAGTTGCTCTGGAAATCAGAGCACAAAATTTAGGGAAAATGTTCCTTAAATATTGGTTTGAAAAATCAAATCAGTAGGCTTTTGTTATAATGTGTAATATCAGGCTATAAAATACAGCCTAATATCATTTGCAATCCTCTTCTTACAATTGAGGCACCAGTCAGGACATCCAGAAAAAAAGGAAAAAAAATCTGAGGCCCTCTCATTAATCTTGTTTAAAAAAAAGATTAGCTGCAAAAAACCCAAAGGACTTCCAGAAAAAGTAAAACTTGCAAAGTATCAGGCAAACAAGGTATGAATTTTTAGCTCAATAGTTTTTTGAGCATTTTTTAACATGGGACGGATATCTAAAAAAGGAAGAAAGGAGGCCCAGCTACATGTTAGAGCAATCTGGGAATCTGGGGCATCTTGACAAGAAAAAGTCTTGGAGCCCCTGATATATTGTGTAAAATGTGTGTATTCCTTAAATTTAGAATGAAGCAAAAGCCTCCTTAGTTGCGTAGTACTTTAACAGTTGCATGAAAATGAGAAAAAACAAAACAAAACAAAAGATTTAAGAAAAGAAAAAGTGACTTTTCCTCACACAGATACTGTCTTCATCTTTGTTGCTTCATGGCTTTTATTTGCACAACAAAAGTGTTTCAGGGTTAATCTCACCCTTCCTCAGCATCTGTGTCATGAACTTTCCTCTGCATTCACTTGCTGACAGTGTGACAGTGATCATTTTGGAATTAATACAACTGTAATTTCAGTGAGACAACAAGGCGCCACAAGAATCCAGCGAGCAGACTGTTATAAACACATGGTAGGTCGACTTGTGCTGTACGCACAGATCCCAAAATAACAATGCTTTCAATAGCTGACATCAATATTTTAAAGTCTTTTTTATTTTATTTTACTTTTTTAAAGTGCAGTAAGAGATGAATATTTCATCCTGGTTCCTCATGCAATCCTGCACTATATTTACTCCTCCACTGTAAAGTCTCCTGAGGTCAAACATGGCAGGACCATCAGAAAAACAACTTTTTGATTTTAAACTTGTCTATATGAGATTCAGATTAAGTATAAATGAAGAATCACCTCCAAAAAAATAGAAACACTATTCGTATATTATATATTTTTTTTTATTCATACTTTCAATCTCTACTTCACATGAACCAGAAAGCCACTTTCATCATCAGTCTATGAGGCAAAGTCATCGGCAAGTCAGAACCTACGCGCAGCGCAGGTCGTTATCTTTTTGTCAGTGTGTGTGTGTGTGTGCACACACTGCAGATATACACAACATATACTTACAGTATATTTATCTCATGTATAAATTTCACTAAAAGTCTCTCTAGAGATCAAAACATTTTTTCTAAAAAGAAAAAAAACAAAACAAAACAAAAAAAAACATACAGTAGAATTCTTTTTGATCCGAACTACACCAGTACATATTTTATCAAGACACACTTGAAGAAGAGCATTTGCTATGAGTTTGATCAGTGGTCAGTTGTTGTTTTTTTTTTGTTTTTTTTTTTTAGGAGATTTGCGCGTGTGTGATTCCTACCGCGTGTTAACCAAGGCTGTTAGTCAGTGCTGTGCTGTGCTGCGTGGGTGGCACTCGCATCTCGCCGGCTTTCTGACAGGCAAGACAAGTGCCGATTAATAATACAGTCATTGAAGCGCACAATTCATTAGTTGTCAGTGACAAAACGGTGGCATCCAGAACTCTCGGGGGTCACCTTGGCTCCACAGCTGTGCAGCGATAGCAATCATACAATCATTTGTGTAACACAGAAAAAACTGTGTGAGTGCACAATAGAAAAGAAGGAAACAAAAAAGCAAAAAAAAAAGAAAATCAACAAACAGGTGTTGTCTGTGAGAGACTGTAGTCAAATTTGTTAGTAGCACTGTGAAATATGGAGTTTTGAAGGAAATGACGAAGCTAAAAACACTAAATTTTGCATAAATAAGGTGTTTAGGAGAATTAAATTCAGGTCTGCTGTGACAGTTCCTTGCAGTGAGTGTTTGATTTGGACTGAGAAGAATGTGCGTTTTACAGCAGTTCAGTCAGAAAATTTGTCTTGATTTCACTCAGCTTTGACAAAAATTCACGATTTAAAAATTCAGGTGTCAGTTAAACCAGAGCTGGGGAGCAAATCCAACTCAATCAAGCTTTTTTTCATGTCTCGTTCAAAACAGCATGAGAATTTTTTTTTAAACAAACAAACAAAGGAAAAAAAAAGTCATATAATTCAAGCATCCGAAAAAGGAAAATCCATTTCATCATACACTTTGAAAAGAAACTCTTTAAAGCATCTCAGTTAAAATTTTCATCTATATGACAATTCTGTACCATCATATACAAGAAGCATAACTTCACAATAATCTTTCAGTGTCATCAGGATTGTGAAAGTGATTTCTATAAAACAGAAAACATTTCCAACACTCACATTCAGATCATAAGGTTTCCATGTGTATTTGTCACTCTGTGCCCTCTTCAGTTGTAGTACACACAAACAAACAGCAGGGGTCCGAACCTGAGGCTCCTCTGCTGTATTTAATAAGTCGGTGCAGTTTAGAGGAACGTGTCAGTCTCAGATTGAGTTTTAGCATGAGACATAAAAAAAGAGAATTAAAATGTTTTCATTTAAAATAGAATAATGCACAGATATTCTTCATCAGCTGGATTAAAATCCAGCTTTTTTTAAAATGATTTTTGAAGTCTGAAGTTGTAAATCACTGGTGTGATTGTCAAATGAACTAAAATAACAGCATAGAAACTATTTCCTCTGCCCTGCATTCACCTCCAAAACAAACCGCCGCTGTTTCTTTCTTTCATTCTTTACCTAAAAAGGCCTTAAAGTGCTTCACTTTTTTCTTTTTTTTTTTTTGAACAGCAGGAAGTTTTGCTTGTTTTTGGAAGTGCTTCCATCTGTCAGATGTCAGGGTCTCTGTTGACAAACTCTTAAGAGATGCTCTTTCCTGCACCCAATCCAGTATATATATATTTATAATACATGACATACATGATAAATACTTCATTTAAAACAACATGAAAACTCATGGAGATACATTTCTACTTCTTCTTTTGGTTCAATTTAGATGCGTAAAGTTAATTCTCATGCTTTCATTGCATCCAAAACAGACACTTGAAATGGGATAAGGGGAGTGTATAACGTGAATCAAGTTGGGTGTTTCTAAAGGTGCAGTTTGACATTTCTGGATAATATGTTTACTTGCTTTCTAGCCAAGACTTAAATGAGAAGACTGATAGCACAAAAATGAGGCAAGAGCCTGGTGACGGTTGGCTTAGCACAGAGAATGGGGGGAAAAGGGGAAACTGCTTGCTCAGCTGCCTACTGTAGCTTTATATTCAGACGTGAGGTTGCTATCAATCCTCTCATCTAAGTTTCGGCAACCTAAAGAAAATAAACACTTTCTCCGAAATGTGAGACTACCTTTCAGCAAAGACACGTCAAGCCACTAATGTGGTGACATCAACAAAGAGTCGCTCACAGAGGGCAGATGAAGTGTTCATGTCCAAAATGTTATATACCCATTTCTAAGAGAAAAATCTTCAAGTTCATTATTCTATCTTAAAAAAATTTTGATGGTTGAGTTTGCCTTCTTCCTTTTGTCAGCCACGAGTTTAAGCTATTCAGCATGTGACATTAATTAACTGTTTGAGCAACCAATCGACTTGTGAAAGTAGGTGGGACTTTGTTTTCAAACGCTGGATATGTCATTTTGGAACAAACTCTTCGACTGTAAACTGTACCCTTGTGGGGCTAATGCAAGGCGGCATCCAAACGCATTAGCATTAAAAAAAGGCAGTCTGGCTGCAGGAACCAGAAAAAAAAAATATAATTAAGAAACATACAAGTGTGGAATGGTAAAAATGTCACACTTTATAGCACACGTGTGCGCACACGCACTCACACGCACAAACACACACAC
>JAQMCX010000053.1:6655720-6673659 GCA_029814765.1 Acanthurus leucopareius | reverse complement strand
AAGTGTGGAATGGTAAAAATGTCACACTTTATAGCACACGTGTGCGCACACGCACTCACACGCACAAACACACACACCCACTCACTCACACACACACACACACACACACATGCGCGAACATAATCGCGCAAATGCAGAATCATATTTGCACACTGGACATGTCACAGACATATCTGGCATGCATTTTTAGAAGAAAACACTTTTTGTTAGAAATTCTTCAACTGGCCTAGAGCTCTGATAATTTCTTTATGTACATAAATTAACAATAAATATAGGTAATGTTTATATATTTTGAAATATATATATTAAATAATGAAATATTCTTATATATTTCAAATATATTCATAGAATTCTTTCTAATTTGAAACATTTTTTTTTTAAAGAGATATAGTCACAGTTTAGTAATAAAACATGTAAGAACACACGTCTCCCTATTAGTCTGGCTGCAGCATCCCTTTCTTTAAAGAATAACAGGTTGTGATTGAAGTTTGGCCTTTTTTGTTCGGGCTAATACATTCTACTTCATTAGAGGGATGTGTAATAATGCAATACAAGGTACCCAACTCTGACTAAGGGGCAGCTGATGAGATGAATTGTTGGTTTAAAGTACTGGCTAAGCTCTTTTGAGTCTTTAGATTTTACTCAAAAAATATCTCAACCCATCGGTCTGACAGGGAACCAGCCCTGACAGAGACCACGCAGGCCCCGGTTCAAGCAAGGCAACGAGGGGGCTGATCAGCGAATCTGAGCCCCAAACTACAACACTTCATTTTTCCCTTTTTGGTTGTGGGACGATATTGTACTCTGATGACATGGAGGTTTCCCAAAGGGACGCTGCAGCGAGGACCTCTAGGGGACGATTGGTTTGGAACAGTCTAGAGAGCGTAGAAAGCCTTTAAGACTCGAAAGGACCCCCCACCTTTCTTTGACTGGATCTCTTCTCGTCTCCTGTTCTTCTTTTGAATTTTTTTTTGACACACATAGACTGGAACTGGACCACATTAACACTGACTGAGGGGAGCTAAGTTGTCTAAACGCATGCAGTAGTTTTCCTTCCTTCTCTCCGCTGCCGCCGCCGCCGCCGTCGTCTGGTTGACGTGGCTTTCAGTAGGATGCACTCAGAGATAAAGAGAGTAGAAGAAGATGGTTATCCCACAGGTGTTGAGAAGAAGCAAGTCTTGCACCTTCCCAGAATGCCTCAGTGATGTTTTGGGGGACACCTCAGTTCCTGTGTGTGTGGTAGGGGCGCTCTCTGTCCTTTAATTTTTGTCCTCCTGGGGGTTTTAACCTCTGTGCGCTGAAGACAACTGTTCCTCTTTGTGTCCATTGGACCAGCTCACTGTTGGTCCCACCTCCCCCCTCTGTCCTCTCTCTCCGCCTCGCTGCTGCTGCTGCTGCATACTGGTTCACAAACTCATAAGGTCCTATATTGCACAGCATGCCCTCATGGCCTTGTGGTGGTGTGTGAGTGATAGCGACTTCTCTTCTCTTCAGCCTCAGAGCTGTAGTCCCTTAAACCAATGCCTCTCTGGAGGTTCAATAAAGAGTCTTTCATCTGCAGGAGAAAAACAAAAAGAGAAAAACAGTGTTTTCAAGTGTGTTTATTAAAGGCAGTCAGGTGACAGTAGTCTGCATTGATGCACAGGATAAGACACCATGTCCTCACTCTATTTAACATAATTACATTAACCATTTTTCCCTTGGTGCCATTAGATTATTAAAACCTCGAGGTGGAATGTGTTTTTCTTTTGGTTGGACCCTTGCTGTTATTATGTGCAATGGGGGTTTTACCTCTAAACTGTATGATTTCTCATGATATAAATCTAATATTTCAGATGTACTCGCTCACAGATGCCCTCTGTGTAGTGGTTGATGTAATAGTGCCTGAACTTACTGGTCTTATTTTGTGTAAAAGTTCTCTGTGCAAACAAGCTAACTGTTTGTAGTGCTGAAATGTCTGGCTAAAGATGTCAGCTGTAGGGAAGCCGCATGACAGACGAGTATGCAGACTGTTCTGTTACTATCCAGATAAAAACTAACGACACATAAATAGACGCATGCTTCCTGTCTGTCAGTCATCCAGCCAACACAACACAGAGTCAAGGGGCAGCAGTGGTATGTGGCTGAACTCAGTAATATAAAGTTACACATGCAGAGTTCACTCATGTAGCAACTACAAAAGCCTCGGGGAGTCATCGTACCTGATCTAGCAGCACTACTGATGACTTGATAATCTCCCTCCACTTCTGCAGCTCGGCGTCGTGGTAACGCTGCTGCGCCTCCAGGAGTTGGGCCCACTCCATCTGCGTCTGAGGCAGTTTACTGGGAAACCACACAAACACACACAAGCAACGTCAGGGTGCATCCGCTGAAGCATGAACTCCATTTTTAGGTACAGCCAACAAATAGTTTCAGTAAATTGTTTCAGTAAGCTCAGAGCTAATTAAGGGTTATTTTAGGAGCCCTAATGTTTTCTTGTCACACACGCCAACATCATGTGGATATAGTTTAGTGTGTATGTTTAACACTGCAGTGCGCAGACATGCTGTGTCTCTGTAACTGTAGGCATTTTACGAATAACAACAGCAGAGCTCCACGAGGGCTCATGTCTAGATTTACAGATAACGGTATTTTACATTGTGTGTGCATCTGTTTGTGAGTGTGTATGTACCTTTCATGAAGCCGCAGACCTTGCCAGGTTGTTAAGGACTGCGCCGAATACTCCAGCATCCACAGTTTGTAGAAGAGCATCATGTTGAGGAACACCAGCAGGACAAGGCTGTAGAAGAAACAACAATGAAGTGTTTTCATTTGCATTTTTATTCATCCATAATTCCCCTAATCAGTACATGGAAATGCATCCGGCTATTCTGGCTAATCGGATTATGTACCTTAGACAGATCCTACGGATGGCAATGAAAGGAGAGGAAAGAGAGATTACACTCAGGACACCAACAATGAGATAGTTATAAGATTCTAAATTAGACAAAAAAAAACTCCACAGAGTCTAATTGAATAACTGATGAAATCATGAAACAAGCGACTCGGACAAAACTCTCTGTTTAAGGTGGGATGAGCATGTGCATGTATCTGTGTGTCATGTCAGCATGTGTCAGACTGGTACTTGCATCCTCATAGCCAGATACACAAGCATCCCTACATGAGCGACTGTGTGTGTGTGTGTGTGTGTGTGTGTGTGTGTTGTGATCAGCGGCGTACACAAAGCTGATGATGAGCAGCAGTTTGGAGACGCTGTAGAAAGCGAAGCCTCCGGGCAGGTGATGGTGTTCAGGACTCTGGTGTCTGGTTTGCGTGGAGCCCGCCACTTGTTTGATCCTCTGAATCACTTCCTCATCCGTCGGCGTGGTTACGGGGCTGAGCGCCTCCTCCAGGTGCTGGCTGCGCATGTGTGGGAGTGGCCTCTTCTTCCGCCTCACCGTGGAGTTTTTGCCCGCCTTGGTCTTCGGAGACAGCTGGTGGGACTCCATCAGAATCTCCTCCAGCTTGGAAAGTGCCAACTCTGAGAGGGAAGACGACGACTGTTACGCATTCATATCTGATTTATATCTGTTTATTATTTAGTTTTCTCTTTAGTAGTGCTCAAATATTATTGTATATCTAATTCAAATGTATAGTTTCCAAAAAGTAAACACACAAACACTTTTATGGTTTTCAGAGTGCAAACATGCAAACAAACCACACTTAAGTTTACCTAGATGGCGGAAGTTCTCTTCTATCCCGCTCCAGAAGTTTCTCTCGATAAAGCCTTTCACCAGCCCCCACGGCTGTTTCCTGTAGCGCAGCTCTGTCGATACCCTGACAGACAGAAAAAAAACTGCATTCAAGTCTTTTGCAATCAGAAAAGGAACTGGAATTATGAAGAGGTTAAATATTAAATTGAGAGAAAATTCAAAAGCAATGTTGTCAAAGAAAAAAAATCTAAAATATAGTGTGGCATGTGTTAAGTGAGAATTAGCATTAAACAGCATTTCACTGGCCAGCTGTGAGTTTAAGGTGTCATGTGGTTTCTCACCGTAGCCGACACTTGTTCTTGGCCACCCTGGTGAGCATGTAGTGGTTGAGAGTGTAGAAGTAATCGTGGTAGGGAACGTCATGTGTGACGACCTCAGCGTCGATGACGTAACACTCGCTCTCCTGACTGAGTTTATACAGAGTCTGATAAAGGAAGGAAAATGTGGTTTAATAACTGGTGGGTTTTTTTGAAAGTTGTGTAAAGTCAGAAAGTTTCTGATGAACTGGAGCTGATGTGATACCTGTGTCTCACTGGCTGTGGATGTTTTGGGGGCCAGGGGGTTGGACAGTGAGATGGTGTACATGATCTCTCTGGTCTGGTTTCCGGCCTCCTCCTTCTTCCACGGGTGGTAAACCACATCTGCACAGCAAAATGATGCAAGACAGAGAGATGAAAATGAATTAAAGAAGTCTGCACGGGAGCATAATGCCTTTACTTGAGAGACATCAGCTGTTGAACAACAGAAAAACTGACCTGAGATCCGTCTCTGCTCCATGAAGTCACTCATAAACTGCGACTCCGTGAAGAGGATGTCATAGAGTTTATCCACGCTGAACTTGAAGACCTCGTTGATGTGCTGCCTGCCGTTCAGATCCTCATGGAAGGCCTGTACTTCACCTACAAATCCAAAAATCACAGAGAAATTTAATTTTAATTTCATATATTATGTCTGGCGTCATCTTCATCACACTGTATGAGTGCTGAACTCAATGAAAAGGGAAACTTTTTGTGAATTAATTGCAAAAAAGGAGGCGTTCATGTTCGTTTACTGTACCCTCATCGTGTGTTTCCGAGGAGTCGCTGAGCTCAGTGGGGATGTCTTCGTTGTCGTTGAAGTCCAGAGAGGGTGAGGGGACGGGACCACCAGGCCCGCTGGTATCATTGTTCTTCTCTTCCACCACCAGTGGCACAGTGAGCAGCTCGCCGTCCGGTAGGAAATCTGCATACTCTTCTGCTGGGAGGTCGAACTGAGGGGAAAAGACAAATCAGCAGAAAAGAAGCTTAAATGACAGAAATTTAAGTTCCTCTGTTTCTTCAAGCAAAATTCCTCTGACTCACACTTTGGCTGCACTTGATTCCACATGTATAAATATTTATGTTGGTGTTAAAACACAGTAGAGAACTTGTGTGACTTACTGTGATGGGGGTGTCATGGTTGCCCGGGCTGGGGATGGTGCTGTTAGGGACGACCTTCTTGTGTAGCAGAGGCGGACTCCCCTCGGGTTTGGCCTCAGCGTTGTTCTTTGACAAGTTGTCATTGTTGATCTCATTCTCTTCATTGGGAATCTCTTCACTGAACCTGAAGGCACCACAGAGGAGCGACAGGCGAGAAATTCAGTGTTTGCAGACTTTTTTATTGTGTGCTTTGGCTCCGGCAGCTGTTAGGAGGGCAGTATATGATATGTGATTAAACTGAAAAGGAACAGATTGATCTTTGAAGCCTTTGGACAAATGTAGAATTTGCTGTGTTACATTTTTTTTTTTAAGTTCCCCATTGGCACATTATGTGTTTACACATTAGCATCTGCACTCCCTCCAAAATGCAGGCAGATTTCAGCATGTAACATTGTCACTCATATGTATGTAAATGGCAAAAGAATCACTTTTTTTTAATTTGTCTGCACAGCAATAAAGGAGCCACATCACTGCAGGCTGTAAACTTTACAAACAAAGTCTCAAAATGACCATAAACCACAAAACTAACTGTGCTGCCCTGTGTGAGGCAGCATGACTCTGGTCTGTCGGCTTCTCTCTCACTCTCTGCTCCGGTGATGATAAGCCGGGCAGCCAAAAGACTGAGACTCACACACACGATACTTTTCACACACTCTTTCACGACATCTCACAGCCATTTTCTCATGCAGTACAAAAAATATACAAATATACAACTAATAATAACACAAAAAGAGGACAGTGACCAGCAAGAGTTAGTGTGCACGTGCATTGTGTGCACACTGGAAAAATGAGTGTAAGTTACTTCGGAAATGGAAATGAGTTGTGTCACTCTTTCTTTCAATTTCTAAAGGGAGGTTTTAAGGTTGATGTAATGGAAAAGATCCTATCACCTTGGTTAGGTTTGGTCTCCCACTTTAAGATATGGTTTCTGAGGTTGGCGAGTGTGTTGACTTTACTATAAAAGTGTTATAATCTGATCTTTTCACATCACGAATGATGAAGAAAAGCATTAAAAAGCAAGTCTTACAAGTAAAAGATTAGATTCATATGGGCTGATATTGACTCAGAAAAAGGAAGCAAAAATAGATAAAATTTCCCTTATCTTTGGTGCAGGAAACCACAAAGCATAGTGACTAGTAAACAAAAATATTATAAGGCTCTTGTGGTGGCCATGGTAACTGGTGCAGCAACACAAACAGACTCACCCCATGGTGTTGAAGTCATCATCAGGGGGAACGTAGTCCTCATCGTCGCTGGTTAGGCCGAGCTCGTTGCCGTAGCACTGATGGACAAAGTGCCACAGCTCTTTGGGGCACAGAGGCTGTCCACCAATCACAGTAAGAGATGAGAATAATCAGTAAAAAAAATAGAACATTATCTTTCTGATGAAAGTTGGCAAAATTAAAAAACAGCCGGTAAGATCAGCTCACCTTGTCCAGCAGTGCGTTCTGCCACAGTCTGAACATCATCATGTAAGTCCGGTCTCTGGCCCCGAATGAGGTGAAAAAGTGCTGTGGAAAACACAAGAAATTATGTTTAATTTTCATTATCACTGCAGTGGAATAAAAATAACTGTGGATATTTAAGGGCCATTTTTTTAGCAGCACGGTTTAAACCTTGCTAGTCTGGGATGATTTTAGTTAGTGGTGACATATTTTACCAGCCACAGTGGGTGTTAACATGCTGCCAACCGACAATCTGTGGCAAGAAAATGTCCTTAAACATTAAATCATCAATTTTCCTTTTCAAATAGACTTTGCACTTCTTTGCTTGCCTTTTGTCTCTTCAGCCAAGTTGAATTGATTTAAAACATATCGACTCGTTTAGTCACAGATACGCCTGCGTTAGTCACAACCCTGCGAGTTGGCACTGATATAAAGGCCTGTATGTGGTCAGTCTGTATCTTTTACCTTCTCAGTGTCTGTGCAGACCTGGATGGCATTGGGAATGAGGCGGGCAGTCTTCTCTTTCGTCATTGAGCAGATGTCCTTTAGCCGCACTGTCAGCTACAGAAACAGACACACACACACACACACACACACACACAAACACAAACACAAACACACACAAAGTAAAGTTACAATAAAGTTACATGACCCGATACTGCCAAAAAAACAAAAAACAAAAAAACATTTGGGAATGCAAAGAAGTCCTGATTATTAGCAAACATACCAGCGTTTCCCAGCGGAAGATGTTGCTATAGAAACAGATCCAGTTTTCAGAGAGGTAGAGTCGACCCTGCAGGAGGATGTCCCGTTGGAGAGCACAGGAGTAGTCTGAAGTATAAAGACGTCATCACAATCAGAGAAATAAAAACCATGACTAAACAGGTTAAGTACAGTGCTAAAGCACAAATTGCATAACAGATCAACGACACCATTAAGATAACAGACATAAAAAAGTCTGTTAATAATTCAGACATGCTAATATCCAATCACATTCACTGTCACACCCACACTCAAGGCTGTGCATATCAGCAGTTCTGCGGTGTGTAAATTTTGTTTAATGGCTTTGAACTGAACGTTATGACGGAGTCAAAGTCACACTACGAGCTCAGTTTTACCCCCCAGTTTTATTTTTCGAGGCCTTTCGGACAAAGGCAATATTCACTGGTGGTGAGTTGGGAAAATCATGCAGAAACAGATCAGCTAAACTTGTGACACTGCGTGTTCATGGCACAGTGTGAAATGTGGCTTCGGCTGTTTGAAAAAAGTTCAGAGGAGGCGTCTGAAAACATTAGTCAGACCACGATGGTTGACAAAAGGAATGTGCAGTATTTGTTTGTCTCTCCGCCTGTTCCTGTGTGGATCAATCATTTTCTAATTGGTAATAAGGCGGCCTGCCCCCCCCCTCAGATGGCCCCTGTTTGTGCATGGCGTCCACTCACCCACAATGAGTCTCTCTGTGTCGGGGAGCTGCTTGAAGAGTTTCCTAAAGTCCTCATTGCGCTGCTTGTATGTCGGGCTCAGCACCTGCAGAGACAGGCAGGGTCAGAAACATCACCAAACACACACACACATACACACACATACTCACACACACACACACACACACACACACACGTATGCTTTCCAAAACTCACTCTTCATGCTCTCTGTTCATTCGCTCGCATGTATGATCTCCACCACGCAGTCTGAGTTATTTGTTTCCATGAGCATGTGACATAACCTTGTTAAAACCACCCACATGTTTGATCAGGATGTCTGGTTTTACTCTAATGAGATTGTGGATTTCGTTCTTTGGGTGATTTTGACAGGCGTTGAAAATGGATGTATAGTAAAGGTCAAGCAGAGGTATGTGGCCTGAGCTTTTCTTTGCGGCTGCATCGTTAATGACACTAAATGGTATTAAAGCGCAATTCCAATATAATCAGCCCGCTGCACATCATTCAATACACATGCTGCTGCTTCTGGGGAGCATTTCTAATATGAGTCACATTGTCAGTTTTGCACTTCAGAGCAACATTTGTCAGACAATGAGGCTTTTGTTTAGGGACGAGGGGTCGGAAAACTGATGCAAACAAAACCGTACATTGTGGTTTGTTTAACCTGGTCAAACACAAACTTCTCAGCTTTGGGAAAGGATGCCGTGTTCGACATGATCGCGCCTTTCCTTTTGCTTGGCTTCGGCAGTTTTTGATTATTTACAGAACGAGTCTGTGATGTATAAAATCTCCTAATGTGTGCCAAAAGGAGGACTCTCACTGTCTGTGCCAGATGCTTTCCTTCAACAGGAAAGCTGCAGGAAACAATAGCTGCCAATACAGTAACAAGAGGTATACTGAGACAAAAGAAAATATGCTCTTTTGGATCAGGGCTGGTGGGAAAAGAACAGCTTGTTCGCATTAAAAAAAATCGCCTTCCTTGAAAGACGCTGAAATGCTGAAATCCTGTTCGGGAGGGTCTGTTTCTCGCCGCAGAGAAAGGTGCGGTGATGAGAAAAACTGCTCTGAAAACATGCGAGTGACAGCTCTGAAATCCCCCACTAATGGCCTGGGATTGATTCTAACCGCACGCGCCATCAAGCTGCGTTTTATTTAAAACCTTCATCCACCACCACAAACAGCCAAACACACCTACACTGTTCATACATCAAGTCTCTCACATAGTAACCTGATGCACGCTCCAAACAACAGGCCTCTATGAGCTCTGGGAGAATTCAAACAGCTATGACTCATACCCCAAACCAGTTGTTTTCTTTAGTAGCGGGGAATTACCACAGAAATGCTTACAGCAGTGTGCACTAAAGCTTGCTGCAAAGCCTCTTCTGACTTCGCTTTGCCCCCCAAAAAAAGAGCTCAATAAAATTCTCTCTCAAGTCAAACACTGGTTTAACTTCTCCCACATCGATTTGTTCGCTCCTCTCCTCGTGGTTTTCAGCCTGAGGGTGGGAGGTCAACTTACAGCAGGGATCTCCTCAGAGTCACACTCAGGGTCCTGGAGGTCCGAGGCCGCCCAGCCCCACTCCCAACCCCACTCCCCTCTTGCAGGACCCTGCAGGAGCCACCCTGCCAAAGCCTCATCCAGCTCCAGCACGGCCTCCCAGTCCGACATCGTACAATCCTCGTGCAATTCCATATTTCACAGCGCCAGATTCCTTTCTGGCGCCCCAATGGAGGCAAACTTTTTTCCAAAACGGGGGCCCCGGTGGGCTCTCCTGACGTCGGAGGGCTTGTCAGTCACAGTCAGTCAAGTTTGGAAAATAAGAGTAGACAAAGCTTGAGTCCAGTGGTTTGGAAGCTGCAGTATCCGCCCCCTGTTTTGGGTTCAGTGTTAAGCAGTGGACACGGCACACTCCAGCCACATGATCCCTGTCTCGCTCTGTCGTTCCCTGGCTCTCTCTCTCTCTCTCTCTCTCTCTCTCTTCCTTTCACACACACAAACACACACACACACACACACGCAGAGAGGAGTTACGGCCGTTGCCCTCTAGTAACCCCCAGCCAACAAGTCCTTTATTATCATGCGAGTAGCTTTTCCTTTTTTTTTTTCCCCCTCCTTACTCCTACAAGTTAGTGTGTGAACTGAGAGTGTGTGTCCAGAGCCGAGTGCCTTGTAATTACTCAGTTTACGACCACTAAAGAATGAAGCAAGTTTACTTTGTGGAGAGGAGGACTAATGTAAACACAGATACGACGCTGAGGAAAAAGATGCAGTAAGAGGAAAAAAAAAAAAAAAAGGGACTGAATCGAAGAAGGAACTGAAGGTTTTCCAGCTCGGTGAAATCTGGGTTGAGTTCTTCTTGCTGTCCGAGCGAGCGAGTGATTGAGTTACGCAGAACAGATGTGAGCGTAACCTCCAGTTACCTCTGTCTGCAAAACAACACCATCAATCTTAACAGGGTCTGCGCTGGTTTTTGCAGTCCAGAGCTTAAAATTGCAGGGTGAAGTAGCTGGATCAACAAACTGCAAATATTTCCGTCTGTCTCGTTTGATCATTTATTTTATGAATGAAAAGCTGACGGAACACAAAACAGAGGCATCATAAGCACCGATCAGCGTTGATTTGAAGGTATTAAAGGCATGAAGGCATCCCCCTCCTTTCTTACAGTCTTGGTATTGAGGTCATTCATGTGCTTGCAGCTGCTATTTTAGCGGCGCTCAGAACATTTGTGTGCACGTCCTCCCTCTATTCTTGACTGCAAATATTTGGAGAGTCAAGAAGGTGGGCGAAGTGATGGAAGTACAGGCAACAACAACAAGTTCATTGACTCCTGCTGGATGAAGCAAATCCTGTACACTATAATTCAGCCATGACTTCCTCTGCTGTTATTTCCTAATCCTCACTTAATCCAGGCACCACGGAGACAATCTGAAGCAAGAAGAATTAGATGAAACTTGGAAAAAATAATCTTCAGCAGCAGGTCCCATTGGAAAACAATCTGATCGTTCACATGAAACTCTTAAAAAAAAGGCCTTCAGCTTGTTGAACTGCATTCACATCATGTGAAAACATTTTAGGGGGATTATTGGTTCCTAAAAAAAAAAAAAACACCGCTGGTACAGATCCTCCTTGAAACTTGTAGCGTCCGTGCTGAGAGTAGTCCTTTATGTCCCGCTCATTCAAATTCATTTGAATTGAGCAAATCAAGCAAAGAAAGAGGCCGTTGTGGAGTGATGCGGCGTCCTGTGTTCAGGTGACAGTGTGAGACTTGGGATGTGGTGGAACAGCAAAACACAGTGTTTATTGATTTGGTTAACTATTAACTCGCTGGGCAAACAGTAGGAGACGGAGGAGACTGGTACTGAAACCAGGGTGGGGTTTTAGTGTTTTAAAGGAGGGGGTGAGCGCCACAGGTGTGTGTTCTCATACTGTTAGCAACAATCCTTTGATGGAAAGTCAGGCGACGGCCGTGGGTGTGTGTGTATCGATCGGACCGAAGCAATGCAAAGCGGCCTGACGCACTCTGCTCTCTGCTGCATCGATCCATGCAGATCCAAACAAATTCACCTTCTAAAATAATCTCACTTGTGCTGATCTGCCTGTAGGCGTTTTGACTCTTTTTGGAGCTGGTGGTTACGGTTACCACGAACGCATCGCGACGAACTCGGGGAGATGCAAAGCAGATGACGAGCGCTGTTAGATGGCTGTTAAAGAAAGATGGCCACTGTGCGCATCTCAAACAGGCTCAGAGCTCACTTTAGGACGGATGGGTTTGTAATCACTGAGGTTTCAGTGCCATGGGAGGTCATCATTGCCATGTAGATGTGCACATACACACACACACACACACATACATACACCCTGTCTTACATGCATGCAGGCATACATTCGCTCACAGCCAACTGAAGTATAAGTACCTATCAGACACATTTCACTTATTGATTAAACTTCAGTATTTATCATTTGAGTAATTTTAAGTGTACAAGATGCCAGGAACACAAACCTAATGGTGCCATAAACATTTCTTAAAAGGTAAATTTACCATCATGAACCAATTGTGATGATAAATTTCACTTTAAACTCAAAAGAAAAAAAGGAAATCTATCCACGTAGCTATTTTGTTTCATCATGAGCTCTAAATATTTGAAAACTATAACAATGTCGTGGTTCAAAACACATGCATTGAACCTTGAAAAGGTTTTTTAAAGTAACTTGTACTGAAAGCAGGTGAAATACTCACTTGCTTTAAAGGATAAGGACTGAGGTGATCTGTATTTTCTTATTGTCAACAAATTGCTATGACTCCTTCTGAAGACAAAAATCAACAGTTCAAATTTTTATTGCTTCATTTTTTAATTAAAACAGCTTTAATTCTCTGAAACAGCTGGGGAATGTACTTTTGAGCAAAAGTTACTCAAATCGCTGTGAAGAACATATGTGTTGTTGACTCTTTTCAGCCACGGATTAAAAAATATAATCAATATGTTCCCAATAATAAAGGAAAATGTCATCTTGTGCAACAACAGGGCTCACTAATGTGATTTTCAAGTTTTTGTAGAACAACAGAGCTCTATGGCACATAAGAGTAAAATATTTCAAGGTTTAGAGACATCAACAATACTTGTGAACAAGATTAACTGTTGCTGCTTTTGGTCTTTTCTTTGGATTTGTTGAGAACAAGAAAAAAATTTCATTTACTTCATCCTGTAAGATATTTAAATTTGTAAATATAAAGTAGGAAATTTAAAATAGGATTTTAAAAAAGATGGTTGAGGTCTTTTGGTGTATTAAATATCAGTCCTGGCATCTTGTACACTGCCATGCTAACCAGCTGTGCGTTATCTGTAAACATTCACATCTGTTAGATAATAAAAGTGTCAGAAACATCAACTCTACATTGTTATTTGTGATGCTTTTTTCTCGACAGTGTGGGTCAGTAGAGGAAATGTGAGTAGCTCACTATGGCTGAGTTCATTAGAGAAATACCAAAGAGGCCGCCTGGACTTTTTGAACTTAACTGCATTTCTCCATTTTCCCTGAACCTTCCCTCTGGTTGTCAAACCTCTAACCTGAAGCCCAGAAGTCCCTGTGCTCATGATTATGTGGACATGGAAAGTCAGGCAGCAGGGAAACATGCCACGACCTAAAGCACCATGCTCCATTCCCCTGTTGTTCAAAGGCATTCAAGGCTCGTCCAGAGGCCCTTGTGATGGTTCGTTGATTTGTTTAGTACAGTGAGAACCTCAGTGGGCTTGTTACCACCTGTTGTGTGCGCCAAAATTAGAAGTTTTAGCGGTGGGAGGCTTTGGGAACACGTCTAACAGGCTCAGATGTGGTCAAAGGCAAAATCCAAATCTCTCTTATACTGTCAATATACTTTAAAATTGAAACTTTAGAGCCTGAGTAAGACAAACACTGAAGAAATGTTTACTTCGACATGTCAAAATAATTCCTCTTAGCTGCGATAAGGTGGTAACAACACCGACTGAAGTCAATGCAATGGGAAACAGGCAGGAGGGATATTATCATTCCACTGGTCTCTGAACCAAAATAAAGAGCAAAGGAGACGAAAGATTTTCAGGGTTGCACAAGAATACAAGTCATGCTTACTCTCAGGATGTGTTGTCTTTCATGCTGAGGAGAGAGGGGAAGAGTGTATACACAGGGAATAATAATAATAATAATAATAATATATAAAAAAAAAAGAAATAAAACAACATAAATAGGGAAAAAAAAGTCCAATAAAGACACTTCTGGAGAAACCAGGGTTTCACACAGAGACGTGTGAAGTCCAACACTGTCATTCTTACACAATCTGTGGGCTTAATGAACACAACAGGCTCCTTTCTGCTGCCTAAGTTAGCTGAAAGTTACTATTATGGGATTGCTCATTACCGACTACATGTGAGAGAAACTGTGCATTCAGATATAGTCTTACTACACCATCTAGTGGCAGAATATAGAACTGCATCACTATGGCTTTTTAAATTTGTACTGTGCTGTGCATTACATGAAATCTGGTAAAATGGAGAAGCATCATATCTGGTAGTTTACAGTCCTGCTGTAGCCTTCACATCCCCTTGATTCCAGCATCAGAAAGGACCACCTGTTGCTCTTTTAAACCCATGCTAATCCGTCTCCTGGAGGACCAGTATCCCACACTAGTGATGTGGATCTCCAGTGAACAGGGTCAAGGACAGAAACCTTTCATCTTGTAAGCAGAACACACCACTAAAACAACTTCCAGGAGTCACACACATGATGTCAACTCACACCAGCACACATATACAGCCATAAAAATTGACTAAATCATATATATTCATTAAAAAAAAATGAAGTTTGACTTACGTTGTACCAGCTTTGGCTTTTCTGTGGAGAGAGAAAAAGAGACAGAGGATGTAATTAACTCTGTGAAATTGACAGGAAAAGCAGCAGACTTGTGAACATACTGATGGTCACTCTGTACCTCGCTCTCTTTCCTGTCAGGAATTACAGGAAGTTCGCAACTAAACGTTCAAAGCTTTTGTTTCTGCTGTATTGAGTTTGAATGTCAAAGTGCTGGATTAAAACAAAGTGAAATTCTCTTTCAGTTTGCTCCTCTCAGCACTCAAACAATACTCATATTACAGAAAGACACTAAGACTTAGGAATCTTTCAAAATAAAAGGGTTTCCGAGGAAACTCTGCATCCTGTATTGGCAGAACTGAAATTTATTTCACTCTGCATAAGTACAACAGACACTATCGCATATCGTAATTTTCATTTGACATACATGTACGACATAATGTCCATCTCTCTGTCTTCAGAAATCAATTAATCACCTGTAATTTATCTGAAAGTTGATTCATCAAGTAAGTGCTATGAAATTTATTCACGAAGTTTCTAGAAATAATCATTTTGAATAAAGTGCCAAATTTACAATTTGAGTAAGAGCAAGTAAATATAAGTTCACCCTCTTGGCAGTTTTCAAATGATTCACTGTCTTTTCATAATTTTGTGTGTTCTTGATTCTGTTACAGTAATGCAACAGCAGAGGGCAGCAGAGATATATCACAGTTGTGACTAAGATAATACAACATTTTCCAGCCACATAAAACAAACTTTCTTTCCATCCCAGTCTAACAGCAAAAGCCCCAGAGGGAAAACATGCAGGTGATCATACAGAGTCTGAAACAAGGAGGAGGGTATATATGTGAAGAAGAAGGGAAAAGAGAGGTAAACAGTGATATCCAGTGTCTGATTCCAGAGGTACAATAAGTTAAAAAAACATCCAAAAGTGGAAAAAGTTTGTTTTTTATTTTTTTAGACCCGTATGTGATCAGTTTAAGCTTGACTTTTGCTAGCAAGCAATGTTAACCAATGTTAAAGATTACAAGCAGTTTTGCAAACTTGTTAGTAAAGATCATCATAATCAAACTGAGAACACAGAGACATTATCACCTGATGGGTTATCAGTGGCATTATAGCCACATATTTTGCCTCAAAAGCTAAAGATAGCAGAGTTTATTGTATATTTCTCTTTTTAAAGAACTAAAAAACATTCATTTTTCCTTTTTGTGCCTTGGGTTGTCTGAGTTTTGTGTGTGACAGCGTTTGCCGGTTATCTCCCGTGCATGGCGTCAGCGGGGCGGTGAGCTGCAGTAACGGGCCCGAGGCCTGGCTGTGACGATAGCTGGGCTAATGTGGGCTAATCTGATTTGAAGGTGACGGAGACACAAGAGAGGAATTACTCTGAGGCCTCTGTCTGGATATGGTTTGTGTGTGTGTGTTTTTGTGTGTGTCACTGTGATTTTATTTTAATGTCACACGAGTGATTTTGTAAGATTTATCACAACAATGTTTACATAGAAAGAGACTATTTAATGTGACTTCATACATGTAAAGAAAGAAAAAAAAGGAAGAGAGAGTGCAAGTGAGAAATGATCCCAGAGTTTAAGTTCCTCTTTGATTAATATTTTGTTAAACTTTATTTTCCCACATAAAAACTTCTCAAAAAGCCACTGGAGGCACCTCTACTCTTTCTCTCTCTCAAAACGAAACTGTGGATGACGAGTCTCTTGTGGCTTTAATCAGATTGTAAAGTGTAGTTAGCATGTTGTAACAGCACTCTTATTTGTTTATGTTGTTTTGTGGTTTGTTAGCTTGTAACTAGCAGTGGCTACCACGGCATTACTGGTTGTTCTAATTCAAACTATCACCTCTGTCATTGTTTCAGATTTGTCAGCATGTGATTTGTGATTTTTACATTTGTGACATAACAAACCTAGCTTGTGTTGGAAGTGGGGTATGTTTGAATCTGGAGATTTTACAGACTTCCATAAATATTGCCCCCTACAGCAGAGGAGTGTAAATACACCCCCTAAGTGACAAACTTTGTACCAATACAAAACATTACTGTCAAGGTCTGAGATTTTAGGGGACATAAACATAAAAAAATGCATATTTTTTAGCTAAGGGGATCTTACAAGAATTTTATATGGGACTCCTCTATGATTTAGTGATTTACTTCTAACTTTATTTTCTGTTTGAGATGTCACCACATATGAGCCTGTGTAATACAGACTTTTTATGAGCCTAAACAGCTTCAAAAGAAATTACAAAAAAATTTTTGAGCAACAGCTTTGTTATCTTTGTTTTGTCATTAAATGAAAATATGAATTTTGGGGGAGAAATCAGCCCGGAGTAAAAAAAATATCCAATATATCTATATCTATTTAATAAATGTCTCTTCTGGTGGTTAGAAGGCTCTTTAAAATATGCCTGTGACTGTCTTATTATTATAAATTACCCTGCAAAATCGTTTAAAAGTACTCATGCTGAAAGAAAAGTGTACCAGTGATGGTGCTGCTCTGTCACTGTCAAACACTAATGGTACATAAAAACTGAGATTAAGTGAGAAAGCAGCTTACAACAGGCTTTATTTAATGCAGAATCTTCAATACAGAGACATATTAAAATAAACATTTTTACACAGTTCACAAATCACTGTCCTTTCACATTAATTCAGGGGATGGAAAGCACAGGAAAGGACACGAGGGACTGAAACTATCAAAGGGGATCCTACAGTCACACAGCTACAGAGGAAGCGGAGGGCCAGGGGGGCTTTAATGTGGGCCAGCGGGGATTGTCAATGGGTCAAATAAAAACAAGAAGAAATGCTTACTTTAATCAGGTTTAGTCTGTCATACTGAAAGAAAATTAAAGAGAAAACAAAACGTTAACAAAAAAGCAGTGAGCAACATGAACACAGAAAGGAAGAGAAAATGAGAGCTGAGGTCCGATGAGTGTGCGGCTCACAAACAACTGACTGCCGTTAAAAAAAGTGATAATTCTCAGAGTTCGATGCTGAAAAATGTTACTAAATCTGACCCTCCACTTGGCGTGTATGCTACATGAGAAGCCTGATTGATTTCTGCTGCATCACCGTCACTGTTAGCGTCACACGGCCGTTGCTGCGCTGAGGCCCTTTCCCTGAATGCACTCTTTTATTTGGATTGCATTAGAGCTGGGGTGATCAAGCTCACGTTGCTGGGACGACCTCACGCCATGTCTGAGGTCATGTGACCACTGCTGACCGCAGAGGCTCACGTGGGGGGGGGGGCGCACTAGGGTTGGTGTTGGTGTTGGTGTTGGTGGTGGTGGGAGGGGTGTGGGCTCGGGCTGTGGCACAGAAATGAAAAAGTGATGTAATCAATTGGGATATGTGAGTGTGTGTGTGTGTGTGTGTTTGTGTGCGTAGAGCAGATTGTGCAACAGTATAGCAGCAAATAGAGCATCATGAGGCTTTTTTTTTTTTTTTTTTTTAAAACCAACCGCCCATGTTATTGTCTGACATTTCTGCCTGTGTG
>JAQMCX010000053.1:6603183-6645760 GCA_029814765.1 Acanthurus leucopareius | reverse complement strand
CATGTTTTTGTTGTATGCAGTTTCTTTGTTTTGCACAATGAAATGTTCTAAATGACTTTTTCCCCTGATGTTAAAAGGAAGTTTGAAATTTAATTTACCTTGAATATAATTTCTTACAAATAAGTTCTTGCTTGATTGATAAAAGTGAGCAGTTTTTGTTTATAAGTTTAAACTTGTCTGAAAAAAAACTGTAAATATTATAAAAGCAATTTGAAACTGTTAATCACATGTTTTGATAACAAAATTTTAACAGCCAGTGAAATGTGTAGCATTGGTGCTGTGCACTGTAAACTAAAAAACAACATTACACTTTAAATGACCATCCTGGTGCCGATTAGAGAGGATAACACTGAATGACTTGTTGATTGATGCTCACATCCAAAGCTTGAACATAGGGCCTATTTTGCTTAACTGAATAATATCTATGAATTTTATCTATTATACTAAACACTGATATATGCTGTAACATAGAAAACTTTTATCATATAAAGGAATAATAACTCAAGAATTTACTAAAATAGTTCCAAAATTAAACAGAGAGAAAACAATATAAGAGAGGAGCTTGTTGTAACCCACTGCTGTAACATTTTGGGGTTACAGAAAGTACATCTCAGCTTATTTTGATCCAAATGTACTGCATCTATAATTATTTATATCTTGCTGGATTATTAAAACACCAAAATCTCATATTTTGTGCATCACAGCATGTTCATTTGCATACAGTTCAAGAGGCATCGTCCCCAAAGGCTCGAGCACAGAACTCATCTGCATTACAGAGCTCTGCACGGGGAGACACACACTGACTTCAAGGTGTTGAACAGACAGGACCCCTCTCATGTCAGCGTCACTCAAAATAGGTCAGGTTCCTACATGCAGAGTCAAAGAAAAAAACAAAACAAAACAAGAGTAACAAGCATGCTGCTTGCGCCACTTTGTTACAGTCTTTTCTTTAAATAAGCTCTAAAGCTCTAAATCCAAGCGGCTCAAGCTGTCCAGTCGTTCAGCTTCACAATAGAACAGAGTTCCGGGCCTTTCTAAAGGCCCCGCTTGTTTTCACAGTTTTGCTGATCCTGGAAAATACCCATCTGGCAGTGGCCCTTCAGCTCGGCTTGGTTTGAAAAGGCCATGAGGAAGACCATGCTCAGCGGCGGCAGCGGCCACTGCGCATGCACACACAGGAATGCGCATACAGTACACAGCTGCAGACATAAACATGGGCATGCGTGCGGACACATACGCCCACGCACTGCAGAAACACACGCAATCATCTCTATTTTTTTTGTAGCTCAAATGATCAACTGAGCAGCACCACACGTCTAAATCCACCAAATACTACAAACTCAAAAAAAAAAGCTGTGCAAATTATGTAACCAAACCCATCCTACCCCACCCATCCACGCTCTCTGCACACGCTCACAAACTGCCACTAACATGCATCGAAGAGCCCGCCATACCGCTGCTGAAAGACACAGTCTCTTAACACCTCGCCGTAGCAGCCCTCCAGGCAGCGGCAGCCCTCGTTGGCCACCGTCACACACTCAAACACAACCATGTCCTCGTAGTCAACCCGCAGTAATGAGCTGTTCATCCAGCGGATCATCCCAAGAACTGCGTCCTGCACTTTCCTTTCTCTCCCAGTGTAAAGAAAGAAAGGTAGTTGGACAGAGAAATGGAGAGAGGGAGAGAGAGAGAGAGGCAGAGGCAGGCAGGGAGATTTTCTTCAGCAGGCTTAGGGCCACTGATCTTCCCCCGGCCAGCTCTGATCTCCTAATAACCAGCTTAAATCGCCCTTAACACCACCTGCCAAAGAAGAGGCATTGGTGGTCTGAGATGCAGCTGTCCTCCCCTTGGACTCTCCTTTTAGATAGTACATGCTGATCTCGCCGAGCAGGGAAATATAATCATTATGCAGACATCATGTCGTTGTGCCTGAATGCAGGCAGGTACGCAGGCTGTTGTTCCCCCGGCACTAACCTGGTCGTAGCCATGTAGAGAGCCGCTCCGCAGCGATCAGCCCTTTTCAAACGGCTTCATTCACGCAGCGGGAGCCGCGGATGAGGCAGAGGAGGAAGGAGAGGAGTTGGAAGGGCTGGGGGGGTGGGGGGGGTGGGTTGGTGGGATAAAAGGGAGGAGGGTGGATGAGTTCTGGAGCATGCCAGGAGGATGGGGGGGAAAAAGGGAGGAGGAAGCGGACGCAGCAGACGGAGATAAAAAGAACGCTTTTTCCTGGCAGACTGGAGAGAAACCAGTGAAGCTGGGATGAGGCTGTGTCTTTTTTTTTCTCCCCCTCTTCCTATCATCCGCTCTCTTCCTCTTTGTCTAATTGAGGCTGATAAGCTTGCATTCTTTCCACCAACCTGCACTTTTTTTATCCCCCCTTTTTCTCTTCCTGTGCTCTCCCAGCCTTTTGGATCGTCTGCCTGATTAGTGCATCTGCTAGTATCGGAGCACAGCTCTTTCTCTCGCGATTTCAGTCCCCTCGTTCACAGAATGTCATGGCTGCAGACCGACAATTGATGGAAAGAGATTGAGGGTGAGTGTGAGAGCAGATAGGGAGAGAGAGAGAGAGAGTGAGAGAGAGAGAGAGAGAGAGAGAGGGTGAGAGACAGAGACGAAGCAAATGAGGAAGGAGATGGCTTTCACTTTGCATTCCACCTCTCCTTGGTGCTGGTGCACTGAGCCTGCTGCTTCCTCAATTATTCATGTGTTTCATGAATGGAGGGGCTGACATCACCGGCATTCAGGTCACTTTACATTCGAAGCTCTCTCTTAATCGCACAATAAGCTAGACCAGTCTTTGTGGTAAACAAAATTCATGGTTTTTACACTCACACAGGCACATTAACTAAGTTTATTTCCTTTGAATACTAGAAATGAATAGAAATTAGCTTCCTAAATGAAAAAAATCAGGTAAAGTAAATAACTTTTTCTTAGGTTTTCTCAGGTTAAAAAAAGAAAAATGAACATATCTCACATCTACATCAGGCAAAAATCTAAATGATATTTTTGAATTTGGCATCACACTGTGTCAAGAAAGTGTTTTTTCGGTAAATTCAAATGCTGCTAAACTTGTAACACTAGATATTTGTCTCATCCTGCTGATATGTGACACATAATAAGAATCTCCATTCAAAATCAATACCTACTTTGATATTCTGTGCTTTCAACTGAGTGGCATGCAAAAATAATTAAAGGACAGAAAATATCTTCTCCACTGTGCATCACTACCCTCTATTTCTAACTGTATGTCATCCAGAGCCTGAAGCCGCCAAGCTGATTTTTAACACATCGCCAAGCTCAACTTTGGTCATGACTCATTCCTGCTGCAGTGTGAAACACTTCTGTCAGATGATTTCACTGATATTTACTTTGTATGTAAAGAAATGACTACAACAGCTACTAAAAATACTCCCTCATATACACAGAAATGATGATTTCAACTTTAGATGAACCAGCCGTCCCCCTTTACTTGAAATCTGTGACAATTACATATTTTTTTACTGATTAAGTTTTCTTTTAGGATGTTCAAACTGAGTAAATCATCCAAACCTATTTCATTCTATGGCAATTTTAAAAATGTAATAATTTAGTTTAATAGAAAATCTTCAGGAAGACACTTTAACGTGTCACTATAAGACAATAATAAGGAATTATGGATAAATATGATCGTCTTCAGGGTTCTGATATTGTTCACGCTGGCTGATTGTCACACTTATCAGGTTTCCATCAATATTTACCATAAACCAAATTTCTAGAAAATTAGAAAAAGGAAATGCAAATCAAAGTGGAAGTCTCTGCACTGCCATGCAACACAATGGCATTTATGTATCATATGCATTTGTACAAGAAACCTTATAGTTTCCTTCCAGCAGAAGCTTGTGTAAGTTTTTAGGTTTGTTTTCATTGATGCATTAACTTTTCCACCTCACCCTGTCATGAAAACTTTTTGAGATACTTGGACTTTTTTGAGTTTTCTTTTCATGTAAAATTTAAAAAGTGCCTAAAAACCAGCTGGTTGGAAATTGTTTTAATGTCATGTCTTACCACAACAACTGACTAAATAAGTGCTTATGTTTCCTACTGTAATAAGACAAAATGTTTGCTGTGAAAAAGCTTCATAATAAAGATTACAATATTAAGATCGCATACATCTATAGCAAAATATCATTTGGAACATTACATAACATGTTTAGTCTGTGGGTGTGCTGTTAAATCCTCTTTTGTACATTATGTGTTCCTATATATGTGTTATTTGAAGTTAGAAAATGTAAATATATTCACTGACTGGGATTTAGTGACCTGAGGCCTGTAAACAAGTTGGATGAGACCTTCTTTCAAACATTAATGTGAGTCAGTTTTTGCAAGAAAACGTCTCCTACACTTTTCAGGGCTTGAACTGGGCGTCAAACAAGGGTTACACGTCCTATGATGGATTACACACTTACTGCAGCATGTTATCAACTAATTGATGCGTCCATAAAAGCTCCTGTTAATAAAGAAGACGGCTACAGTGTTATTTACTTGTTCAAATCAAACTTACACAACGTGCTAATAATGAGATGGACAGCTTTTCTGCTGCTCGCTCCTTTTTATGAGTGACATCTTATTAACCCTGAACCAACACTGATTATTCCCATGAACCATTTTACACACATACACACACACACACACACACATAAAGATTAGTCAGTAATCACCTCTGTTTCTCTGTAAGGAAGCAAATGAAGCCCTGGGCAGTGCCGTTGGAAAGACCTGACCCCGGGGGCTGCAGCAGGGCTGGCTGCCTCTGTGGGAGCGCCGAGCGGAGCCGTGCAGGGGAACAAAGGGAGCTGGTCCACTGAGCCGGACCGCTGAGTGCCCAGATAAGCCTGCCCAGCCTCACACCAACAAGTGACCTACTTAGAAGACCTCTGTTCTCATTGTTGTTGCACCACGGGGACACACACATGGTCAAATTGACCACGCACTCAGGGATATGGTATTTACTGAATGGCCGTGGGCACCGACTTGTTGAGTCATTCATCTTCCTCACTGATGACTGACACACTCAACAGGCTCGAACAGCTTCAGTTTCGTTTTTTTTCTTTTTTTTTTTTCACAGATTAATTCTGGAGTCGTTTCGAGCTGAAAACGCCCCGAAATGTTACACACTCCAACAAACGTCTCCATCTTTCCGAGAAAGAAGGCGTGCTGTTTACCAAGTTGCCATGGCAACATCAATGTGGCAACGCCTGGCTGGGTCGGAAATGTCCGTCAGCCTGACTGTGTCTCTGCCGTGCAGTTGCCATGGCAGCCAGTCAAGCCATTCATGTGCACCGCCACTTTAAAGTGTTCCCAACTAGATGGAGAGAGGGAGAGCAGGAGGGAAGGTGTGTGTGTGTGTGTGTGTGTGTGTTTGTGTGTGTGTGCGTGTGATGAGGCGACGCTGCTGCATAAAGCATGAACACACACAATTAATTATCCACAGAGCCCCGGAGTTTAAGTGCACATTGCTGCGAACATGTTCAGAGTGAAAGGAGTTACATCTAAAAGGACCCAGACAGCTTATATCTCCCTTTTTAGTCACAGCAAGAAGAGAGTTCAGAAGATCAAGTCACAACACTCCGCAAAGTACAAAAACAGGCGAATACAGAGTGAAACCACTGCATGTCACTGTACACCTTTTCCAAAAAAAACTATTAAAATCAAATCCCACGAGCGTAACTTAAGCATTTAGTCCCCGACTTAATTAAAATTCTTAATTATCCTCAAAGTGTGGCAACCGAACATAGTCAGGCCTGTGACAAATTTTGGGTTCTCATTGAGGCTACGACCTGCTGTACCTCTGGGTACAAGAGCCTGTTTAAAAAGCAGCTATAATTAAACACACTGATTTAAATTCAAGAGCACAACTCTGTCCGGTGAGGTAATTCAAGGACTTAGTGGAGATGTGAGAGAGAGACAGGAGGGGACAGGAAACTAGCAACCGGATTAAGCCCCTGTGTGGAACACGTTGTCCCAGTGGGAGGGGACGCGGCCACCGCCATCTGCAGGGGATATACAGGCGGAAGGAGGAAGGCTGGGTGACAAAGAGCGGAGGGCAGAGAGAGGGCGAGGGGCACAGAGACAGAGAGCGAGCATTCGTGATACTAGTATGAGGATTTTTTATATTTTTTTGAGAAATGTAGCTTTTGCAAAACCTTTTGCACCGAGGAAAGTTGCCAGAAGACTGTGAGAGAAACACACACAACACTTTCTGTACTTTTTTCTGTACTCTACTTTATTCTTTAGAAAATTTATTTTCTTCTTAATAAAGTCATTAAGTATCTTCCTAAATCCTGTAATTTATCAAAACCACAATATAACTTAAAGCTCGTGTTGTTTACTCGACACAACTGTGGCACAAAGTGACTCCCTGCTGTCTCCTTTGTCTGAATGCTGAGTCATTCATCGAGGCCTCGGTCCAGAGTTACAGTCCTATCTTAGGGGGTCCACTAATTGTATAAACTTTTATCTATCTATATTCATGTAAAATCTTAGACCTTAAATCTTCCAGATTACATTTTGTGAGTCAGATATCACTGACCTCCACCAGAAAACAGCCCACATCGGAGGCTTTGAAGCTCTTTAGTTTGATCTTTCTCAAAGGGACAAACATGCATCAGCCTCACATCAATTCATCCCAGAGCTGCTCTCTAATGTGTTTACATACAGCTATTTCTGTTTTTATTAAGAGTTTTATCTCAGAGCTTCTGGTGCCATTATGGGCTCCATTAGTGCAAATCTATTTACAGGTGTCTGTTTGGTCAAAAAACAGTGACTGTGTTTCATTGATATTCATTTTCTTTTCTGGTAACGATGAGGGAATGCAGGGTTTTGTTCACATTCTGAAGGCTTTTATGAGAGTTTAAGTTTTACTTTCAATGAAAGCTTCCACTGAAATGCTGTGCCTCTCATGTAAACGTGTTAACAGTGCTGACAGTGTGGAGGAATTCAACTTCTTCTTTCGCTTGAATCCATTTTCCACCTGTTTGCCAAGTGAAGAGACAACAGTTTGATATCTACTGTATGAA
Organism: Acanthurus leucopareius; assembly: GCA_029814765.1. NCBI lineage: Eukaryota > Metazoa > Chordata > Actinopteri > Acanthuriformes > Acanthuridae > Acanthurus > Acanthurus leucopareius. The sequence continues at coordinate 6,638,708 of JAQMCX010000053.1, read as the reverse complement.
CATCTTTGGATTCAGACTGTTGCTTGTTTAATTCAAGTGAAACAAATCTATGAAGTTGTGCTCTAAGAAATGTTAGTGGCAACTTTACCACCATGTGTCAATTATGCAGACAGAAACAGCTGATTTATCAAATGATTAAGAATATAAGCTGCAGATTAATCAATAAGGAAAGTAATTCTATGGAATAGTAAATCGTCATCAGAGGTTATTTGTTGATATGCATGTTTTTCTAAATGGTGAAAAAAATATATTTTTCAAAAATAAATATTTAACTTTAAGAGAAACATTTGAAAAGAAAAACTCATTTCCTTCCATCTGAATGTCACTTTCCGCATTAAGCTGCTTATTCTTTTAAGGTTAGGAGGCGTAATAAAACACAGAGGTAATAATAGATGTTTGCAACAATCTACAGATGTATAAGGCAGAATATGGGCTGCTTACGTGTCACAAACAGAGATTAAATACACACAAACAGCTTATACATTATATGAAAACAATTACCGGTATGTAGCACCTCTGCATACACAGCGACATGTTCAAATGTAATGGGGAACTGGGGAATGTGAGCAGGGAGTAATTTTTTTTCTCCTTGTGTACAGTAACAGATTGAATCTGGGGAGGAAGGGGATTGTTTCTCATTGTGCTTCTAAAAAACTTAATGGAAAATGGCCTTATTGTTTGAACGGGCTTCGTTCGAGAGACAAGTGTATGGAACGCTAATGTGATGTCTTTTCATCAGACGTTCATTAGGGAGAGGTATACATGGCTGTCTGTCCCTGAACGCTGCTTCCAGGCCATTAATAATGAGGCTGATGGAGGCAGAGGGAAGCAGGGACCTTCCCTCCCACAGCAAGACATGACTGATGTTATTAAAGTGGCCCTTAAAAAAACCCCCATCTGTTTGTATGTCAATGTAATATTTCAATCAATACATTCTGTCTTTTCTGTGGGAACTATGCAAATGTGAGCAGCTTTCCGTGTCTTCTTTATTGTCAACGAGATCACTTAATGCCAAATTAGATACAATTCCTTAATCCTTCAGTGCTTTGCAGGCAGCTGTTTTCTTCAGTGACTTTATTAATCATTGCAGAAACCCCAATGCATCATCTCTAAATCCTCTCAATCCCAAAGATAGAGAAAGAAGTTGGTTACACTGGGAGAAGGCAGAGTGTTTCTGGGAACAATATAGAGGATAATCAGCGATGACAAATGGCTTGTGGGAAAAATGCCGTAATGGAAAAAAAAAAGAAAAAAAAGAAAAGGAGGACAAGGGACAAGAGAGAGGGAGTTAATAATCTGCGGACGAGCGGGAAACAATTCTGCGGTTTCTCTTCGCCGCAGAGCCCCTGCTGTGAACTTGGTCCATAGTGGCCCGGTGTGATGGTGCAGTGCGTTATCTGTGAGGCAGCAGTCGCTTCTGAGCCTCCCGGTCCATTCCCAGCAGACTCCCAGCCGTGGCCATTTCATAATGTTTGTTTACGGGGCAACTAGAAATTGTTCAGCTTACAGGAAGGCGTTTAATAATCTCTTCAGATGACTTCAGTGAATCTAGAGGACTATCTGATCAACCAGCAGCTCTCACACAATTAGTGCATGTGTTTTTTTTTCTTCCCCTTCTCTCTCTCTCTAATACTTTACATATTGAAATGAATCTTCTTGGTGCAGAGGCCTGGGAGCTACAATTTTCAAGTCAGTTTAAAATAGCCCAGAGAGACATTAGAGGCTCAGCGGTGGATGGCGTCCGCCTGGGGATGTGGACTGCATGTATGCATGTGAAGATCTGAAGCATCTGTGCGTATATGGTGAACATTATGAGTTTCCAAATGCCTTTGATGTTCCGTTTGAGTGTATGACAGCATGTATGACTTTTTGAATTTGCGCACAGCACATGCGTATGTGTGTGTGTGTGTGTTAACGCATGCACACTCGTGGCTGTGACAGAGCTTAAAGCTGCAGTCTCACGGGGATAGAAAAAGCAGAAATCATGGTAGGAAGTCTCCTCTGCAGAGTTCTGCTCCTCTGCTCCACTGCTGAGACCACGACATGAACACTGCAGCTGCTACACCTGCTCTGACTGGCAACGAACCATACGACAAAGGAGCCGAACATTTTGTCAGGCGAGTTAGGGATAAAAACACACGGAGGCATTTATGTATGCAAGTGTGCACTCAGTCTGTCCAACTGTCCCGCAGCAACAAGCGGCTAGTCTGCGGTGCCACGTGCAGAGAGTAAGCTCCAGCTCCAGCTCCAGCTCCAGCTCCAGCTCCAGCTCCAGCCTGCTGTCAGTGCCTTGCTGTTGCTACAGCTGCTGCCGTTGGCTGTGTGTGCACATCTGCATCTCACTGCGCTGTGTGTGTGTGTGTGTGTGTGTGTGTTTATGTGTGTGTGTGTTTGTGTGCAGATTTAAGTCACACCAAAAGTCATATCAAGAGCAAACATCCCCACACTGGGGCCACTGCCAAATCCTGAGCAATCTCCCTCTCGCACTCACACGCATGCATGCACACGCACACACACACGCACACACACGGCCTCTCAATCTCCCTCTCCTCTTATCTCTTTCTTGTCTTCTGACAAGTAAGTAATGCTGCAAAAAATACTCCCCCCTCCCCCCCCCCGACTCTCAATCACAGCACGCACTGTGACAAACATGCACCCAACAGGGCTGCCTGCTTTCCAATCGGGAAACTCTTTGACACTCGCTTCCCCTCACATCAACCCACAGCACATCACTTAAGATGTTTTTTTTTGGTTGTTGCTGTTTTCAGGGGCCCAGAATGATCATTTCAAAACTACACTGGTTCCTTTTGATGCAATTTTTTCTGAGAAGTTTGAGATCAATATTAAATAGCAGCAAAAAATAAAACATTCAACAAATTCTGAGTCCAAGTGCAAATATGAACATTGACCATTTCAGCTACTCTGTTTATAACTGTGTTCTTAAACATCTACTTCAATTTCTGAGGCAGATGGCAGTAACATAAGTGTTAACATTAATTATCAAATGTGTTAATAGTAATCTATAAATACTGTTGTAAACATGAAGTTCTGCAATGTAATAAGGTAAATCATGTGAATTGCTAAATTGTATGTCTAGACTTATTTTTTAGTAGCCATTCGGACCGCACGTGTTGAATTTTGGATCAGCTTTACATGAATTTGTGGTATCTTGCAGGACGATGCAGGCAAAGCATTTTGTGTGCATGAACTCTATGTTTATCTGAATCTCATTCAGCAGACTCACAATGGTGAGAACAAATATTTTTGCATTAATAAAGAAAAAAAAGCACTGAGAGACAAGAATCTCTGTCCGCTTCAATCAAGTGCAACGAGAACTCTAAACCAGTTAACACTGATAAAACCAGTGTATCCAGCGAGAGATAAATAAGCTGCTACATCCCGCGGCAGCTGGAGATTTATAACACTGGACAACAAATGTGCTGACTGAGGTATTGATTGATGGCGTGACCTCTAGGTCACAACATTTTGCAGATTGTCCCTGAGAGAACAGAATGCAGCTCGGATAGGCAGCGATATCAGGAGTGAGATTTCAGCTACATCCTCTCATTGATGAATCCACATGTGGGATCTGATATCTTATCAGTATCATTTGTTCCTTGATTGATTTTCTGTTTGCTTCATGATTGACAGACTCGAGTAGAAACATTTTAACCATTTTGCACGTTTGAAACTGTCTTTTACAAACACATTCTTAATTAAAAAGGTTAAAACAATGTTTGGCTAAAATCATGCTGTTATATAACATGAAAGCCTGCATGCAAACTATAGCCAGCCACCCAGCCAGGCAGCTCACCTCCATGTACAGGAGACTATGGGACAGATGGCTGTTCAGCGGTGAAGTAACCTGTGTCTATCAGGGTGCTGCAAACAGATTAAGTGACGACAGACTCAGGTTTATTGGTGTTTCTGTGCTGCACAAAGATAAACAGGCCCCGAACTGGCCTGACACACACACACACATACAAACAGAGAGGCACATATGCTGGCACACACACACACATACACACACATACAGTATGCACTCAGTCTGATTAATCTTACGACGCACTGAGAGGAAATTTTCAAAGCCACAGCCTAAAGAAGAAAACATTTGGAGGATTAAGTGATAGATTTTAGAGGCACAAAAAAAAAAAATAAGAAGAGGGATGTAAATGAGAGAGGGACACGGACGAATATAGAGAGAGAATGAAAGAGAGACGGAGCCGTCAGGGAAAAGAAGAGGTCCTCATGAAAAGTGAGAATGAAGGAAGCGGGACGCACGTTGCCGAAACTGCTCCCCCTCTGTTTTTTTTTCCTCCTGCAGTGCTCTGTAATTCGTCTCTAAAAATATCAGGCAAGAGGAGGAGGAGGAGCATAAACAAACACAAGGGATGGAGAGGAGAGGAGAGGAAGGAAGGAGGGAGGATGGAGGGAAAAGTGCAGGGAGAGGAGCACAAATTGAAGCGAAACAGGTTGAAAAAGAAAGAAAGAAAGAGCAGGGCGAACCGGACGTGGATCCGTGATTTTGTTCACGACAGATAATGAGGGAAAATGTGAAAATAGCACGGATGGGTGTTGAGAGGAAAAGCCTGTGAGGGACGGGAGAGGGAGCATGTGCCTGCTCTTTTCCAGGCGGCCACGTGAGTGCTTCTCCTCAGCTGCTCCGCTCACACTGAGACCACCAGAGGGGAGCAGAGCGGGGTCGCCACAGTCACAGTGAGGAAAAAAACAGAAAAAAAAAACCCCTCACCACCACCACCAATAACAACACACACACACAAGCTCACACTTGCTGCACTCGATACACACACACTTTGGTCACAGCTTAACAGTGTCCTGATCTAGCTTCTTTTTTTTTTTACATGCAGGTGCATTTTTCAGGAGATGTACACGACATCAGAGACATGCACAGGTGCAGGTGGACAGATTCAGACAGATGCATTTACTGTGTCATTTTAAAGTGCAATGATATTTGACAGTCCATCCAACCTTGCAAAGAGAGCAAGAAGCCTTAGAATAACATGTGTCAATACGGCCGCTGTCTGTAAAAATACCAGAAAATGATCACAGACGTCTCGTTCCCCCGGCTGAGCTGTGCCTTGCATACATGACAACCTTAAAGCTACACAGAGAAAAGAAAATCACCTCACGTCTCATAATCAGAAGAAAAGAGCTCTGCATTCAGCCTTACCAGGCGAGCTTGAAGCCTTTCATTAGTACAGCGAGGAGTGTCTGATGTCCATAGCGTGTTGTGGGCACTGAGCTGCCCGTTCACACCGCCGCATGCTGACTGACAAGCCGCTAAAGCCTCACCTCCCATACACAGAGCAGGAGATGGAGCTGCACGGAGGGAAGAAGGGAGGAGTAGGTGCAGAGGCAGATGGATAGCTAGGGGGCCGAAGTCTGGAAGGATGATCCTCGGCTTTGCCCACCTTTCCCGCTACATTCCTTCGCTTGTGTCGAGGTGCCGCAGTGCTGAACGATTGTGCCAGAAATTCACACCTCCCTGGGGTTCTACAGTTTTCCCAGAAGAGAAGCAGGTGACCTGCGCCGCAATATTCACCACGCAAACTGCAGCACGCAGTGAAAGCAGAGGAGCTAGTGGCTGTAAATATGTGCTAACATGGCTGGCTGGCCGCTGTCCCTTTCTAACACTCTCTGTATTTCGCTGTCAAGCCGCCACACAGCCAGTCAAACTCTCTCCGTCTCTCCCTCGGTCTCTCCGCTGCGGATGAAAGCTGCACTTGCTGCGCTCGCAGTGAGCAGGCGCAGGATCTCATCCCTCCTCCCCTTCTCTCCCTCTCTCCCTCCCTCCTCTCTCCCTCTCTCTCTCCCGCCCTTCCCCCCTCCCCCTCTCTCCTGTTCTCTCTGCCCTCTTCCCTAGATGGCTCTCTTTCTCTATTTCTCTCCTAGATAAATCTAGCTGGCCCCAGCGTGGAAGACTAGAGCAGGATTGTAGCCTCTGGCCATAACATCCTCTGTGCAATGACCCCCACCCCCACCTCCACCCTCTCTGCTGTGTATGAGAAGGGTATTAAGAGTTTGTGTGTGTGTGTGTGTGTGTGTGTGAGGGAAGGGGAGGTGCTGCAATTCTTTCCTCCTGTATTGGACTCCAGCTCTGATCAGTGTCAGCAGCTAACCCTGTTAATCTCCTAATGCATTGAGTTTACTGGGGTACTCCTGTTGTTTATAGCTGTGTGCTGTGTATGTGCTCTGCATACTGAATTGGATGGACATCGTGGTGACTCAGCTTACTCTTGTTTTATAACTGCAATAACCTGAATGAACCTCAGTCTTCTGACTGATCAGCACAGCAGGCCTGTCAAGCTGCAGGTTTCTGCACATGCCCAGATGTTGTGCGTGTGTGTCTTGAATAACAGTGACACATTAAGGAGGAAGGGGTCTTTTTCCCCAACCTTTCAAAAACCACAAAACACAAGAGCAAAAGTTTAGAGAATGGATTTAACTGTGGGATTATCTGTTCTAATCTAAGCTACAAATGCTTCCATTCCCAGCTGACTAGCTTACTACTGACAGTACTTTTTTTTTTAACAAGACAAGCCATTAAAAAAAGCACTTTTAACAAGAATCTGAGAAACTCATCTCAACCAAATTTGCAACAGATTAACGTCAACACCAGCACAGTCCACTGACATCCAAGAAGTGGCAGTTTAATCTCTTTCCTTGGCTAGAGAAAGCAACCAAGCGCTCAGTTCAGAAGAAGCTGTCATCAAAAACAATGGCCGACCTGACTGCAGGTGCTTTGGTGCAGCACATTCTCCCCTTGTTTGATCTGCTTTAAGTACTGTGTGTTACAAATGACACCTTATTAGGGATGGCTAACACTACGGCTGATGCAAACCACTCTCCTCCATCAGAACGGACACTCTGGTTGGGCCGCACACACATCTTAAGATTTGATTTACTTAACTGATTGATTTAATTTATTTACTGTTTGCTAACTGGTTTCTTTAATTGATTCTCCTTTTTTAATCACATTTGAATTGTTCAGAGATGGCATGGTGAAGTACAGTGCAGTATAAAGTTGTTGTTGCTGCTCCCGAGCTCAGCCTGCTGAGTCACTCAGCTCCATTCACTCACTCTGCTTTTGTCTGATGCAATGGTGCCAGGAGTGAGCGAGTGCATGACTGACTGACAGAAAGACAAGCAACCAAAAGCAGATACTGGCATGCAGATAATGCACATGCACTCGGGCTCTTGGTCTGGAAGGACACATGAAAGTGGACTTCATGCACGATTCTCACCGTGTTTTAGACCTGATATCAGTGAAGAGCATCGAGTTGACGCCTGTCTTTGGTGATGTGTACAATAACGAGCTCTTCCAACATTTTCTGCTCTGTTAATTTTGCAGAAACTTCTGAACAGAGTCGAAAACAATCAAGGGAAAATAACGTCTGCCCCGGTTAATTGAAGCAAATCAGAAACTCTGAGCTGCTCTGAGTGGAAACATGTCTGATTGTTGAAAACATATTTTTCATCATGACTTCATGACACTTGAGCGTGTCAGTGAGCAGGCACTGGGGCATCAGTCATACGTTTAGCCTTACAAATGAAATCCAATGTCTCTGTTTGTGGTGCAGCTTTGTGCATCTACTTGACTGTTTTCTGTTGTTTTCTTTCATGCATGTTTCTTTTGCTCCATTTAACAATCTACAATTCACAATCAATAGCTGGTTGAGCTTAGTCAATAATAAATTAGCAGAAAAAAAGATTAGATGCCAGCTACTGACAATCAATCATTTTTCAAGCTAAAATGTCAACATATTGCCTGTTCCAGCTTTTTAAAAATGATTTTTTTTTCGTTTATGATATAAAGATTTTTTTTTTAGGTTTTTGGACTGTTTGATGAACAAAAGAAGCAATTTAAAGCGACTGCTTTTGGATATGAGAAACTGTGATAAGCATTTTTATGATTTTTGACATTTTATTAACTAAACTAATGATCAAATAATTGCAAAAAATAAGCAGCAGATTAATCAATAATGATAATACTTGTCGGTTGCAGCCAAGATAGCTTGCAGCTGCTGACTCTTTAAAGTGTCTCACACTATTTTGTGATTACTTTAGTTTTGAAAACTTCTCACAGAGAAAAGGATCCATCATGTCTCTGCCACTGGGCACCTGCAAACAGACAGAAAGACACACTCTGTCTCTATTGTTAGCCTTCATTGTCTCGACCCGTGGGCTCCTGTGAATGCAGTGGGACTGCTGGGGGGGAAAAGTGTGGAAAAAGAGCCAAAGATGTGATGGAGCTCTAATCCCTTCCCAAGGTGAAGCAGTAAGATCTGCAACCTGAGCTTCAGTCATCAATTGGACGGTAAGTCACCTCACACAGAGTCCATCTGGTGCCCACCTCGTCAAAGTGAGCCAATAATTTAATGACAAAAAAAATACAATACCTGCAGCCCTGGTGCACCTTAATAATGTTAGTATAAATCACATTAGACTTGAGTGATGGCCACGATTCCTGAGAACATCCAGGAAGCTGCAGGGATTGTCACTCTGTGAAGGACCAGCAGTTCATCTTGACCCAGCTCCTTCTACTCATGTGACTGATGCATCAAAAGAGCAAGCAGTGTTACTCTCCATTACTTTAAAAAAAAAAAGTTTCAAAGCAGCATTTCATCACTACTATATCTGGACGATTAATATTCAAAGAATCATTACCACTGCTATTGCATCCAAAAATACATAAACAAATTAATGAATGAATACTGGTACAGAACACATTTTGTGATTGTGATAGAAATTTCATATCTAAATGAAAATGTAAAGAAAAAAGTGCCATTAATTAAAAGATGTTCTCACCTCGAGACATTAGAGCAGAACTTGTTGCCTGTTATGTCAGAAAATGCAGTATGGTGGCTGTACAACCTCAGTTTTAACACACAGAGGCTGTTTTTTCGCTGAGTTTTACCTGAAGAAAGTTCAATTTAGTTTAATAAGAAAAAGGATGTTAATATAACACATAAACACCAGCCTGCCTGAATACTGAAAGATACATTTTCTGCAACAGGATAAACATCAGGTTTATTGAGGCCTTTGCTGCCTTTCCATACTTCATTTTGCATCTGGTCTCTTTCATCTTTTCAACATCTTTCTTTCATCTAATCTGACTCTTGTTCATGCTCTGTCCAGCCAACCGAGGAGAAGCAGCAGAGTGGTGCTGAAAGGACAGCTCCTCTAAAGAAGAGTCAACCACTGAGGCAGAGGTGCTTCCTCTCACTGGCGCCCCCTGCTGACCACAACACAGAAGAGTTCTACTATAGTGAAATACTATATGATCAAATAATCAAAAAACATGGTCCCACTGACATCAGGCAAAAAATTGAAGAAGAAATGGACTTATTTACATGTAGGAAAACTGATTTATATTTATTTCTGATTACAAGCTTTGTTAAATAGACATCTTTAAAGAAGGAATTCTAAGAGAAATACGTTAATCTCTAGGTTTCTTTGTTTTAAAGTTTGCTTAAAAATAAAAAGAAAAGGTTCAAGCTTTCATAGTGTGAGTCCCACCCTGACAAAAAGCAGTCCTTAGAATTAGTATTCAGTCTTGTTATTCCTGCATCAGCTTCTGTTTAAACATTCCTTGACCCTTAACTGGCCCAGAGATTTTTCATTTATTTCTAAGAATAGCATTGGCAGATAATCTGGATAAATCCCTCTACACTGCATTGTGGGATTGGGTCCTGTTGCGAGCTTGACACTCCCATTCTGCCTGGTGGGCGTTTCTATACTTTGTAACACAGTATGGATTGCCTATGTACTGTTGCTCTTATTAAATAAATCTCAATAAATTGATCCCCACAGTCTGATCAGACAGGGAAATGGATGATCATGTGACTGAACAGCTATGTTAAATAATCCAAGTCCTATAGGCCACAGTGGGGAGACAGAGAGAAGGAATGCATTCGCAGCCTGCAAAGGCAGGCATATACAGTAGGCACAGGTGTGAGTGTACACACTGTTTATTCATTGAAAAATACTCCGGCATGAAAAAATATGGTGCAAAAATAAAAGTATTTAATCAAACTGGTAAAAATAGCAACTAGCTTACAGCGTGCTTATATTTTTTCATGTTTCTGGAGGCGTAAATTAAAGGTAAACCAGGCTTATATGATTGATTAACAAAGTCACAGGCACCAGATACACCAGGGAACCTGTAAGAATTAGGCTAAACAGATGCAAGCATGGGACAGCAATGCACTACAGAAACCGGCTCGGTAGGAGGCCAGAGTGTATTAAATATTATGCAGAAAACACACTGTCAGCAGAGATCCCTCTGAGAACAGAAGAGACATTATGCAGACAGCCAACACTGACTGAAACATAAAAGCAGCCCAGAGAGGGAGAGCAGGAGTCAGAGGATGACAGTGCTGATGAATGACATGGTACGATGTATGTTCTGCAGCGACACCGAGCCTCAATGCAGAGGGGATGAACATCGTGTTTAATATCAGGTCAACCCAAAAATGTGATAAAAGTAAAATACAGATGGCCTTCTGCGCTGACGTCACGTGGTTCATGAATAAAAGAACAAAGTCCCGCACGTGCTGACATTAAAGCACTCACTTAAAAAAAAAAAGAAGCCTTTCCTGTTTCTGCTGCAGCGAGCAGGATGAAAATAGACCGAGGTTTCTTTTTCAACAAACCTCCAACACACACGCTCATAATTACTAAACAAAGTGGAGCAAGAGGGAGGAGTGGAGAGAGGCGTTGGAAAATGTAGCTTCGAGATGATCTGTATTAACCTAAACAATGGATTCAGGCTTAAGAGAGAAAAGACCTCCATTGTGTTTATACATCCAGTAATTGTTGGTCTTGTTAAGACTTGAATATTATTAGAAAACTCTTTGTCTCCCACTGTGTTCATACTTGCAAATACTCTCAAGGCTATCTATAGAGATGCACTTATATGCCTGCATCTGCAACAATACTGACCCTAACAGGAGCACTGGGTCAGCCAGTGGGAGTAATCCTACAATTTGCATAAAAGACTTCTGTGTCATTATTAATTTCAATGATTTCACCTTTATACTGTTGCAATGGGCCACAGCAGCAAAGCAAAGCAATGCCTTGTGCACAATGCACTTTCTGCCCTATAATTTCCTTTTGATGAGACCTGCGAGCAGTTTTACTTAAATAGGATTTTTTTTTTTTACTGTTCTGATCTCATTTCATTTTAAGTAGCATAAATACAAATGTAGCTTCCACTGTTATATTAGACAAAGAAAAATGAAGTAAAATAAAACGAGTATCGCATCAAAACAACTGAAATCTAAGAAAAGGAAATGGTGCATCCCTGTCAATCAATCTGTATTTGAAGTAACACTACTCATTGTGTCTCATAAGGCTGCAAAACTAAAAATTTATTTCAAAAAATAACCAAATACATAGATAATCGATAGCACTAATAGAATGGTAACAATTCAATTTCTAATTAATTTAGTTTAGTAACTGTTTAAATGAATGAAAATATAATAAATGTACGAGTTTATATTAACAAGGTTCCTTTCACTGATTTTGTGTTATCAGAGTACAGACAGACACAAGATGAACTAAAAGTGATTATCAGTACGAAAAAACAGATATCCATCGCAGTGCATCTCTATGGGATACCTGCAAAAACGGCTCCAAAAAATCCATGTGCATCTCCAGCCTACATTGCAGCTGTAACTATTATGCACTCCATCAATGACTCATCACATCCATGACCCTGAACGCCTCACATACACAACCGCTCGGTTCAGAAAAGTGATGTCACGACACGGAGCGATCAGGTTCAGCTGATCTCTCCACATCTCCATCACATCCAGCAACATACGGTGTAAAGTTGAGCTGCTGCAGTATCACCGAACTGCTGACGCTGCCGTCCGGGGACAGAAAATGTCAAAGAGTCACTTGAAGGAAGCCGGTTCACCGTACTCTCTGTGGAATTTCAGTTTTATTTAATGGATTTATTAGTTTTTAAAGTCATATTCTTGCTGTTATAGTTAAGAGACAAAAATACACAAAACTGGCAAAAAACCTTTAAAAGCTGAATTGGAGGTCTTTTTTTTTAAAAAAATTCATCCTTGAGAACTTTGTATTTTCAAAAAAAGACTCTCAATATCTTCAACACCTTCTCTCCATATTCTTTCTAATTACATAACCATACAAAGGCAGCTCAGTCGTCACAGAATTATGAAATAGCTCCACATGACCTCATCATCAGTGAGCGTGAGATACTGTGGTGTGGTAGCCAATGATTTGCTGTCGCTGAGGGGGCTGTTCACTGTTGGTAACACTCAAACACCAACCTCTGATGGCGAAAGAATAACCCCATCTGCGTCCTCATGCTCCGTCCTCAGAGGAGCCTCCGTCTGACCTTCATTTAAACAGCCGAGTTGATTTCAAAAAACACAGCAGCCGCATGGATGATGCTGTTTAAATGAAGTCAATGTTTGTTCTGTCTTGGTCCAACTTTTCTCTGGTATGTAAGTGGCACTGACACACACACACACACACACACACACACACACACACTTATGTGCTCTGAAGCAGAGGCGAAGACTCTGAGGAAGAGTGCTGAAAGCTATTTTTATATTAAAGGACTGGAGTGGTGATGGGATGAGGGATTGGGTGGAGAGATATTGAATGACCCCTCCCAAACAATCCTTCTATCTCAGTCAGGGCTGTTGCCAGAGAGACGACCCCCCCTGCCCCCCATCCCCCCATCCTGAAAGCTGGGAGCCGTCCCGGCCGCCTGCTTCAGGGCCACATGTGGACCTTGCTCTTTTCAGTCAGTCAGACAGACAGACAGACAGAAGTAAACAAGCTAAACATAATGCTAAGCCCCGCAGAAATGCACCGAAATACACACACACACACACACACATAAACACACTTTACATTTTTCTAACCACTGGTTGCTATGTCATTATCACCCACAGGACCTTCAAGGACGGCACTCGAGTTATTTTGAGCTTCACAAATGATCCACGTCATTTCTGGTAACAAAGCAACAATCATTCAGGCAAGGCCTCAGACTTTCAAACACCTCGACTCAACTGATGCAATCTGCAAAAACTCACGTCACCATCAACCTCTTTTCCAAAAACAAGCCCACACTGTGAGTGAAAAAAAACCCTGAAACCCTGGATTACATCGACAAGGTCAGATATTGCAGAGAGAAAGACTTTTCTTTAATGTCAATGACAGCAGAGATTAGCGACATCTTACCTAACACCCTTTAAAAAAGCCCAGTAGATTCTACTAAAGTTAACAATGTTAAACAACCGGAAACTATTAGGACACACATGAATAACCTTAAAAACATATCTGCCTTTTGATCTTTTATTCCTCACCACATCCTGGTGGTTATAACAAACACGGCCAGTAGCTAAAATGCTCTTTGGATGGATTGATTCTCGCCACTCAGATTCCTAATAATGCATAAAGCTCTGAAACGGAAACTGCTCGGTGCTCGCCATCAACCACCAAAGTGTGGGCGAGCAAGAAAGAAACTGATTGATGCAGTATTTATGGGATAGACTTCCTTTAAAAAGTGAAGACTTCTAACCATTTTCAAACTAACAAGTCATGTCTGTCAAAACTTCACAGCAGAGCACAATCAGTCCTGTCTAACATGTCATGTTTTGTCTAAATGTTTGTGCCTTGCATATGTTTTTATCAATGTCACTCCAACCTCTAATCATTTTCATGTTTAATCACCACTTCAAAATAAATTTGATTAATTTACATTGAGAAATGAAGACTTTTCTCAGTATTTTCTGCTGTTGACACACAGTGCAATACAGCAAAAACCAGGCTGAGTACACACCGTCCTAACCAGCAGACATGTTGTATGTTTTAGGCAAAATTACATCCACAAGTTCATCAATCATTTTAAGAAATGTCAGTGTGCTGTACATGATGCCATCCATGCCTGTAATCTGTACTGTACAGTGTCAGTGAGGTGTTTAAACACATAATCCCACTTTTAAAAACAGTGGATCCAATGAAGGAGAACTGTTTTCACACATAAATTTGATATTAAATTGCACTTTTGATTGTGTATCTTTAGGAAATCTTTGACGGTTTAATAAACCTTTGAAAGGATATATTCCAGCTCTTTTATAATGTAGTCCCACTCTGAAGGTGGAGGAGTCATTAAAAAATAAAAATGATGGACAAAACTGATGGAGCAGAGGCAGAGATGCCCTCACTGGATCATATATATTCCATAATGCAACTCAGTGGCATCTTCTGTTGAATCCTCCCTCATTTAAAACATCTACATCTTTCAAATTCAATAGATCCAGTTTGGAACACAAGCTTTCTTTAATGAATGTTCAGCCTCTGAACTGATTATTATGAAATAATCTGGGTTTATCTCTATTATCAATAAATGACATCCACCCTAAAAGGGCAAAGAAAACATTATGCAACTTTTTTACTGGTTAAAAAAAAACTCATCTTGACTAGTGAACTGATCTTGAAAAATAAAGTTTTTTCCATCTCACTTCACGGCAGTTTCCCTACTTCTTCTACACTCTCGTTCTTGCAGCAGTTATCTTTAAGGCCACAGAGAGGCCTCTATAGGAACCAAAAAAGCCCAGAGTGTCTCCACCTCTAACCCTGCAGTGCTCCTGCAGAGGACAATGCTGACAGCGTTTCAGTGAATGATGCTTCAGCACTTTTGTACCTCGATCTCTCACTCTGCTGAAATCTGAGGACCAGAGGAAGTGGAGAGGATCTAGATGCACTTGTGGGGATTTTGTGTACAGTGTGTCATACTGGAACAGCTCCATCTTTCGGATTGTGTGAGTATGGCATTTACATATGTTGTGAATCACTTTCAGGACATTTTTTTTGCAATTTATGATGACTAATATACATAGTTTCATTAAAAATAAATAGGGGGAGCATATGCAGAGGACGGAGGACAGCATGATGCACCACAACCTTGTCTTCATCTTTGCTTTGAAGACACAAAACACGTCTAAGCTGCCATAAAAAAGTCACTGCTCATGTGTGAAGTGTCTTTTGCTTGTTGAGTTATGTCCTACCTTTGAGGTTTCCATATCAGTTTCTTCCACTTCTTTTGCTTGGCCTATCAGTGAAGGCAGAGAAGAGTAAATGACAGTTTCTGGTAGGTTATCTTCTTTAGTTTTCCATGACCTGACTGCCCTGATGGAAAAAGCAAGATTATATGCCTCATGTCTGCTTTGGTTTTAAAGAAACACTAAGACACAAACATACAGGAAGATGGTGGGCCATACTTTTTTTTTTTTTAGCTCTAATCTAAAGCATTATCTCTGTTCTCATTTTGGGTTTCCTGTTGATTGTTTTAGGCGACCTCTTTGGAGAGAAAATAGATGAGACCAAAAACCAGCTTGATAGTTCTGTGGTAAGCACTTGAGTTCACATGAAAAGCCCTGAAGTGGCCGAGTAAATGTGTTCTAACATCAGCTGTTTGTCTTAATTCAATCTGGAAAATTTCACATATTTATTATTTTAGACCCAAATTTCACGAAAAAAAATTTAAAATCATGTGCATTTGTGTGTATGTGTGACACAGAGACATATGTGATTGGGTTCGCAGAGGGCAGTCCTTTCACTCCAGTCACTGCAGCAGCCAGTGACTCAATACAGAGCGCCCACATGTACTATGAATCACTGTGATCAAAGGCCCTCAACCACTCCTCCATCTATTCAATCAATTCATTTTTGCTGTGGCATATGATAATAGGTTTGCCTCTCCAGCCAGAGCAATTTCTTCCCACTCCTTTACCCCTGACTGAGCTTCCCGCCGCCTATTGAGAAGTTTCTTTCGGCTGTGCGACACCCTCAGAGGATCTTACGCCTGTCAGTGAGGTAATCAAGATAAATATTTTCTCACTGAGAGAGAAAAAAAATTGATTAACTGGGGAATTTCCTGTTGAGATTAAACACACAAGCATTAACATTTGAGCCAATGCTGTGTTGTTGCTGCTGGATGCAAAGTAAATGCAGTGTGTCAAAACTCCTCAATACTCAATCAGGATTTTGGAGAAGCGGAAAGTGGGTGTTTTAAAAATGACCCTGGGTGCTTTATTCTCTTGCAAACATGGGACGCACATGAACAGAGGAAGCCCTTAGTAAGAAATAATCCATGGCCTCTTTGGATTAGCTGGATGGGAAATCAATCATGGCTGCCATGGAGGAAGGCAATTCTGAGGAGATAGATCACAAACCACTTAATTTATAAAACCTAAAAGACAGACTTTCCCAATGTAGGAGAATTATGTTTAAGATAGACAATCTGGTACAAAGAATCTCTTTAAATTTTACTGTAAATCCTCGACAGCTCGGCGCAGCTAAATCCCTGGATGGGCCTGCATTATTCAGTATCGAACAAATTTGTTAGGAATTTTTACATGACAGATGGATCACCACCTGCAACGCATTTAAGTTTTATCCCTGTGGATCATAAAAAAAACAAAAAACGCATTTAATGTTTCCCTGCTGGGATGGAGATACAGACATTTAGCATGATCAGCAGGATTGATTTGCTGATGAACATATGTGAATTATACTGTGATTAGTCAGCAGTAAAGGCCTTCTGACAGGCACATCCCCACTCAGATAGATACAGTAGGGGTAGTGTGAAAAGCCTGGATATGTGTATATATATATTATGGCCCATTCTACCCTTCTACCTCTACCAATACTCCATTCATAAGCCGGTGCATTAGAAAGGCTTTGGACGAATGGGCTGGTGTCAGTTACAGCTCCATCAGACGGACTCGTCTCTCAAAATAATCACTAAAAAAAAACAAAGAGAGGTCTAAATTTAGCTTAGTTCATGCCATTAAATAGCATATGTGCATGGCATATCTCCTTGTGTAACTCTACAGTGAGGCAGATGTCCACCCAGCATGAAAACAAGACCTTTCACAAAAGCAGTAAGTGGGTGTGCCAGTGACAGACACATTTTCCAGAGACAGGGGTACTTAATGAATCACCTTCAGCGAGGAGCGTCAACAGCTGCCCCAAAATACAGGCCGTGATATGATAATGAATCAGATTCAGACTGGTGAAAATCTTTAAAAAAAACAAAAAAAACAAAAAAGCTTCATTCGTTTCGTCCGTGGGTGTTTTTTTTTTTTACGGCAAAATTTTTATTGAGAACTAGCAAGACGGCACCCTTTTGAAATGGATCCAGTCAATCCATCCAAAAAAACTAGAGTCTGCTGACAAAGAGCCATATGTGCTGTTTTGAGGTTGATTTCTAAAATTCAGCATCTAAAGCAGCTCTGCCCGAACGTTCGCCCCAAGATTTGCTCCCTATTCATTCGGTCCCTTTTGAATTATGTTTATCACATTAACATGGGGTTAAAATACATTAACTTCAACTGTTTTTTTATACTTTAAAAAAATTTCAAACTGAGCTAAATCTCACATTTTAGAGCCATTAGATGAAACCTACAAACCTGCAGCCAACCTCATCCGGTACCTTCTGTCAAAGCTGCAGAGCAGAGCACACCAGGTGCTCGTTATGCAAAGACTGATCACAATATTCTTAAATATTACATATTTAGCTAACTCGTTTAGCTTGCACGGCAGCGGGTGCTTTTGAACTATGTGGGTTTAATAGTTAAATGCACTGATTTGACAGCAAACATTTCAAAATTATTAAAGGAATACAAAAAAACCCCCTAATATTTGTATCAATTTTACAGTTTTCGATCATTTGTAACATCTTTTAGCTTTGATTAATTCTGTGATTTCATGTGCTTATACAAAGTATCACAGCAGCGCAAGAAAAGAGACTCAAATTGTAAATTATAGGATTCGTGTGCATGAGCATGAATCATGACTGTCGGATGAACCAGAATCCTGTAGATTTAACGACTTGATAGATTTTTCAATTAACATTCAACAGAACTCAGTTCGACCCTAACCTTAAACAGAGTTTCAGTCAGTTAAATTATGTGATTATGTAATTATTTCACTGACTGAAAATATGTTTTCTTTACATTAAACAAAGTGTTTTTGTTGCTCAAACTTAAGACTGATTCTACCCTCGATCCTGGTGTCATAGTTCTGTAATCTTTACGAGCACCAGACACTCAGACCTCCTCCTCCTCTCTGTGAGTCCAGAGCAGTTTATTACTGAGTTCATTCAACCATAAAAGAAAAGTGATACAAGCAGGAAAACAACTGAAAAATCATGTCCATTTTCCTGAATCCTAGTGATTAAGTTAAATAACTTTTTCAAAAAAACTGCTGTGATACTTTCTTTGGATAATTTGTCACTTATTGAGACATTATGTAAATTATCTGCCTTGCAGGAAAACAGTTAAAATTATTATTTTTTGCGTTTGCATGAAAGTTTCCAAAATGCAAGAGCAGCAAGTATAATGTGATGTCTTACGAATCAGAGGCCGCAGATTCACTGCTGTGTAAAAAATTTAAAAAATTTGTAATATTTTTTAAAAAAGGAAGTTAAAATTACAACGTAGGCTTATTGCATTTTTGTGAGCACGGTAATATCAATTACATTGGATGTGATGTCACACTGATCACCTCTTTCTGCAGTTTTGTCTACAGAAAATGGTTTTGTGCTGTCTGATGTTTAACTTAACACAGTCATCACTTCTATGAAAATGAGGACTAGATAATTAAATAGTCAATATTTGGGAGATTTAATGACCTGCAAGAGTGAGGGAAAAAAATGCACAGATTACATCTTACTGATGTGAGATGAGATGGGCTTATTTTATAGAAGCAACTTGATGCTTTAGCCAACAATCCCATTTTTTACTTCAAGCAAATTAAATGAGCTTTTTTTTTTTTCATTGTCTCATAATAGAACTAATGAATCAAAGTGTGCTGCAGCTACCAGCACTTCTTTCCAACCTTAATGACCATCATTCGTGATTCATTTAAGAGCTGAAGAGATAGTTATGTGAGAGTAACACAGTGACACCTGCCTCGAGCATTTATCACAGAGTGGTAACCTGAAGCGGAGCTCGAACCGCCCTGCATCCCCATCGACAGGCACAGTAAATCTAACCAAATTGCCCTTAATGGACCTGGGGAGCAGAGATCACAGCGGAGATTTAGGAGGCCCAGAAGCCAACTGGAAAATCCCTGCTACTCCAATGTGTGTGTGTGTGAGTGTGTGTGTGTCTTTGTGAGGGGTGTGTGTGTGTTGCAGAGTACAGTGACACGTGGTGATTTATTCCACCACACCCTGGTTTCATCAGGTTGATGTAAATGCATGTGCGCATTAATCATTTTAACACATTTTCCCTGTTTCATAAAACTGCAGATTCATGCAAAAGCTAATGAAAATTCGTTTTGATTGTGAACAAACTAATATAGTTCTTGCCACACCTTCCCTATAAAAACATATGGAAAACTTAATTTATTGATAGTTAGCGCAGGCACAGCTGCGGCTCTTCCGTTTCCACTGACAGGTTAACTTTATTTCCTTATAAAACTGTGTTTAAATGTTTTAATTCTACAGCATCTTCAGCGAGTCAAAATAACGCAACTGACATTTGAAAGTGTGCTGCGGACGGAGGTTGCATTTTTCTTAGGAAAGGTCAAACAGAAAAGGGTGCAGCTGCAGGATGATACCTGGGTCGTCCAGGCCACGTGATTCGGTCAGTGGAAACTGCATTAGCACTTAGTTGAGTAGATAATCAAAGGGTGATTATCAGACAGTCAGGGGATCAATGCTGGGTGGTGTAAAGAGTAGTAGTACACATAGTAGTCTATGTGAAAATAACCGCAGTGATTTTTTTGAATATAGTAACAGTGCAAAACATATATCCATAGAGAGACGTTTAATACTCATTTTTGATTAAATCTTTTTAATTTGCAACCTATCTGCTGTATTAAAATTAAAAGGCTTACAAATACAACCTCACCAATGCTACAAACTGTCCATTTTTCAAATAAACAGGGTTATTGATGGCATATATTCACTCCCATGTTTATCATCCGCTATGTACGTTAGAAGATGTGCTGTTCGATCAAACTTAAGACTGCAGAATAAGGAAGCAGCTCGGCTAAAAGAAAGGTAACAGAAATCAGACCTGACCTTATGTTTGTGCATGGTGAACAGGCAGACACCATCCTGGCCTCTCTCCTGGCTCTCATGGCCTCTCTTCAATCACTGTCCCGCTGTCTCCTTGTCAAGATTGTCACTTGTCCAGCATGCTTTGTCATCATTGCCAAGGCTCATAAAATCCTCCTTGTCCTCCTCTCTTTCACAGCACATCCAAAAAAAATCAGTCAGATGGGGAAAAATAATATCACCGGCTTCAGAAACTGAAAGTGGCGAACAGAGGCGATACAGACGACACTCGCTCAGCTAAAATTCCTCCTCGCGAGCTGCAGGATGCGCTGTCTGACTAGATGCCATTATCCTGATATAAATACATCTAAAACAGTGTTCTCCTTCTTTGCCCGCATCACCTCACATCTGCTTCGCTGAGCCATGGATGAGCAGTTGTAGGAAGGAGGCCGGGTCAGGGATGCGTGCGCTGTGATTGGCTGGCGGGCCATGGTGTGTGTGGGGGAAGGTCCCTCTGGTAGGCTCTCTGGGAAAGGCTATGCTCGATAAGAGTGGTCCTTTTTACCTCTTTTCCTCCTCTCCCTGCTTTATCAGCCTCCCTCCCCTGCGCCTTCTTCGTCTCTCCTCCTCCTCCGTCTGCCTGTCTGTGCTACAAGCTGCAGGCATGCATTTTTAGTCCTCGACTAAAGCATCGCGGCGATTGTGCGAGAGGTAAAAAAAAAATCAGCGATGCTCTGACTGCACACACACACACACACACACAGATACACGCATTAATATGGAGGAGGGATAGCGGCTACGTCATGAACCCGTTGCGTCTTGCAGATTTAACTTCCCTGCCAAAGCCCATGACCTAAATTCACCAAAAAAAATATCCCTCCTATAAAACACATAACCAGCACAACCATTTTCATGCACTGATACGATCACATGTACAGCTGGACTTCGACTGGAGCGCAACACCAATGAGGGAATCTGACACTTAAATAAAGGATAAGATGAGAGAGAAACCGATGGCTCACCATGCATGGCTTGCAAAGAGAGCGATTTCTTCCTTGTTCCAAACTCAGCAGTAACAAAGTGCATCAAAATGGCTGGTTGGGGGGTGTTTTTTTATGCCTATTGTTTCTTTACAGGCAAGAAAGAAACACTGAAAATATCTTGCAATGTCCATCAGTATATTTTCTGTACCTTGTGAAACATCAATACAGTTCCCTGTCAATGATTGTGTTCACGTTGACTGTGACCTGGACAGGCTTATGGCCAGAGGGGACCACCCAACAGGACATGTTGGACTACTGTTTTATGTTATTTTCTTTCACTGAAGAAAAAAAGGGTATTTTTTTTAATGTATTTGAGTTGCTTTTCTGGCTTTATAAATTGCCCTGCAGACCGGATCAAACTACCACACTGGTTGCAAGCAGCTAAGATGATTATTATTCTCCACCATGCTGATTTTAAGGCTGATAATCAGTAACCATAGCCTTATCAGTCATATTATACAAATAACATATAGATGAAGATGATGTCTGTATTTGGAAAAGGCTAAGAGAGGGGATCAATACTCAGAAATATAAATATCATTTTCTACACACAAATTTAAGGGTGCATGAAGTACATCTATACTAGAATGAAAGTTTTAATGAAGTCTGGACTGAATAATAATCTCAAGTCTCTCACAATATTTGATCTTGGGTGGAAAAAGCAAGACTGTACTGCCTTTCCTTAAAAGTCACGAGAAACTGTAAACTTTATTTTTTGTGGGTATCTTTTACTCAAATATTGGATCTTTGCTTTTCTGAGGCTCCTGCACAAAAAAAAAATAAAGTCAGATCAGATTTTGCTGACCTCCATCACTGGGAGCTAATGTCTCAAACCACAGACAATGATCGATAAACTTGCAATTGAGACAGCGGAAGAGCAATGCGGACATTAGAACAGAGACTGTAAAGACGAGAGAGTGCAACACACGACCGTTTCTGAGAATCTTACAGGCAGGACTGTAAGAAAATATCAGTTACTGTCACATTAATCTACTCAGTCCTCACTATTTTTAATCAGACATATAATACAGCAGAGCTTCTTTCTGACTATAAATACAAAGACAACAACTGACTCTTTTTTCAAGCGTGCAAACTACAGAATTTCCAAAAAGCACTTGCATCCTGCTCTCCTAATCCAGCCAAAGAGCTTTTTGCATGAATTATTTACAGTTGGCTTTATAACAAACTGAGAATTGATCTTTGGAAGTTTAAATGACCCATGAGCACTTAAAGAAATTCCTGCTGCTGGGTTAGAAGGGATACGGAGAGAAAAAACTGTAAGTGAGATGTGGATGGGCACAAGCAAGACAGAGGGGATTTAACATTACATGGCATGTGGATCCAGTAGAGACAGTTGCCCCCTTCCAAGAAAAATGATGTTGTTGGGGTAAAAACTTCTCTTTTTCACATAATTTTAAACAATCAAAAAAACTAAAAGGTTACAGTTTTTAACATTAGACTCAGACAAAAACCAAAAACAAATATATGGGGTAAATGTGGCGTCTTAAAGCAACGATTTGCTCACAACGTCAGGAAAAGGCCACCAGGACAGAGTCCCATTTTTCTCTCATAAAAAAAGACATTATTACGTGTATAATATATTAATATGATATGCATATATCTATATAAGGGCTTTAAGTCTAATTGCATTGAAATTTTATGGAAATTTACTTGATTTACTTTATTTCCATGAATTTCCATGACTTGACAGAACTACTGATGTAGTACCACAACAATTTCTACATTCATTGCTACAAAGTACTTACAAAAAAACCCTTGTGTTTATCAATGAAATGTGGAAACAGTAACAGACTTTTGTAACAGACAGACAACAAATGTGTTCAGTGTTATTTTAAAAAGGTACACGACTTCAGTTACATTTTTGCAAACAGACGACAAAAACTAACTTTCGCTAAACCTGCTGGTTGTGTGTTTGACTACAGAGACTCCTGGCGGTTTCAACCCGGCTGACTAGTTAAGTTCAACCAACTCGCATGACTGACCAATCAAAGCATACCAAACCAGACACACACACATACCAGAGTGCACACACACAAATACACCAAAACAACAGAGTCCACTCATGCACACAGAAAGCAAAAGATGCAAATCCACAAGTGCTAAGTGTTGATATCAGCAGGTAACAATGTGGGAAACCAGACAAAACCTTATTTTCTCATGTTATCAATTTTATAACATGAGATACCTGTGCTCAGAATATATCAGCAATAATAAATCAATGCTTATTTAAGTTTTCTACACCAGTTTAAGCATTGTGGACCAGTATTTTATAAAATCTTCCTGTTCCAACATTCCTCATGTGCTGCACCACACACTGCAGATTTCCATTACCTATCACTCACCTTTTTCAGCTTGTGCCTTGAACCCGTTGGCTGCACGACTGGAACAGTATCTCTTGTGACAGCAAAGCTTTCACACCCTGACGAATAAAGTGTCTGCGCCCACAGTGTGTGTGTGTGTCCACAGTGCTGACCTGCCACAGTCTGACCAGCTAAAAGACTAAAAAGCTCCACAATAGCGTCCAACTCACAAAGCCCTGTTTTTCTGTCTGATGTTGTTTGCCCAATAAAAGCAAACAATGGCATTCCATGGCTTGCAACTGTATTCACTGCCGGCCTCTCCGAATGTAAAGCGCATTCAGACACCTTGGTTGGCGGACAAAGCCGTGAATCTGTGTCCAATGCAGGGTGGGTGGGCCCGGGGCAAAAGGGGTGTAAGCAGGACTGTTCCCACCGTATCACTGCTTCATTAGCCCATATGCTGCATGAGCCCATATGATGCGTGAGCCCATATGCTGCATGAGCCCATATGATGCATGAGCCCATATGATGCGTGAGCCCATATGATGCATGAGCCCATACGATGCATGCTCATGCCTCCATAGTTAAAGGAAGACAAGTCAGAAAACAGCCTTACCTTATTTTGTCCGCTGCACTGTCAGACCTGCACAGGCAAAAAAAAAAAAAGAAATCAACTATGCGATGCTTTTCAGACCTCTAACATTAGCACTGATAACAAAGAACAAAATATTAAGTGAGTGATACTTTATTTACCATTTAAAGCAGATTTTTATACAATTAAAAATATATGTAACAAAATATACCATACTTTTAAATATTTGTTGGCATTTATGTAAATATTGTTTAGTGTTGTCTTTGTAAAAAGCTATAATGCCATTATAACTTCCCTTTGAAGAATCCAGTACTGGCAAATAAATAGTTGATACATGTTTATTAAAATTATTCAGCCCATTTGTAAATCCAAATGTATTAACATTTTATCAACAAATTCACTGTTATGATTTGTTTATTTATATAATTATTAAATATGAATCCAATTGTTATATAATGTTATCGAGCATCATGACTGAGCATAACTGCTCCATTCTCAAGGTCTGTTCTGTTTACCACCTACATGCTCTCAGTGGCTCCCATTAAGGTGACACATATTTATGTAACGATATGGCCAAGTGACTAATGGCTCCATGCAAGCACTGAGTGAGTGCATCAAACATATCACGGACTGGATGTGCCACCATTTTCTCCATTTTGATATCAGGTCCTATGGTTTCCACAGTACAGCAGAGGTAGACGGATTTTATTCTCTCCATTCTGTGAATTTTCACACCTCATACGTCCAATGAAAAGGACGTCACACACAAATTCTCTGAGAGAGAGGGAGGCAACATGCTAGCAAGAGCTCATTGTTCATGTAAAAAAAGAAAAAATTTTAAAACGTGCAACCATATCGACAAATGCAAGTTTGTTAAAGACTTCATGGCTATATGTAGCGACACAGGTTTTCCATTTGAAAATTTTTTAAAAATCTATGTCCATTTCTCGTAAAGCACTGTAAGCAAAGAGAAGTATTGTCCAATCAAGAGAGTAGCTTTACCAGACTGACATTATCTGCATGTTCACATTCAAAGACCGAGATCAACTCCTCTAACCAAACCAGAAATCTCTGTAAGTTAGGGGATTTAAATTTAAACTTTACCAACAATATTAAGACAAAATCAGGTTTGACAACTGCAACGCTTCAGAGTTCTCCTTTAGAAGTAAACAGCCGTCCAACAGCCGACATCTGCAGCTGATTCAAATGGTTGATTTTTAATTAATTTTGAAATACAGCTGTTGGTTACGAAACACAGAATGGTTTTGGGCTAAAACACATCGTGTCTCTGCTGCCACGTTATGAACCATCCAGTCCTGTCAGGTCATCTGGAAGCTCTGCTCATCGCTCTCACTTCAAATCAGCACTGAAGACTTGTTTTGTTTTCCACTGCATTTTATTTATTTGGATTTGGGACCAACTTGTAATGTCTTGCATGGAACTGCAGCTGCATGAAACTGTCTTTATCTTTCTTAATCTATTTAATTTCATTTTTTAATCTTCTATTTTATTTTACTCTTTTTAAAATCCTCTTTAAGAGAGTCGACAGATTTATGAGAGTCTATAGATTGTATCATCTTGTTCTGCCTTGTATTTCTCTCGATGCCCTTTGTGTCTTATTTGAAGCACTTTTTATGATGATCTTTCTGTTATAAAGTGTGATACAAATAAACTCGCCATGCTTTGCTTATGTCTGATAAACAGGGGAGGGGTTAAAGTAAAGTGTTGCGTCCCTTTAAACGGACAGCCTCGTGGGAAATATCACAACGTACATGCATAAATCTACACTCTGTACTATTAATTGGCGTCGTAATGACATGCCTTGCAGTTTTTAATTCACAACTAACAATCATGTGCTGCGTCATCTTCACTGATGAGTCATATTACACTGCCTCAGCAAAGTCACATTGTGATATTACATAACCATATCTGCAGTTATAGTGGGGGAGTCAAACTTGGTAGAAGCCTCGGATGCAAACAAATCAAAATGACAGCAAATGAGCAAACTCTTCCTCCTCGTGCCTTCATCACAATTTCACTAGTGTCTCTCCCTAATCCACTGCAGATGCCCTGCTAATCGGGCAGAGGCAGCCCAAATCACAGCTAGTGGCACAAATTAGCTGACAGCCTGCTGCCGCTTCACCGGAAGAAAAAAAATGCAGCTGCACAATAAAAAAAAAGAAAAAAGAAAAAAAGAACACTGAGCAGCAAACCGCAGCACACAAGACAAACAGACAGATGCAGCAAGAGCAGAAAAAAACAAGCCTGACGGACACAGAGGCGGCCGGACAGGTAGAGAGGCAGCGGTGCAAGCCTCCAGGAAGAAATGCAGCTGGTTTTTTTGGGTTTTTTTTTTACCTGCAGAGGAGACATGACATTCCGTGCCCTCTAAAGCCGGCTACAGAACGCTGCTCTCCCTGCAGCTGCTGCAGAAACCCCTCACTAGCTATCTCCAGCACGGCAAAGAGAAAAGCAGCAAGAAATCCCATAGGTTTGACAGACACTGCTTCCTAATTCGTGCGAGTGGAGACGCTGAGCGAGAAGGGAGCGCGGGAGGCAGAGCCGGCAAGAGAAGCATGGGGAAGAGCGCAGGACGGAGAGAAAGAGTGGAGGTGTAGTGAACGGTAGACAGAGCAAAGAAGCAAAAAAGCTGCAGTGTGGGTGGTTATTACGAGGCTAGACGAAGAGGATTCCTACACATTTACTGTTTTAGAATCTTCTACTTTTATTAGATCGTTCCCTCGGCAGTCAGTAACTGTTTAAATACTAAATAATCACTGAGATATACTTAAAAAAAAGGGAAAAGAGAGAGAAGTAAAGAAGTAAAAAAGAATTCTTGGTGTTTTTTCTTGCCTTGTGTTTTTCTGTAAGGAGGCTGTAGGTGTCTCAAGTTTGCCGGTGCTGAAGGTGTTAAATGTGGCTGAGATTTGGTGCAAAGTTGCCCTTCGTCCAATCATTTAGCCTCTACTAGCTGTTAGCTGCTAAGCAAGTTTAATCCGAGAACTATGTTTTCTAAAAACAAAAGGCAAAATAACATAACTAATCATAAAAAAGTCAAGATTGTATCTTTAGAGATATGTTTTATTCTTTGAGTGTTGCTTTTTCTTCTCTTTATTCATCCATTTTCAGCCAAAATACTGTGTTCTTAACTGTATTTCAGGGCAAAATAGTCCAAAATTAGAGCTCTACTTCCTGATTCATCCTCTTTCTAATCTGTTGACAGGCGTAAAAATTGCTAACTGAGTTTCCTCCGGGCTACGTGACTTCATTTTAATATAATGTACTGGATATTGTACCAAACTGCATATTGTATCTGAAGGAACAGGCGCACATGCACCTCAGCACGAACACACACTTAAAACAGTGACATTCACTGCATAAAAACAGACACACACCTACACACACCAGGTCCAATAACTGATTTAACATCCGGCCTGTCACTGGTGCTCCTGTGACAACTGCAGTGTATTCCCCCAGTGATGAAGAGCTAATGATGTACCGCCTGTCTGTCAGCTCAAACTGAGCTATGTGCAAGGAAAAGCAATTACTGTAGTCATACACGGACTCTATTACATGTCTGTAAAATAGACAGATACCTGAAAAATTTTCCGCTAAGGACAAAAAAACCCAAAACTTTTTGACAATATGACTATGCCTATGCAAGTCTTAAAACCGAGTGCATGATCAACCTCCTTTTATTCCCACTGATGTTTATCTGTTTGCACGGAATAAATCTCTTCCAAAACAGATCATATCAACCTATTAAAGGCTTGAATTTGTGTTTTTAAGAGAAACAAGTGCATCAGCTGAAAGCCTCAATGAAACAGTCAATTATGTTGCAAGGCTTTTATGCACCAATATGAGGAGGAAGTGCCCTCTAGTGGAGAAAGCTTTAAAGACACTGACTAATGTGAAAAGAATATATTAACATTTAAGCATTTTTTTCCCCCCAAAAGCATAAATTTACACCTGACCTTTTACACCAGAGGGTACACATAAAAACTGTGATACTGTGCCCGTATTTGCTCTTGAATTCACAGTGATAGAGCTATAAAAAGTGAATTATTTAACATTTTTTTAAACAATTTATCATTTAAGATTTTCTTTCCTTTTAACATTTAAATATATCTCCATCGTTGAGAGGTTTTTATCAGCGTCTTTTGATTGAAGTAAAACTTTTATTATGCCTTTAAAATCTCTTCTAAAACACACACTTACACACACTTACACACTTCAGCAGACACACTTATCGCTCACCTCTCTTCTCGGATTAATGGAGTCAAGAAGCGAGTGTTGTCGTCTTCATGGCTGCTCTGCAGGCTGCTTTGCTGACTGCTCTGCTGGCTGCTGCGTGGAACATAAAAGAGAGACGAGCTTTTCAGTCATGACAGCGAGGTTTCATTGTGCTGAGATGTAAATTTGATGGTGTATACACATGTTTTGATAGGCATGCACGAAACATTGTAAATGATCTCATGTTAAGAGTCTTTATCAATACAAAAGTAAAGTGTTATTGTCTTTTTTGCCCCTGTACTAAAGTCACATATAGGGAAAAACATGCATTGCATAAAAAGCCCCTCTTCTGTTTCCTAGAAAGTGATTTTTTCCGTTTACTTTTTAACACTTAAAGTCAAGTATATACATATATATCAACTGCCAACATGGTTATAGTAACTTGATCTATTTGGATGATGGCATAAGTCCTGTCCTGTACATGCACATACCAAATGTTAACACTAGAGGGGGCTACACGACACAAACTTTGCAAAAGATGAGGCTTCTGTGAAGTAAGAGGACAACAGATGTGTAAAACCAAAACACATATAAAAAATCATTGAGCATTAAATAGCTTGATTACTTCAGCGCTCAGAAACTGTTTGGAGGAGATCTCTGACTGTCTCTGTAATTAATAAGTTTAATTTAGATATTTGACATCTACTTTCTTTAAGTTTCAAGTTGCATAATTAATTAGTCACACATGAATTAGATCCTCTTTAAAAAATGATTTCCTAATTTGAGAAACTCCTGTCATTCTGTCAACACTTTGACTCTGGAGCGTAAAGCTGTTCTGGTGGGAAAGGTCTTCATTAGTTCACACTCTTTAACTCTGCAGGGTTTCCTAATCCGATTGCAGCACAGCACTGCTCCACTCATGTATGGGGGGGGGACGCTGGAATGTGTGAAAAAGCCAATTGTGAGAGTTGAGATACTTTTGCTGCACTATAGATGCACTCTGCTACTTTTTTAAACTCTTCAGTAACCCTTAATTTTATTTATGCATCGTTATTAAGTGGAAATAAATAACACTGAGGTTGAAAATACATATATTTAAGACTTTAAATGTGAGAACTGAAGCCCAGTATTCAATAACATTTGTGCATTTGAGCAGCTGTGATGGAAACATATGTAACTGATACAGGACGCTGACTCAGTACAACACCGCTTAATAGAATAACTATTAGATATTATCAGTGCTGTTTGTCATCAGCGGATCAATTCAGAAGAAGGAAGAAAAAAACAGATAAAAAGAACATTTGTGTGGATTATCACTGCAGCTCCTCTCCCTCATATCTCAGCCAGCTCCTCCTCTGCAGCAGGTGTGTCGTGTCTGCAAGCTGCTCCCTCAGAGGAAAGACACCACCAGTGCTGCAAAAGCAGATGTGTTTGTTCGCTTTTATGCGAGTGTTTTTTACTTGCATCCCCGTCCCTCAGTGCGCTCTCATTTGAAATCAAGAGGAAACAAAATTGACATGTACCCTCACTAAATTATTCATTACTCATACAGAATTGATGGATTATGTGCTTTGAACATGATAGCAAAGAGGTGAAACAAAACACGGCCAGTTTCAAAGGCAGAGTTGCAAAGGGCAAACATCTACAGCGAACAGCAAAGCACAAACACGTTCGTTCCCAATTTTATGCAGGTTTGTGCATTTTAAAGCATCTAATTATCTAGAGTCATGGTTGTTAACTGTTTGTCTTCCATTGACTTAAATATATAGAAAATTGGGTAATTTTTTTGTTTTTTTGTTCAAAATGCAATAAAAAAGTCCAACATATAAGTTAAATTGCTAAAAAAAAATAAACTGACAAATGATTTTAGTGCATTTTCATCATCTTTCTGCCAGTGAAATGACGAAACTTGAGTGACTGTTGGACTTACAAATGTTTCTCCAAACGGTAACTTCGTGAGAGGTTAAGTATCTGAAATATTTAAATGTTTTGGGCGAGTTGGAAGCAGTAAAGCCTGGCGAAAGATACTGCACCACTTCCTTAAAATAGCCCTGCTCTTATCAGGCTGCAGAACAGCAGATTCCACTGTGTCTGCAAGCTTCAACTGTTCCCAGACGCACAATCTTACACACACACGGACACACAGGCGCATTTTCAATCCACATATCCTACGGACCACAGAGAGACAGAAACCTGGTCGGAATGACAAACTGAGATGCGAGAGCGACAGCAAAAACTAGACAAAACAGTTGCAGCAGCATGAGCTTGAAGAAAGAATGATTCAGTGTGCGGAGACAAAGCTCCACTCTGAGGTCAGAGTGTTCAAATGGTCTCATGGTTTTACATCACTGAAGGCTTTATCATGACGGTCAATCTCGATGAAGATAAGCTGGTGCTAAATCAGAGCAATAAATTCCACATTTCAGCTATTTTAAATCATCCCTGAACCAACCGACATTTCACTGCTTAACATGAATTCACCTCTAATCATCACGGCACATCTGAGAGGCGACACCGCAGCGGTGATGCACAATCTTTAACTGGAAATTAAAACCTTTCAATTACAGGTTAATAAAAAAGTGTGCATACTTACAGCACTTTGCACCGCTGCAGTACGCGGAAGATCATGTTGTCAGAGTTCAAACTAAACCACAAGAACAAGAGCAAGAATTCTCATTACCTTTAAATGCTCTGCCATGTTTGTGTATTAACTGGGCAATAACAGCAGATTTTCAAGCCACAGATGTTTCCGTGGTTAAACTGGCTTCACCAAAACAAACAGTGTTGAACACTTTGTACTGGGTCACTGAAATAAAAGCATGGTATTAAAATAAACAAACTGTAGTCAAAGCACTGACCTTCTTTTTTTGGGGGAAATTTTAACCATTTTTATATAATTTTCAGTTCAGGAAGTCAGTGGGTCAAAGTGCCGGGCGGTCATGAGTGTTACACTCACTGGAGGTAAAGGTCCTGGCAGAGATGCTGCACCTTGTTACTGCATGTAAGAATTTCACCAGTTTTACTCAACACAGACACATAAAGGTTCACTCACATGGATAAAACTTTAGAATGGTTCTCGATTTGCTGCTTTTATAACATTCTAATCACATATCAGCAAGACTTAAACTGATACAAAACATACAAACGATGCTGTGTACTTTCTGTTAAAGTTTTTAAAAACATGTTCTGAAAGGATTTAGTTCCCTGCAGACTTAACTAGGACAACCTGAATGCTTCTTATTCCTTAACTTGCAAATAAATAAAATCTTTAACTACATGTGCTTCAGTAAAAGTAGTACTTACTGCTTGTTCTTTGATGTAATCTACAAGATTCATCTGAATGTTCTTAGCAGTTACTTTATGATTAATCATTTAATACAGCTGTATAATAAAAATCTGTTTTCATGAAGGCCTGAAAAATGTTTAACTTGATGCCCTGTTTTTCAGAACAAAGTGTTACATCATGAAATCTGTGTCAACACTTAAGCAAAGTCTTTGATTTGGGCTGTTACAAGTTTTTTTGATGGATAAATTTAAGAAAACACACGCAGGACATGTGAATTAAGTCATCCAGTATTTCATAAATACATCTTTGCAAACTAATGTAGCTAATAAAAGTAATGGACTACAGGATCTTAAAACAAAGACGCATTAAATTTTTTAACTTTAAAAGAATAACTATTTAAAGTGAGCTGGCTTTACAGACAAATCTAGAAATGACAGCTTAGTTATTAACCTAAATTTGAACAGAAATCAAGAAAATCTGCCCTTTTCTACTTTTAAATTATGATAAGAAGTGAAAGGTATTATCTCTCATCAAGTCTTGTCCGCCATACCTCAACAACGGTGCGTTCACAAGCCTGAAAAGTCAATCAGAAAGCTGCAGCTCATTCAGAACACCACTGCTGACAGCTCTCACTAAAGCTGCAAATAAGCCTCATCAGGGCATGTTGAGTTTTTGAAAAGTACTGAAACCACACCTCATTAAACCACAGCTCTCTGATGTCTCACTGGTGCTACATCTGACCATTTCTTTACGTTTCTGTGAACGAAAAGCTGCTATTTACATCCGACTCTCACCGCCTCCATCTGCAGGAGAGAAAGTGAGCACTTCTCCCTTTTTTTTTTTTTTAAATTCGATACACAAATTTTTCTGTGGAAGGCTACAAAATCTTTCCAAAGAACTTGTTCCATTATAAACAGAACCTGACTGTGAGACCATGAAAGTGGGTTACGTTCTCAGATCTTTGCACTGGACACCTGGATGTCACACACTGAAGTAAAACAATACTTTTGCTCTGTAAACATCTTGGGGACAAATTTTTAATCCGCTGATATGTTATGAAGCATTAAGGCCTCTCAGGTGATCTAGGACAGTGAGTCCCTGGGGTCAAAATTAATGCAACTCATAAGCTTCACATCTGTAACATCTGCAAGTGCTGAAATCTGCTCCAACTCAAACTTCCTTTAAAGTCGGGCTTAAAACTCTTGATGCTGTAACCTTTTTACGAAATAACACTTTGTTGATGTTGACTTGAGCTGCACTAATTCCCCTGCTTATTTCTGTTGCCGATCACTTTAGCTTATTCAGCATTTAGTTTTATGTCAGGCACTTTGGATTACAGTGGAAAGTTGCTATAAAAATAAACGTGCCTTGCTTTGCATTGCTGCAGGTGCAGCTGATGTTGGAACAGCAGGAGCTGAATCTTATGTGGTGCATCATTAGTGAGCATCCTTCTGCTTACGTATGTCTACAGAAAACCGTGCCCCACACTCTGCATGGCAACCAAACCAGAGCCAGTGTGTTTTTTTTGTGTAATTAATTCATCATTTTATGCTTTTACATTTGTGTGAAATTATGTCATAATTACTGTATTAATTCCTGAATTATGGCCAAAAATTGTTTCGTGAGGTCACTGCAACCTTGCATCATCAAAATTTAATCAGTTAAGCTCCGAGTCCATTTTGATGTTCATTTCCAGATGCAATGAAATTACCTCCAGGTATTCAGTATTTACAGGGATGGGACGGAGATTTGGACGGAGCTCTGGACGGATGTGAGGTTACAGTGACCTTGAGCATTTACAAATTTAATCAGTCAATCCATTAGTTTGAGGAAATGTTTGTGCCAAATTTGACCAAATTTATATAAGTGGTTTTAAAAATTACCTGACCGCTAGACTCTGACCACTGCTTTTACTGGCACAGAGTCGTGAAAAACAGATGCAGACGCTACAGTGTTGATATGAATAGAAAGTATCTCCCTGCATGGACACTTTGTACAACTTCACATGACAAAACCGACTTGTACCACTTTATCAATAATTAACATAAAAACATTAAGATCTGGGTTATTTATGTCCCTCCAAGGCCGCTCTACGCCTGTAGAATTTTTTATGTAACACATGTAGCCAATAACAAGCAGAAGTTTGAGGAGGGGCCATGTTGCCTCAACGCCACGGCGAGGTTTTAACCTGAGGAGTGCTTGTTAGACGCGTCCACATCCCATCCTGAGAGAGAGCCAGGCTGCACTCATGATGTGCTGTATAATGACAGTATTTCACACTGAGGGTGCTGTCAGGTTATGCACTCATGCCTCCTGAGACGGTGTCTTCCACTCAGAGAAAGATAATACATTGATGGAGTGAGTAATGAACCTGTGCCTGTCAGCCATCTGTTACCAGCGATGGCTCCTGGGATACAGCAAAGACAAAGAGGAGAAACAGCTACCAGGTATTTAAGTTTTATTCTCACAGAACTGCACTTGGTATAGATTTTAACAAAAGATGACATTTCTTTTTCCCAAAAAAAGATAATAATGGGCTACATCTAACAATATTCCTATGACTAACAGGAGTAAAGTGATGCAAGAAGGGGATTGAACTTAAACTGTATAGTAAGAATTTGACAGATGAGAAAAAAACCGTGTGGGCTGACTCAATATTTCCATCATTGCAGCTCAGCGATGACTTAAAGCTCAGTGCATTATCTTATGGCACCGGGAGCAGCTTCACAGTCTTATGTAAGATAAGAGTCATCAGAGTTTCCCTCCGCTGCAAAATGTCATGAAGTCGTGATTTTAAACGTTGTCCATTTCCTCTCTGCTGCTGGTAACTATAAACATCTGGAACCCTAATGGGCTAAATCACTCAAAAAGTCAAGACAAAGGCTCATGTTACCTAAGAACAAGAAGAAGCAGTTTGTGTATCAAAGTTTCTCACACACAGGGACAGTTTCATGGTGCTTTCAAGTGCATCTTTTGAACTCAGAAATCTAACTTCAATGACCATTAATGTTGCCTAAATTAAGACAGTTTTACTTTATTTTATTTTATTTTTCTTTGTTGAAATAAAGAGGCCCTCATCTATCATTACGTTCTTGTTCTTGAACCACATAAATTTTAATATTTAGGTGACAAGATTATAGTAAATATCCCCTTTGTCTACCATCATAACCACCTTTCGTTGTATTCATTAGATTATCTTTGTAATTGTACAAAGAAACCTCCCTACAGGTTTATTCAGAGCACCAGAAATTAACTTGAGTTATTTTGCAAGTTTAAATAAATATTTCACTTTAGTTTTCCTCGAGAAAACTGAGAGCTCGAGTGCTTTTGTTCCATCTCACATTGACTCTTTCCTTTTTAACTACATCTCATTCAATCTGCGTGTGTTCATTTAACACGTTCAAATGAGGAAGGACACTCGAAATTGTTTAACTACTTTTCAGGAGCTGATTAACTTTATTGATCCTGTGGCCTTTCCTCTAGTGCCACCATCACATATTCTATCTCAGATGTCAGTGTATTTTACAACCAAGCATCCAAGAGGAGGAAACTTATTGATTCTGTAAACCTCTCAATCTTTCCTCTTAAGGGCTGCCATGAGGCCAACCTTCAACGTTCGGAGTGTTTACTGAGCCCACTGTTTTAAACACACAATATCTCATGTAATCTTTCTGCTCCAAAGAGGAAGCAGCCTGTTAGCTTTTGTGACTCCTGGGCAAAGGTCTGCACTCTGTCCACTACTGCTAACAAGTGTAACAATCTTTCCCATAAAATATATTCGCAGCTCATGTGCTTGTTTGCTAGTTTGATGTAACATGAGTAAAACATACGAGCTGAGTCCAACAATCAAAACACAAGTTTTTCACTTGTAGGATATAGGGCTGGGCGATATATCAATATTAAAATTATATCGATATATTTTTAAATGTGATATGGAATTAGACTATATCGTTTATATCGATATAGTTCAAAT